>CM074959.1:979616-1012036 GCA_037577455.1 Pangasius macronema | reverse complement strand
TCCAACCTCGTCACTCCCAAAGAGAACCTCAACATCTTCAGCTCTGCTACCTCTAGCTCTGACTCCTGTCACTTCCTGTCGCTACGTATATCAGCAAATCTTCATATTTGACATATAAATGCTGATGTTCCATTGATTTCTTCATGGTTCTAGATGTTGCAGAGTGCTTACTGCCCCAATTAGCTCCAGAGTTATTATTGCACCTGGTGGTCAAACATGGGAACTGCAACAAGCACTAATAAATGGAGGCCCATTGGGACAGGAATCACGTTGCCCCATGCTCACTTTTTATGGCAAAATGGACTACAGACGGTCCTCCACATTTGTGGGGGTTAGGGGACCTGCACGAATGTGGATAAACTGCAAATATCTCTAGGCTCCATATTTAACACACAAAAAAATAAAACAATACATTGTACTACAACAGAATGTTTTATAAAGTATCAACAATGTCAGCTAACACAAACACGCAATGCAGTACACATGCAGTATGTGATGCAATACATATACAGCATTTAAATAGCAGTAAAATTATTAACATTTATAACCCATGATTGCAGTTGATAATTTATTGCGATTTAAAGATGCAAAGAGTTGAGGGAAATGCGAGATGCACCACACACTGAGAGACAAAACAGGTGTATGAGGCTGGCTAGTGCTGAGACAAAGAGCGTGGTGCATATCATCCCCAAACAGCGTGTAATGTACTGAAACTTTTTACAAAATGTAACTTTTTATAATAAATCTGTGTATATATTTATGGTAGTAAATGACATTTTATGCATTTATGACTTACTAAACTTTGCAAAACTCGCAAATAATCAAACCCATGAACGTTAAACCCGTGAAAGTGGAGGGCAGACTCCAGTTTAAAAATACTCTGCAGACACCATGATCTTGTTTTATAGCAAGTTCAAAATATAGCAATCGAAATTAAATCTAATAAATTTCCACAAAGTGTAAGTGCAGACAGCGTGTCTGTGATGTACAGAACCATTTCTATTGTTAGATATATTGCAAAGCTTGGAAGAGGGAAAAGGGGATTATGGAGTGGATAATGTTCGTACATCATAAATGCATGAGCACCACTGTGACCTTTTATTCTCATGCAAAGGCGCAGAAATGTGTCTTCCTATTCCAGTGGTGAATTTTTGGGCTAGTTTCTGGTATTTTCTATGGGGTTTTTTTTTAAAGATGAAGTTGGGCTGCAAATTTTGTCTCAACCTGGCAGACTGAGAAATCTAAGTATGGACCATTAAACCTGTCCTGAGAGTTTAAGAGGTTAAACTAATGGTGCAACACAACAGTACAGTGAAATGGTACACTTTATATTGTAAGTATAATAATGCGTTGCAGCATGAATGATGAGTGATATAGCTACTATGTTCAAACATTTAATAGAAGGATTTATTTTTGAACTTATGACTTTGAGGTATTACAGGGGTCCATCTCTTTAAAAATGGCACCCGTCAAGGAGTCGGATATATCAGGCAGCAAGTGAACAGTCAGTTCTCGAAATTGATGTGTTGGAAGCAGGAAAAATGGGCAAGCATAAGGATCTTACCAACTTTGACAATGGCCAAATTGTGATGGCTAGATGACTGGGTCAGAGCATCTCCAAAATGGCAGGTCTTGTGGGGTGTTCCTGGTATGCAGTGGTTAGTACCTACCAAAAATTGTCCAAGGAAGGACAAACGGTGACCCAGCGACAGGGTCATGGACGCCCAAGGCTCAATGATGCGAGTGGGGTGTGAAGGCTCGCCCATCTGGCCAAACCCACAGAAGAGTGACTGTAGCACAAACTGCTGAAAAAGTTCATGCTGGCTCTGATAGAAAGGTGTCAGAAAACACAGGGGTTGCATAGCTGCAGACGGGTCAGAGAGCCCATGCAGACCCTGTCCACCACCGAAAGCTCCTACAATGGGCACATGAGCATCAGAACTGAACCATGGAGCAGTGGAAGAAGGCGGCCTGGTCTGGTCTTTTACATCATGTGGACAGCCAGGTGTGTGCATGTCACTTACCTGGGGAAGAGGCACCAGGGTGAAGGCAAGCCGGTGGAGGCAGTGTGATGATGGGAAACCTTGGGTCCTGGCATTGATGTGGATGTTACTTTGACACGTACCATCTACCTAAACATTGTTGCAGACCAAATACACCCCTTCATGGCAACGGTTCCACAGGATAAGGCACCCTGCCACACCGCAAAATTGTTCAGGAATGGTTTGAGGAACATGACGAGGATGTTGTGTTGGAGACTGGTGGATTTCCTTTTCGGAGTTGGAGACGGATTTCCTTTTCGGAGTTCGGAAATATCTTGCTATTATCGTCCAATTTGAACTCACTCCAGATATTAGAGCTGGTCACTAGATGTGTCTCCCCACATGCCTCCTCCCAAGTTCCAGGAGAAATAACTATGTTCATTTCAGGCTCCCATTTCTCCTTCATCTATAAAGTGTTAGACAGAAATATTAGGTTCAGAAATATTTTTTAATGAAATTTAAAGAGAAGTCATGCTTCCTGTGCAGCCTTAAAGCAATTATGTGTGATTTATGATTCTCTAAAGCTATATTCCAAAAAATCTGAGGATATTATTTATTATATAGATTAGAAAAAATGGGAGTATTTGGAAAGCTGAGTGTGTGGGGTGGACAGAGTTTTTTAATAGTACTGGGTGCTTGGTGTTGTCATGAGCCTGTGGGAAAGTATTTATTATCAAAAAGAGTTTATCTTTCACTGAGAGAAGTGAATTTGAGAAATTCATATGCAGCTTATTCAGCATGTCGTGCTAAGTGCCTGGTTCACACCATCCAAACACCTTAGAACATTAAATATATCCCATCAGCTTTCTCCAGTGCTGTATACTTTCAGCATATTTCTGTAGTAGCTTACAGATATCCCTCCCTGTGTGTACCCATGTTTAGTTTAGTATTCTAGCTGCATTTGTCAAAATGATTACATGATCTTGTGAGCAAGCACAGGTGAGATGAGAGAACGGATGTAAGCTTCTGGTTCCCTGCAATTCTGCATGGAGGAAAGAAATAGGCTAGGGATAATCATAAACATAATAACAGAGAGTATGATTAGGGGAGAGGAAGAAAAAGAAATCTCTAAATAACAAAGGAAATTCAATGAAGGCCAAAAATAATGGGAAATCAGCTTGCGCATTGTGACCTTCTGGTAATCTCAGGGTGGATTCGCAAAGGTCCTTAGCTTAATCATAAGCCATGTGGAACACTGAAGAAAGACAGAGAAAAAGCGCACCCTTTCCGGTCTAATTTTCCTTTGCTGCTATGTTTAATGATATTATTACTGTGGCAAATTGAGTGGGAATTTATCTGTTTGTGTTTCGGTGTGTATTTTTATGCCGTACGTGCACACTTACTATAACACACACTATATATGCGAGCGTATGAGTGTATGAAAACTTGTGTGGGCGCATCCATGTCAATATTTGCATAAAGCTCACTGATCTGTATCTGCACATGTTTCTGAGTATGCCAGGATATCTTCTT
Organism: Pangasius macronema; assembly: GCA_037577455.1. Taxonomy (NCBI): domain Eukaryota; kingdom Metazoa; phylum Chordata; class Actinopteri; order Siluriformes; family Pangasiidae; genus Pangasius; species Pangasius macronema. The sequence goes on along the minus strand of CM074959.1, from coordinate 1,008,521 downwards.
TTGAGTGTGTGGAAGAGAAAGCAGACAGCAACAAGCCAGAAGCAGTAAATCCCGACAGGAAGAAAGCCAAAACCGGGCTATCTTGAAGGACTGCAGCGAGAAACAATTTGCATAAGCTTCTCTTTCATCTGAGGGAGGCATAGCAGAAGTTTTAGGAGTTTTCTGCCTTTTTTTTTTTTTTTTTTTTAAATGTGTTCACCATTTCAGTTTGCAGAGAAATGCACAGTTCTTGCCCCTTACTCTCTGTACTCTTTTCCACATTCTTTATGTCCGACCTCATACAAAATTGTTCCTGGGAAATTATGGCACTTTTTACCTGTCCTGCTAACTGAGCCAAAGGGATGTCTAGCTCTGGCCCAAGGGACTTATTTTTATAAAATTGCCACTACCTTTCATGGCACTGGTCGCTTAGTTTAAATGAGGAGAGAACAGCCATTTGTCAGTATGCTGTGGTATAACTGTGTGGTTGCTGATGTGGCTCATTAGAATCAGCCCTAGAGTTTGAAGAGAAAGAAGCCTAATAGCATCTCACATGGACTAGGCCACTAATCACCTAATTTATAGTGGAGAGTGCTCGGGCAATTTCTTGGCATAATTCTTGTTAAATAATTCTGATTGCATCATTGCTGGGTCGCACTAGCTTATAGTTTTGGCCTATTCATTTGTATGCAAATTTGGATATATGCAATATAAAGCACTGGGATGTAGGTTATGGAGAAATGGCTAGTTATGAGTGCGGGCTAATGATGGAGCATTCTTCTGAAGCGCACTACATTATGAATATGTTTTTTGACAACGTGAGCCAAGAGCTTTTATATAATTCTCCCAAATATCATGCTGCCATATTTTGTTAGAACAAATTGTTATGATTCATAATAATGAAAATAGTTCATCAAAATATTTCTTTTGATAAGTTAAAAAAAATATGTTCTTATTATGTTATTTTCTTCTTACAGGTTTGTTTAAAAATAATTCAAAGAATGTAATGAATCTAAATTATGTACAGTTTAAATGTTTGTATGAACTTAAGACAAAAGGAGTTTGTAAGGTTTCATGTGTTTATAATTATTGGAAGGTACAATATTCATATTTATATATTGTTTATGAAGAATTATCCTGTTTCTCTGGAAGGTTTGTGTACTTTGCTTAACTTACGTGCATACATACACACACACACACACACACACACACACACACACACACACACACACACACACAGATAGATAGATAGATAGATAGATANACAGACAGACAGACAGACAGACAGACAGACAGACAGACAGACAGACAGATAGATAGATAGATAGATAGATAGATAGACATCTCAATTTTGCCTGTGTTGAAGTGTTCTGTTCCTGGGCAAGAATTGTTGTTGTACTATTGTGTGTGTGTGTGTGTGTGTGTGTGTGTGTGTGTGTGTGGGAGAGAGAGAGTGTGTGTGTGTGTGTGTGCAATGTTTAATTCCTGCATAAACGATCTGTCTTTGCCAATACACTGTGAGAATGTGTGTGTGTTTGTGCATTCTGTGCATTGCTGCAACTGTCCAGCTGAAGGAAATCTGTGTCAAGTGTGAAACTTTTGAGTGACAGATTGACTGTGTGTGTGTGTGTGTGTGTGTGTGTGTGTGTGTCTCCGAGGCACATATAGTCATGACTGATCATAAATCATGAATATTTACATGCATACTGTAATACACTGGACTGGTGAGAGAATTGGTGAGACTTTGCAGTGAACTACTGAAAACTCTTAGCTTATAGATGTGAAATTGGAAAGTGAACAGGAAATTGGGGTCAGAGATTATGCTGGAACTCAGGATAGTACGATGTCCGCTGATGGTAATGTCCTAGTATAAGTTTTGATTATCAGTAATAATGTTAGGACATTACTGCTGCCATGTTTCTAATATATTACTTCAACTATAATCATGACATCGTCTTAGGGAAGGCTCGTTTATTTTATAATGATTAATCCTGCCATAATCTGAGACATTCTCCATCAAAATCTTTATGGGGAGAAGAAATCTAGGTTTAGATACATGTAAGTGTATTTCCCAGAGTAAATGTCTGCAATATTAAAATTTAAGAGGAGTGAGCAAAATCTTATGGAACTAATGAACAAGGGCAAGTAGACAGTCCAAACATGTCCTAAAACAAGAACAATTAGATGGTATTTAATCACATTGAATGTGCAGTATATAGTTATTAACTTTCTTTGTTTTAGTGAAACAGAAATAGAAGTAATCCTTTAGTGTGATTAATACTTAATTGATGTTTAGGCAAAACATTTCTTTAAATTGATTAACGTTCTTTCTGTTGTCAACATTAGTATCTGTATGTGGAAATACACACACATACAAACACACGATCTTTAATTTCCAAGTATTTGTGTGTGTGTGTGGAAAAAAACAGCATTCCAATCAGCAGAAATAAAATGAAGTCGAGAGCATTTCACACTTGACTTATGCTGTAGGCTGGTATCTAGTGAATTTTTAGAGTAGCCACAAAATAGGCAGTTGAGAGTCAACAAAATTAATAAAATATCCTTGACCATGTTTGGATCAATGACAAAATGTAATCAGTTCATTTGGTAGCAGCAAGGACAGACAGAATGACTGATGGCAGACATCTTAGATAACCAGGAAATGGCCCAGGAATTCGTAAATGTGAACTTTTCTAGAAGAAAAAAACTATTTCAGACATTTGGCCTTGCTGTCATCTTAAACCTGTTTGGATCAATTTTAAAATTTAATCATCTGCTAGTTCCAAGGATAATTCCATATAAATCCTATAAACATTCAACCACTCATTCTTGAGATATTGCACTAAGGAGAATTTCTGACAACCCGAAAACATAATGCCTAGTGGCAGAGGCATAATTAGAAACTGGTGTAGTATGAATTTGGCATTGTGATATAATAACTATGAATTGTTAACTTCAATAAATGTTTGATCCTAGTTATGGCCCTTGGAGGAAATCTTTGCCTTTAATGATTTGCCTCTGACTCTATGATCAAGTTTTATGCTCATTAATGTGTTCTGTTTCAGATTCTTCATAACAGGTTTAAACCTAGAACTGTCTTCTAACATGCTGTATTTCTTATTCTGTGTGTTTTGGTATGGTGGGTCTCTGTGACAGAAAATAAAAAGGTCAGAGGGGATAACTCTTGCTGGAGAAGGCCGTAGGCTTGCTTCTATCTTATCGGCTGCTTCTAGCTTATCTCCTCTTTTCCCTCGCACTCTCTTTGCTATTTACTTAAGCTGGCCTTAAGTCTCCATCCTGAGAGTGAGCTGTGCAAACTTTCTGAAGATTTACTTCTGTTAGTGAAACAGTTGATCTAAAAAGACTCCAAGATCACACCAGTCTCCTGTCTACTGACTAAACTTCACTGAATTTCTGACCACTTGGTGCCATGACCCGGATGGCAAACTAATACATTTGTGGTGAGTTACAGTGGATATAAAAAGTACACATCTCTGTTAAAATTGCAGGTGTTTGAGAATGAAACTAAAAATGAAACATATCATACACTCATCATCTATTAAATGAACCCCAAATAAAGATCAGCTGTTTCCGTAGGATTTTCTTTTCTTAGGATGTTCTCGGTTTCATCCGACTGCTGAAGCCATGGTAAAAAATATAATATAAATATATAATATAATATAATATAAAAAATATCTATCATGAGAGGTACAGAAAGTATCCAAAACATTAGCTGTACCATGTAACACTGTGAAGGCCATCATCAACAAGTAGAGAATGGGGCACCATAGTGACATTACCACAGTGGCAAAATTAAAGGAGCTGTAGGAATTTCTGACAAGTACTGGCCACTCTCAACTTGTATTTTTCACAGCTCTGGGCTATGGGGTAGGGTGGCTACATGGAAACCCTTTCTCTCTTATATGGTCTGATGATGCCAAGGTGGAACCTTTTGGGTATAATTTAAAAAGATAAATTTGGAGCAAAAACAATAAAGCTTATCACCCAAAGAACACATGGTGAAGCATGGTGGTGGCAGCATCAAGCTATGGGACTGCTTGTCTTCAGCTGGCACTGGGACTCTATTCAAGATAGACGGAATCATGGATAGCTCCAAATACAAACCTATTTTGGCACAAAACCTGCAGGCATCTGTTACACAGCTGAATAAAAAAAAAAATCATCTTTCAGCATGATAACAACCCAAACTAATGGCCTGATTGTTTCTGTTTCATTTTTGCTGTTGATTTCTTGTTACCTCACAGTGACACCTGGACTAGATCTAGTGAATTTAGGGACAGATTCATGGAAGCTTCCTATCTTTGCTTTGCTAAAATGCTCAAAAATTCTTATACTATATATACTGTAGGATATATGGAACTAAATGTTTTTACTGTCCTGTGTAAAGTATGTGGAAATATACGAATGTTCTCAAGTGTGTTGGTCAAGGTTCTTTCTTCTCTCAGTCAGTCTATTACATCCTTCACCAAATGCTCCATTAGTTGTGTATTGTGGAAAAATTCCATCACTATGCTGTTATGATCTTACCTTTCTCTGGCTATCCATTCATCACCACTCTATCTTTCTACTTATCTGCCAAAACCCTGCAGGTTGTTGAGGACTTGAAACCAATTGCATTGATAGCTTGGTACTAGCACCTCAAGTGCTGGAGCCAGCATTAATTTGAGTGCTCCTGTTTTTCACGTCTGTATTGTGAGTGTTGACAGGGTCACATTGATGATCCTGTTAGCTTTTTTCCCCCTATTCATCCCAGCTATCTGTGCAAATTGCTGAGAGCCTAGTTGGGAAAAGAGAGTAGCTTCAACACAAGCCTGCCAGATGGATGACAGTGTATCATGGAAGCCAAATCTGTGGTTCAGTTGTTTCTAGAAGGCAAAAGCAAGCAGAGTCAGTATACATGTTATGCTCGGCAGATGTGTAGGTCAAAGAGAGAGAGAGAGAGAGAGAGAGAGAGAGAGAGAGAGAGAGAGAAAGAGCAAGAGCTTGATAGTGTAAAGACCTGAGGCAAAAAGAAAAGAAATCACACCATTTGCAGTCATACACCACCCACAGTGCTGGCCTGCAGCTGGAGTCATTACATTTTCACTTGCCATGCCATAAAACTGCATATTCACTTGTCTTTTAACAGAGATGTGTAGACGTTTTATATCCAAACTCATGTTAAGTAATTTTCATACACTCATCATCTATTAAATGAACCCCAAATAAGGATCAGCTGTTTCTGTAGGATTTTCTTTTCATAGAATCTTCTCTGTTTCTTCTGACTGCTGAAGCCATGGTCCGCAAAAGAGCTTACAAATAATGTACGGGATCTCACTGTCAAAAAATATTGATCATGAGAAAGCACAAAAAATTTCCAAAACATTAGATGTACCATGTAATACCATGAAGGCCATCATCAACAAGTGGAGAAAATGGGGCACCAGAGTGACATTACCACAGTGGCAAAATTAAAGGAGCTGTAGGAATTTCTGCAAATGGTGGTCATGCCCAGCATGGGACAAGTTCTGGGGTCCATATTTTGATCCTGAGCACCAGAAAACATGCTGGTGGTCTTATGCCCAGCGTTCCCGGGATAGGCTACAGATACACTGCAACCCTGAAGAGAATAAAGCAGTTACTGAAGATGAATGAATAAATGAGCTACACATACATCTACTGTATGTGTCCAGTAATAAGTATTACATGACCAGTAGTTACAAATATACTGTCCTCGCAATATACTGAATATATACTGTAGAAATGATTAAGTTTTTATTAAAGAAATGATATTTTTACTTTTTGATTTTATTACACCACTCACTCTTTTTGGGTAAGAGTCTATCGGCATGGCACATCTTAACTTGGCAATGTTTTCCCACTCCTTCTTCCAAAAACATTCTAGATCCATCAGATTGTAAGGGCATCTCCTGTGCACAGCCTGCTTCAGGTCACCCTGGGATTCAAGAGATATCCAGCACCAGTTTTAGTGTTACTGTAAAATGCAAAATGGAGTCAGTACCCTTTTCCCCAAGGGGCTTAAGGTTATGAGGCCTATCAATCTTTGTCAGCCACTAACAATTTCAGTCTCTTAAATAAGGCATAAAATGAGCTGGTTCGTTGTTGACCATGTGTCGGTTTGGTGCTCAAAATGTATTCCAAGTAATGTGAAAACAAGAGCTAAAACATTTATATCTCATGAAATTGCCTGGAAGGCTTGTGGAAGAAAACAGACGTTTTGAAAGAGATAGAAAGCAGAGAGCAGAGCGAGTGAGAGAGGGGTTTATTCAAATTAAATAAATAGCATTGTGCTAAATAATAAAACTTTAAGAGATATTAAACAAGCCTGACTTTTCTGACATCACATGATATCACTCTGAGATCAAGTAAGGTTTTTCTTTTCTTTTGTTTTCTTTTTTAGATCTGTGCAAACATTCCTGTCTTAGAATTGAGATGCTCTCTTTTTATTTCCTCTTTTCAATGAAAACGCATCTCCTTCCACTAAAAAGCCTGCAGTAAAAGCTATGGCAATAAAAGCAAAGAGTACACTGAGCAGTAGCATATGCCGAACTGCCACAGTCTATATCATGAAAGGACAAAAACTATGATCACAGAAAAGGGCAAGGGAGAGTTCAGCTATTATTCAGCTGATTGGAATTTAATATAAGCTAATCTTTTTTCATCTAATGAAAGCTGTGGTTAATTATGAAGGAGGGTGGCACAAAGATGAATCACTCTGCTGTCATTCTAATTTTAAGAACCATTTTGCATAGATGAAAGCTCGTGCAATTTGTAGTTCTGTCGTTCTTGATAACGCCATATTGAACTGCATTAAATGTCATACAGTATCTGATGGAATAGAAGTTTCCTCTTGTACAAACGACCCCCTTTACAATCACATATCATTGAGTTTATACAATATGTTCTGATTATAGACAGCAGATCTAATTTACAATATGAAAGCAATCATTTTAGCTGCAGCCCTGTGGAATTCACATATGTTGCATCAATGTGCATCCACATCTGCGTAAGACTGCGTATTCCACAACGCTTTCTCGAGCATTGTGTCCTCATGCAAACTCAATCAGCAGCTCAATTATGGGACATTCAGAAGTGTGAGTTAGCGTAGCACCTTCTGGCTTTTTTCTGTAATTGCATCTCAGACTATCCTCTAGGAGGATCCATTAATCATGGTGAGCAATTCTCTGACATGAATCTCAACTTTCTCTGCTGCTGCCAAGGCGTGATTAGTGGCTAACCTCAGGGCATGTGCTGGCGCCCTGTCAAACTGCTGATATGCAGATGAGCTGTCAAGTATGAACTGAAGATAGATTTAGACACAATAGCACTTTTTTAACAAATTAACCCCATTCATTTAATATTTATTCACACTTGGTTACTCCGTGCTAATGCCGGTAAGATGCTGTCACATTTGACAACTGAATGCATTTTTTTAAACAAATTAACCACATTCAGTGATTGTCTATTGATGTGTTATTCAACTGTTCGCATGGAATAACCGAAACTAATTCAGAATTTCGCTGAATGAATTTCTTACTATTAACACCTAGCTTCAGGGATTACTGTTAGAAATTAACCTGTAGGCTAATTTACCTTTGGGTTTGTTAATGTATTACTGTAAATGAATAACAATACAAACTAGATGGCTGTTTTTTTTCTGGTTCTGCAGTGTATAGATTGAACAAAATATTAGATAAATTTATGTAAGTTGGAATATTTGCAACACGGTCGTTCCCACCCTAAAGCGGTAACAATGGAAGACTGTGTTCTCTTTGCTCTTTGTTATGAAGAACTGTGTGGTCTGCACTCATCCTGTGCACCTCAGGCTGGGCAGGCAGGTTGGACCAATGCCAAAGAACAAAACACACAACAGAAATTTTGTATTTTGCAGATTACAGCTAGTCATTCTCAAAATGCGCCCCTGTGGCATTTCTGCTGCCCAGTAAACAATGCATTATCACAAAGCGCCACCTTCTCTGTCAAGAGAAAACTACTTGTGCAGCTTTTGGCAGCTAACACAGGTTTTGTTCTTCATCATGGACATAGGAAGAGCCAGATAACCACTGTGGTTTACTCACTGTGAGTCTCTGCAAAGAGAAAATAGAAGTAAAACAGCCTACGCTGCTCACCACCTCACTGGTTCATCTCTGTGAAAAAAACTAATAACTCTGAAAAGCTTCACAGGATATTTGTCGTTTCTGGCTAAGTACAGCACCAATGCTGAATTGCAAGATTGTATTGATTAATTATACCTGGGAGAATGCCTGGTTAGGTGAAGAACAAAACTCCATATCCTTATCACCACAAAATGGAAAAGAGTCTTTTTAGAAGGTCCTGTTATCAACCAGAGCAGTCAGAATATCTCTTTGGTATGAGGGCTGTTCCTCTCTCCTCCTCTAAAGATGAGATTAATAGGCATATCCAAACATGAGTATGTTAAGATACCAATTCCAGCTACAGACATTTCCTTAACGCTCAACAGCTTCTCTATTAGACAAAATTGCAGATGTCTGAATAAAATTAAATTTTAGATAAGACTGGCTTCAGAACAAGCCCATTTATCATACTCAACAGCAATGACAAATCACTTGTTTTAAACTATTACTCTGTTTACTTTATGGTTTGAGTCTATCTGAACTTTGGCTAATGTACCTGCCAATTTTTAACATGCAACATAGCTGGCTATAAGACTATTTTATTCAGAGAGGTGAGAATCACAAAGAATTGACATTGATATTATTGTTTCTGTGTTCTCATAAGATATTCAGCATGGCATATGTTCAGTAAAACCATTTCTTGGCATCATGTAGTCAATTTGGCACATTTACTGTAATGCTGCCTTCTAAAATCAGCCCAACTCAATTGGCAACTTAAGGAACAATTCAGGCTCAATAGCAATTTAACTAATAGCAACACTTGTTCTACTTCACCAAGTTCTTTATGTTATTCGCAATCCAACAGACTGCTTCTACCAGCTTGGCATACTCAGCCAGCCAGAATAAAATGCTTGAAAGGCTGAAATGAATTGTTTAATTTCTTTTCTAGCTTTGAGCATTTTGGCATACATTTTGAGTGTTTGTGAGTCTGATGAAGGTTTTTTTTCCCTTTTCGTTTGCTAAGTCATGCTGAATTTCAAATGCAGAATTTTCTCAGAATTAGCTCCGAACAATGCCCCACTGTACCCTACAGAGCCCTTTTTCCATCTGTGTGAGTGGCCAGCTATATTCGCAAATAAGCTTCTCCGAAAAAATAAATACCATAAACCAACAGTAATGAACAAACACTCAGACTTAACATTATTAGTATAATCTAAATTGAAATGTAATTTTATATAGGAAAAGTGACTAATTCAATAACATTTTCTTACAATTCAGAAATTTTCATTTGGCTTGTGTAAATTTCTAAAAGGGTTTTTTGATAGTTACCTATTCTTTGCCTCCTGAAGAGGCATGACTTGGAAAGCTCTCAGATAGCAAAAACATCCATTTTGCATAGAAACTTTAGGCTTCCCCCAGAGAAACCAACCAAAGAACCCTTAAAGGTGCTACACTGAATCTAGTGTGTTATTGCAAAATAAGTCAGGAAAGATATTACGAGGTTCTGAGACACATGTGGGGAGGCAAGAGTCCAATTCCGAGCTTGCACCATGTTATTCCTCTGTTTCTGTAATAGATGGCAAGCCTTGGATACCTATTACATCCTGATTCCTTTGGGTCTGCTAAGCATTTTTCCTTATCATCTGATGCACAAGCAATATCAAGCTAAACACCAGTGATCTGGAAATGTAATCATATCTGTATGGATGAATTAACCTGTCTAATATTTCTACATATTGTAGAAATGGGCGAATACCATGCAATTGTTCAGCATGTAGCTTTATACTTTACATAACTACTGCAAACCATGACTGTGGAAGATAAAATATCTGCTCTACTAATAGAAAAAGGCTATAGGAACAATATATCCTCTAAATATGTCTAGTACAATAGCACTCTTATGAAACAAGCAATGCTACCAACCCTATGTGGACTTTACAAATCAATATACCTCATAAAATGCTTCATGACTATACATAAATGCAGAAAGGACATTGTTCTATCACACTCTCTAGTGTCACCCAAATGAGGATGGGTTCCCTTTTGAGTCTGGTTCCTCTCAAGGTTTCTTCCTTGTGTCATCTAAGGGAGTTTTTCCTCGCCACAGTCACCTCAGGCTTGCTCTCTAGGGATTTTGTTTGTTTTTCTGTTCTGTAAAGCTGCTTTGAGACTATGTCAATTGTTAAAAGTGCTATACAAATAAAACTGGATTGAATTGAATTGAATTCCATTTTATTCTAAAGTAAGCAACAACGAGTCACAACAACATAAATTTTTCCAGTTGGGGAACATTTCTGAGCATAAGGCCTTAAAAAAATGTAAGCATATAAAACAAATCTCTTGCTAATACTAATAGACTGTATACTGAAACCTAAACCAATGAAAATGTATTCCAAATTCCCTAACATCAACATTTATTGTTTATAAAATGTGCTTTAGAAATAAACATGACTTGACTTACCAACACTTAACACACAAAAACATAATTAAAATGTTTTTTGGCGTTAAACGATCTTAATAGACGGAATAAAAATAAAGCATGTTTCAGCATGATAACGATTTGCAAAGTATGTGAGCCACCAAACCCCATGGAGATCTCAGCATTTCACAGCTCAACTTGCGAAACATGTATAGGTAAGCCATTAGCTAGCTGAGTGATCTAGACTAGCGCTAGCCAGATTTTTTGATGTTTTACAGTATGAAAGCGCTGTATAAAACTTAAAATGTCATGCTGATGTTCTGATCACTTGCTTTAAATATATCTAAGTGCTCCTACAGCCTATAGCTAATGCTCTGGATTATGTCTAATGCTATCTTTGCTAGATAGCTAGAAACATGTATGAATTAACATGCGATAGCTAGCTAGCTAATGAAACTCGCACCCCCAACAGCATGTGGCTATGTTAGCTATCCAGCTAAGGTTGTCTTTATTCAAGTAGGTTTTCACTAGAGGACTTATTTATTTGAGTAATTTTCTCGATCAGTTCCTTTATGTTTAATTTGAATCAATTCAGTGTGTTTTAATCTCTTTTCACAACTCAAAGAAAGCTTAGAAAATTTAGAAATAATAAACATAATACTGTCACAGTATATTTAAATTAATCCTACTTTATAAACATGGATACCAGTTCACCGGCTGAATTTCAAACACCCTCCTGTTGTCCATGGAGTCCACTACTTAGTGCGCAAAATGGATTATTTCATATACTAAATAGTGCACTTATATATGGAGTGGAAAGCCGTTTGGGATTTAGCCTGTGATGTGTAACTGAAGAAGCCCCCCTCGCGCAGTTTTTTTCTTGTTTAAATTTTTAAATTCTTTCTATTTTTTTTCCCGCCAGAACCAATGTGCGCGCGCCGTTAGAAGGGGGCGGGAAGGTTGGTTTGAGAGACGCAGGCTCGCGCGACGCTAACGGCTCCCTCTCTCTCTCTCTCTCTCTCTCTCTCTCCTCCTCACTGCAGCCTTCTCACCTCAGCGTCTTTAGCAAACACTTCACTGGAAGTAAAATCAGAAATTTGTCTGGAAAAGAAACGATTCGTGTCGAAGTGGAAGAGAAAGAGAGAAAGAGAGAGAAAACGACTCACCATCAGGCGCGTCAAAGCTGGAGAAAAGTCTGAAGTAGGTCGAAAATCAGAAGAATTAGAAGAAGAAGAAGAAGAAAAAGCGACGTTCATCTGTGCTGAGGTAATTTTTTCCCCCTTCCACATAATGACACTTGTCTCAAAATGTCTTTGTGAGGTAGAAACATCCTTAAAACGTTCATGGAAAATATATGTTTCATATATGAGAAAGGACATGTGTGTGTGTGTGTGTGTGTGTGTGTGTGTGAGAGAGAGAGTGTGTTATACAGTTGTTTTTTGTTGTTAAAGGTTTAACAGGTCTCCTTCGTCTGCTGCAGAAGTGCAGTCCTGAGGTGAATCTGTAGCTCATTCAGTCTCATTTCATCTCACATTTCATTCATATAACAAAAAAAAAAAGGTAGGAGAAGACATAAACAGTTGAGTTTCCCATCATTTTACTTCTTATTGATTGATTGATTGATTGATGTTTAAGTAAAATGCAATAAAAAGGGCAATTTTAGTGTGGCATCACATATCACACATCACCCATCAGACTAGCCGACATTTTAATCACTTCAGTTTACTTTTACTTACACCTGTTCACATTAGCATCTGAATTTGAATGTCATGTTAATGGAGGAACATAAATCAGTCTACTGTTTCTCTTATCGTAATGTAGGAAGACTGCAAGCGTAGCCTGTGTGGGTATTTGAACAGGGAACGTTATGTTAAATAATACTAAGATAAATAGATTTAGATCTAAACAGATGTCTGTTAGATAGCGTAATATATTTCTAGGATGCTCTCAGCACTGCCAGGCATCTGTAAAATAATAAATAAAAGAAGAACTAAATAGAGAATAGATGCCTTAACTCACTGATACGCAGTTTTATTTTCACTGTCATTTAGATGAGAATGAAGAGGAATCAGTTGTTTTTGTGTTTATTTTATTCCTGCGATCAACGGGGATGCAGAACTACCAGAGTATCAAGCTGTCGAGAATGCGCGAGTGCTTGTGTGTGTGTGGTGTGTGTGTGTGTGTGTGTGTGTTTGTGTGTGTGTGTGTGTGCGCTTATGTGTGTGTGTGTGTTCGGTTGGAGGGGGTTTTATATGAGAGAAAGAGAGAGAGAGAGATTTAGCTTTTCAACCCAGCGTAGAATATGCTTCATGATATTATCTGTTGCTTTTTGTTTTGTTTTGTTTTTTTCCCCTAAAAACCAGGCACGAACCTGTGAACTCTTTCACTGTGCTTTTAAAATTCTATCACATGAAAAAAGAAAAATCCATTGCAAAAGACCTTGAATAAAGACAAAAAAAAAAAAAAAAGCCCAAAACAAAACAACCCTGAGCAAAATCAATTGCCTGAGAAATGAGAGAACATTCTGCCAGGCTCATCTCTGTGACTGCGCCTAGAACAACAAAGAAGCGTGCAGAAAAGAAAAAAAAACACATTTCGCTTTCCTTGTATAGATAAACACACGGGAAATGGAGTGGAACAGATTAATGATTTGAAGCCACGGGATCTACAGTCAAGGCCGTGAGGGAACGGAGGCGGTGGCAGGTGAGGAACGAGTCAGGTTAAATGCTGGACGCTGGAGGTCTGCAGGCTCAGGGGAGCCATTTACAGCCGCCTCGTGTTACTCTGCTCCAAATTGAACGTTTCCTGGATTTTAGCACCGCACGACGTATTTCAGTCTCGTGTACTGAAAGTGAGAAATGCACAGCAAACTCAGAGAGAGAGCCTCCTTTGGACAGAGTCAAGTTTCCTAAAAGCTTCGCTACACAACGATCATTAAATGGTAGATCATCTTAACTTTGCGATGCTTTTGGGGAAACTCGGTCTAATTACGTTACTTTCTAATTTTTTGCCACTTAGATTTTCCATTGCCTCTGGAAAACTCTCAAACGCTTTTAGAATCAGTGTCTGAAAACTTAAGGATAGTACATTACACATAGAAAATTGCCCCAAATCTATAAGTCATAGATAGCTACATAGCTAGCTATGTGTCTGTGGGGGTAGGGGTGCTGGTGGGGGTAACGATATGGTTCATTGTATCATTTGATTCAAGTCACTTGATTCTGCATATCGAACAAAATATTCAACTTCCCGCATAATAGTCATAAAACAACGCTTATATTACGTGAGGTGAAGTAAACATTTAAACTTAATCACGTCCACACTTCCTACTCTATTTCTTGAATTAGGAGAGACTGTAGGGTTTTTTCTCCGAAGCATGCTGTTTTTCACAAGCTAATATACTAGCATACTATTCCGGAAGCGTATAGCCTTGGGAAACAAGCAATGGCTATGTTCATCAGCAAATGGGAACTGGAAAATTCCCTTAAATCTCCTGTTGACTGCCGACTTCCTGGTAAGTTACGACTCTGACGACTAGTTAGTGGTGTACAATACACCAGCGCTAATACCACAAACATATGGCTAATACAGAACACACACATGAACACGCAACAAATTCTTTGCCTTTTCACGCTGATTCAATTCGGGATGAAGAAATCACTTTGGTGATTGAGAAGTTCATATTCAGTAGTGGAGAACACAGGATTCAAAAACACATCTAGGGCTACTGAGAGCTGTGTAGAATTTTGTGTACTGTTTCACCCCTGCTATCTTTATTGATTTATCCACCTTGTGCCTTTATTTTGGCATTTGCCATCAAGTATCTTCTTAAAAGCCTGTGCAAACAAAAGTTATTCATGGCTCATTGAGACTTCTACTTGCTTCAAAGTCGTAGCCACAGTTAAGAGCACGCTTTGAGAACACTTTATTTAATGAATTCTATTAACTATGAAGACATTTAGGCATTTGGATATTCACTAGCCAGTCAGTTCAGAGATGTGGAGAAGATGCTTATTGGATCTTATTCCCAAGGATTTTGTTATTCCCACACCTTTGTTTTGTTTTTCTTTGATTCTATCTCTTTGTAGCGTTTTGTTTTCAGGTCTTAATGTTGTAGACCTATAATGTAAACCGCCCCTCATTAATCACCTCTGTAGCTCAAAAGTGGTTTGAATTAATAATTGGGACACATTTCCTCTTGTTAGGATTGTTTATTTATTCTTCGTTAGTACAGCAGTGCTGCATTGTGCAGAGCGCATAACAGGGTGAGTCCCTCTGTGTTTGTACCTAAATCTTTTTCTCTTTGCTCACATGAGTTAAAAATGGTACGTGCAACAAGACAACAACATAAGGTCCCTGCTCTCTCTCTCTCTCTCTCTCTCTCTCTCTCTCTCTCTCTCTCTCACGCACTCACTCTCTGTCGCTCTCGCGCGCGGGGGGGGGGGGGGGGGGGGGGGGGGCGGGAGGGGNACAAAAATACAGGTGCCATGCTCTCCCTCTCTATCTCTCTCTCTCTCTCTATCTCTCTCTCACACACACACACAATCTCTGTCTCTCTCTCTCTCACCCCCCCCCCCCCCCCCAAAAAAAAAACATATGGTAGCTGTGACATGCATAACGCTCTATTATTACCGCAACGAAAAACAATTATCAGTTATCACAACACAAAAAAACAAATCTGACAACATTATTTATGGAAACAGCCACACAGAAATGTTTACTCTCTATCATTTGAGAAGGTGGTGATCACATTTCTACTACTTTAGTAACACAGTTGGTTATCTGAAACACGTCTGATGTTGGGTTGAGGAGAGCGGCCATTTTGATTGTTTTTTTTTTCTGTGTTTTATTTTCATTGGTTTTCCTGAAAGAATCTGGAAGTGGGTTTGACACATGTTGCATCAACTGTCCTAAACAACAAATCATTTTATTTCCCATAATCTAATTTATTGTATAGTCTCAGGCATCAGAGAAGTGTGGAGCCTATTCTGTGCTTTATTAAATAAACATGATATGAATATGTCTGTATTGGACCTTCAGGATATTATTAACATGCGATACCTCTACAACGAAAAATACATTTCTTTAAGCTTAATATGTTTGTGATTACTTTCCACCTGGTTAATTTCAACGCCACATGGTGGCGGCGCCATTCAGTGTGTTTGTCATTTTAACACATTGAGGTAAACAAACACTGAGATTTCTGAATATTTGTTTTAGCTTGAGTCCTCTATCCCTCTCCTGAGTCGAGGGAATATAATAATAAGGCTGCATAAAAATTTTCAGCATTTGTGCTGTCTGGTTTGGTCTTATGTTGGCTGGTCTTGAATTTGGTTTCGTATTGAGGTAAATTTTTGTTGTGCATCTCTCGGTCATTGTAAAAACATGAGAAAATGCATCCATCCATACAGTTTCCAGGTAGCAACAGTGATTGTCAAAACAATTGTCAAAATATCCAATACCTGAGATGATGCACCATCTAAAAGTAGTCCTCAAGATTCTGACAACTTGTCAGAATATGCAAGGTGAAATGTTAGCATTAAGCTTGTCTCTTCCAGTGTCAAATCCTGCAGTTCTTGGATATAGAGAGAGGAAAATAACAGAGAAGACATTTTTTATGAAGGTCCTTGTCTTGTGTAATACAATTTCAATCTCTCTCCTGGTCCACTCTGATGTACATTATTCCGTAGAGAGGATAGTTTTCCTGCCCAACCCCCCTGGAACTGTGTCTCGCTCTACAGTAGAAGCTCGTTAGCAGTAAACAGGGTTTGATGGTGTACTTTTGGATGAGCGTCTTCCTGCACACTGTTTCCTTTTCCAGCCATTTCTTGGTTAAAGCAAAATTTTATGCGTTTTGAAAAGGGAGGAGTTTGTACAAGGTGGCGGTTATGTGACAGGAGCTTTTCAGTTTCAATGCTGGAAGGTGTCGCTTACTCACACAGAGCGAGAATTCCAAATTTATACACCATCGGGAATTCTTCATCAGAGAGCCAGCAAAAAGCTCTCTTCACAGTTGTCTATATTTAGTTAGCTTGCTAAGCTACTGTCAGGTTTGTTCAGATGGGGGGGTGGTGGTGGTGGAGGGTTGCAGCGCATTTCGAACACTATTGGCAACACAACGTGGTTCTGATTTCCTATCTGAAAAGGAAATATGTCAATCAAATAACAGCTAAGAAGGTATTTCATGAGGACTTGAAGGGTTCTTTGGGGTTCTTTCTCTATGGGGAAACCCTTAATGGGTACATTTCTATTAGAGAGGGCTCCAGAGAGTGGTCCTCTATGAGGGAAGCCCATAGGTACATCTCTGTCAGAGAAGGTTCCAGAGAGTGGTCCTCTATGGGGGAAGCCCATAGGTACATCTCTGTCAGAGAAGGTTCCGGAGAGTGGTCCTCTATTGGGGAGGCCCATAGGTACATCTCTGTCAGAGAAGGTTCCAGAGAGTGGTCCTCTATGGGGGAAGCCCATAGGTACATCTCTGACAGAGAATTTCCGGAGAGTGGTCCTCTATTGGGGAGGCCCATAGGTACATCTCTATCAGAGAAGGTTCCAGTTAGTGGTCCTTTATGGGGGAAACCCTTAATGGGTACATCTTTATTAGAGAGGATTCTAGAGAGTGGTCCTCCATGGGGGAAGCCCATAGGTACATCTCTATCAGAGAGGGTTCCAGAGAGTGGTCCTCTATGGGGGAAGCCCATAGGTACATCTCTGACAGAGAATTTCCGGAGAGTGGTCCTCTATTGGGGAGGCCCATAGGTACATCTCTATCAGAGAAGGTTCCAGTTAGTGGTCCTTTATGGGGGAAACCCTTAATGGGTACATCTTTATTAGAGAGGATTCTAGAGAGTGGTCCTCCATGGGGGAAGCCCATAGGTACATCTCTATCAGAGAGGGTTCCAGAGAGTGGTCCTCTATGGGGGAAACTCATAGGTACATCTTTATCAGAGAGGGTTCCATAGAGAACCCTTAAAAATTCATAGCTTCTTTCTCAGTAGGTAGAATGATCAGGATCCAGGTGAAATTCCAGACTTACATGTCCGAAAGACACGATCGAAGGCCAGAAGGAAAGGTGGTATCTGAAAATCTGGCCAAAAGTATTCCCAGATGACTCAGCAGTCCTTAGCAGTTCTAACCCTTCGGAAATTTGCAGTCTGAGCTCAACACATGGGGGGAGTAAATGCAGAAAGAAGTGACTGCATGGCAGTTACACGTTCATGTTTATGCATGTCTCAGGTGAGTACTGGCCAGGTCATGTCACGCTTCAAAATGCTAATTTAGAAGTGGAAAAAAGGTCTCTCATCTTTCAGTAGAAAGCAATAAAGAAGCTTTGGAATCTGTTCCCTCACAGCAGGGCTGTGTGAAAGCCTTGCCATACTTGTTTTGACAAATGTTACTTTATTGTTCCACATTTCAGCACTTATTGAGCACAACTATTTCCTAGCTTTCATCTTTTGAAGTCAGAATAGAGGAATAAAGGCAGTGCATAACTACAGCCATTAGCATACAGTACAGTAAAATTCAATACAATAGCTGTCATCAGGATATTTTAAAGGCTGTCCTGGATTTGGAGATGATGCAAGCTTCAGTCACTGGAAGGATAATAAGAGGTGAATTAGGTAAGGTTTTTACCAGAAAGTCTCTTCAGCCTTAACAGGTAGAAGCAGCTAAGGAACAGGAAGGAGAGGTTTGTCTTTGGTCACTCACCAACCATTCACTTTGTAGTTTGTCTCTTACGGGCGTGGCATGAGCGCTTCTCTTGTTGCTCGTAGGCGTGAACTGCCTGTCCAGAGTTCTTTGTACTGATGAGAAAGGATAGTAGCCAACACGCGATTTAATTATTATACACTAAATGGAAACAAATAAGTTTTACGTAAGATTATAAAGTTGTTTTACTATTTTCCAACTTTTAACCAGACTTGATGTGCTTTACACACATGCTAGGATTTGTATTAGCTTTGCTAGCGAATCAGCAGCGCAAAGCTAACTTTACTAGCTACGTAGACTCACCAGTGGCACCAAACAAAAAAAACAAACAAATTTCACACTTTAGTTAGTGTGATTCGTGTGTTAGTTATACTAATTAATGCACTAATCATTGTGCAAATTGTTTGTTTGATTTGCGTTACATGCCAGACTTGGTATTATCTGTCAGCAAATTAGCAGCTCAAGCTAACAGTACCACCAGCAAACACTACAGAGACACCAACGATTTTTGCTACTTCCTTCCAAGCTTTTATTTTTCTTCGTAACGTCTCTATACGCGTTTAATGAGAGGTGTATATGACAGGATAAAATGGAACAACGGTTATATATATATAAAAAGTTCAAGACATGACATTACAACATGACATGCACGGCATACTAACCAGGCTCCTTAGTAAACTCGATCAACAAAGGATTTGTCGCTTTACAGTGTCATATCTAATTTGCATAAAATTTAAAAAAGTCTTAATTTGCACGGTCGCTTGCTGCTGTCACTGAAATCGCTGCTCTGCGTCACACATAGAACAGTGAACGGTCAGCTGTTGCTTTGTCGCTCGCCAGTGTGAACGCAGGTTTATTACTCACAATTCATACTGAATTTCATTTGGCCTCATGACCTGCATTCACTGTGCTATGTCCTGCAGCTTTGCCAGAGCTTACTGTAAAATCACAGAGAACAAGCAAGCACGAACAAGTGAAGAGTAATAATGAGCTCATTATTATATAGCTTAACAGCTGCCTTGATTTCCAAACATGGCCTATTCGAGCATGTCAGTCTTCTCTGCTTCTTTAAACTTTCTAGCTGAGTGATTGTAGATGTACAAGGGGGGAAAAATAGTCTTGTGAAGTCACAGATAAGCATTAATTCTAGGATGGGCAAATTGAGGCCATAATGTCACAGCTCTCCTGTAGCTTAACTTCATCCTCTTCTATGCCCTGTCTACGGCTGCTGGCTCTCAGGCATTAATGACCTCGATTTGTGGCAGAAAAAAAGACGGGTCTCTCTCTCTCTCTCTCTCTCTCTCTCTCTCTCTCTCTCTCTCTCTCTCTCTATTTCTCTTACACGGTTCTATTTAAGCCTGGCTTACGATTAGCCAGATCTCTTCTCGTTTTCTTCTCCTGTCTTGTGGATGCGATCTGTTCAGGCTGCCTTGAGCTCTCTGTACTCATTTTCCCCTTGTCAGAGCGAGATTGCTAGCCAAGTCAACTTTTTAACTGCCGTGTGTTCGCTATTAATCATTACCCTACACGTAATTTTAATTAGAGTCAGTTGTGATTGGAGGGAAACCAGACGGATTGCTAATGATCTCAATAGGTGCTAAGCACACTGAGAAGCAAAGCCACAGATTGCTTATTCTATTGAACGGTTTTGAAGGAGGAGAAACACGAGGGACGATCGATTAAAGAGCGGCAGGATTATCAGATGTAGACCTCTGGAAGTGACGTGGCTGTCACAGTTCTGACACGTAGCTGATTATTTACAGATGGTGGAGCAACATCAGCGTTCTCCGATGAGGGCAAAGAGCCAGAAGCAACCTGTGAAATATGTGCTTCAGCATCAGCTTTAATGCATAACGACAGTGAAATGATGATATTGATAAACCAGGAGTCCCACAGGAGCCTGAACATGATGTGAACTATAAAAAGCACACTCAAAACACTGTCCACAGGTATTCCATTATAAACTTTCAACTTTTTAGGAGTGACGAACGGGTGCCTGACATATTCATATACGTGCGTATGTTCAAATGACAAGAGAAAATATTAAACGAGATGGAGAGAGCTTAATTTCCGAGTCACTGGAGATTTTCAGTCATGAAATGATACACGTCTGATTGAAACTGTATTAGAAAATAAGTATACTATTAATATTCTTGTCTTTACTCTTGTATTCCAACTCTTCTTTAAACTATTGTACTATTTTATATGAGAGTATCCATTCCTTTCTGTTTATTATCTATATACAAGCCTTTAATATGTTTATTATTAGGTTTTAATGATTCTAAAGAATCGTTGTGTCTTCTCAAGAATAAATGACAGTTTGATCCGATAGTAATGATCACTCTTGTAGACCGACGAATTTATCTTGTAGCTTAGTTATCTCCATTAAGCAGCCAGTTGAAGAATCATGGTAATAAAAACTTGAGAATATATATAGATCGTTAGAGAGAGAGAGAGAGAGTGAAAGCAAAATAAGCAGAAACTATCAATAGAAAAAAAAAATTCTTTACATGCATCATGATCGTTTTAAGAAAAAGTTCTGCACCGATGCCGAATACATGACAATTCAACTTTGGCGTAGATTTACCGCATAATTTTCCTGATGAAAAAAAATAATCCTATAGGAGTGGGCTGTCAAAACTAATTTGAATTTCATTAGACTATAATTTTATGCTGCTGCAGACAGAATAAAAAATAGCAGCAGGGCTACGCAGTGGTTTTGAATTTAACTAAAAAAAAAAAAAAGTATTATAATATTG
The DNA here is from genome assembly GCA_037577455.1 of Pangasius macronema. Classification (NCBI taxonomy): domain Eukaryota; kingdom Metazoa; phylum Chordata; class Actinopteri; order Siluriformes; family Pangasiidae; genus Pangasius; species Pangasius macronema. The sequence goes on along the minus strand of CM074959.1, from coordinate 987,546 downwards.
AGCAACAAGATTAATTAGACCAAAAAGATGACGAAATTCATTTTTCATGGCAATTATGGTAAAAATGGGATTGTAATGCTCATTTTGGGGAATTAAATGTACAATTAATTAAATATAAAACATTAAATATTAAACTTTCAGCTTTTGCCTTGGAATATGTAACAAGCCTGTAAATTAGGTTAGTGAAAAGTGTTCTGACAGTTTTAATAGAAATATGTTAAACCCTAGTGTATTTTGATGATAGATGGAAATAATAGTGATGTGTTTTAAAAGCAGTATGTGGCATCACTGGCGAAAAAAATCATAATGTAGGCTATAGCAAACAATTGAAAAATCGAGACTTGGCAAGATGCATAGTATCTTGGCTGGTGATTGAATGATTGCTCGACACGGACGATTAAATAGGCTGACTTTAAGCATTTTAAGGTGATCGACTACAGTGCTCGAGCTCTCTCTGCAATCGCATTCTGCCTTCAAACGCAACCAACCATCACAGAGAAAGCACTGGTGTTGGAGTTCCCAGAGAACAAACATTCCGAGCTCTCAAAGCGTTAAAAATGCAGTGGAGCTACAACAAATAAGGAATGAAAATGTTTATTGGAACTTCTATACAACTTGTATTAATTTTTTGTTTGTTTGTTTGTGGCTTAAGCCAGCGCCTTAGCAAAAGTGTATTGATTTGCTGAGAAACCTGTTCGGAAAACTGTCTTCCGGTCCAAAATACTTGTTTGCGTTTGCGCTCCTGTCAGCCATTTTATAGATACTTTACAGGCCACTTAAGATTCTGGGGGTGGAGCTTCGTGAACATGGGCAGAAAACATTCAAACGTCGAGCCCACTTAATCGCTAGAGACCTAATCCTGAAAAAAAAAGATTAAATTTACCTAGGGCAACGCTAAGTTAATTAAGTGTATTATATATTTATAAGATAAGCAGTGTTTACTCTAACCTTGACAGAGTTTGTTGGATTCTAAGCTAAAATTGCCAACAGCACAAACTCGACATAATGCTTTACATTCTACATCACACATATTATAGACTCAGCGTAGTTTAGAGTTGAACGATATCGGCTACAGTAGTCGTATAGCAAAGGCTGCCGTAGTGAATTAAGTTAGTGATGTTACGCTAAAACATTGTTCCTCTTTCGTAGGAGACTAGCAAAACTCGAACAGTGAAAACTGAACTTAGCTGAAAATTAATCAGATTTAATAAGTTTTGCACGAACTACATATGCTCATTACATGCGATTAAAGTGTTACTGGTCCATGAGGAAAGCAAAAATGTTCAAAGGTTAGGCAAATGTATGGCATTTTCATGGGTTATTATAATGTTCTCTGGTATCTGGTGGAAAAATGATCATCATATTGTCCTTGAAGATTTTAAGTAGCGTAATGCTCATGTAGAATGTCTGTGCTCATGTTGGAAAGCCTATATAAATAAAAAAGTGCATGTTTTTTTTATTTTGTTGAAATATGGCCACTCCATAGACTGTGTACATTTACTTAAGCCCTATTGATATTTATAGATGCAGACTAGCGACAAAAGTCTTACTTTTAGACAGATTTCGACTTATTTGGAGAATTGTTATCCAATAACGACAAGGGATTTTAGTCGAACTGTACTGTTCTCTGAAGAAAGCACTTCCAGCCACTTTTTAACTTTACGCTTACTTATTTCCACATCATGCTGCTTGTCATCCTTCAGACAGCTTGTCATTTTTACTTCTTGTGAAGATTGTTTTGCAAAAGTTAAGTCTGACCTAAATCCCAACTCTCATGTTGACATCTATTGTGGTTCTTGTACAGAACCAATAGATTGACATGTTCTTTTGTGTGTAATCTTTTTAGCAGACTCAGTGAAGGGGGTTAATTATACTGAGGTGTATTGCAGTACTCTGTGTTCCAGTGTATAGAGAACTTCAATAAATAATTATTTAAGCACTAGTACCTATTAGTCTAAAGATATGATGCATTAATATCAGTAAGGGGTGGCAAGGCTTTGCGTCGATCTTTACTCTTTGCTTGATTTAGCCAACATAGTAAATAGCACCCATGCTCCAAGTTCCAAACAGATGATTGGATGGATTTAAAGGCATTCGGGAAAGAACTAGAAGCGTACGTAACAACGGTTAAATTTTGTGTCATTGGTTTTTGAGACAAAAACAAACCTGGCGTTCGTAATGCTAGACTGGTTCATTAACTAGCAGTAATCAGCTAATTCATGCAAATAAAGTTGATATTAGAGAAATAGTTAGCTCTACTTGGATACATTTTTTAGTTATTGCTTTGCTTTAGAGCTTGCTGATGCGATTGCTGCTAATGATTTTTAGTGCTGCTAGCTGTTAGCACGTACATAATATACTTTTAATAACAGGTACAGAGTAATGAAAATTACGTAGGAGGAAAACGGAAACTCGTTCCTGATACACGTGCAACCCGGCCGGCTGGCAGAGAAGCGAAATAAATGTCTAGAAAAGGTGTGCTCAAATATAAAGTGAAAACAGTATTATTGTACATGTATTACACAAAGGAGTGAATTAATTTTTTTCACATTTTCACCTGAGGTGGTCTGAAATTGCACTGCACTGGTAATCCTTTAAAATGTGCTATGGTGGAAAAACAGCGTTTTAGTTCCTCCATTAAATTTCACATCATGTTAATTCAGATTTTTATCTAATTTCAAAGCAAACACTACTAGAAGAAACTACTGTTTAGTGTATTGTTTCATATTAAACTGTGTGTGCTATGGCTTCTCAGTTCTGACTTGAACAAACAGACTTCTCGTAACTCTTTCAAAACACGATTGTTTAGAGGATACTCCAAGATGTCTCTCCTAATGTTCTAAGTAATCTAAATTGTCTTATGTTGAGTTCATCTAAATACTCATTCTCTGGTACCCTAATGTTCAGTAACCCAGCCTGCTGAAAGATTATTATTGATAATGTTTGCTCTCAGAACTACTTTAACAATAATTTCCACTGCTTAATGCTGAAGAATTTCTCACCATGCCACATATTCTTTTCAGAGAGTCTAAGATCCTGGTTGATCTCTGAGTCATCAAAGCTTTCAGCTTTCCGAATGATAAGAGCAGCCAATGCTAACATCCCACCCCCAACCACCAGTTTTCCTTTAAGCTCCACAGGCTGAACCTGAACACTGCCTTGTTCCTGTAAGTTGGCTATGATGTAGTAAGTGTTTCATAAATGTGGTTTTTGACATGTGAGTAGCAAAGCTACCCCCCATCTGCCCTCAAACGGTCAGCCTGTCATCTTTCACAGACTGCCATGATTGAAGCTGTGCTGATGCAGCAGTGTTGGCAGGTCATGTATTGAAAGCAGTTTCCATGGGGTCGAAATGTTTCTCTTCACAATGTACGTTGGTTCTCAGAAACTAAAGCACTGCCCCTTGGAGACCTTTGCCTCTGATGTGTTTGCTCTATTTCTTCTCTATTCCTATTATGCGATTGTATTTCACCCCATTCTCAGCCTCAGCATATCTACTCACTGAACTGGAATTGTCCTCAAAACTGGTGTGTAGTAGTAGTAGTAGTAGTGTGTGTGTGTCCGCTTTCATTTACTGAAACTCTTCAGTCAAAAAATATGCAAGCAGATAATAAGCATGAACAGCAGTTTATATCAAGGTTGATTTAATTCAGAAGACTAGTTTCCAGTCACTGGTTTACAGGAAAGGAAATAACTGAAAAATACAAACTCTTGTTCATTAAATTATCGGGGGGAAATCCATCTCCTTAACCACTCAGAACTGTATGCCACCCCAATCCAGAACGCAAAAAAATGTTGTACTAAATTGTTCATTCATTCATTCATTCATTCATTCATTCATTCATTCATTCTCCTGGTGGAGATCGCATTATCAACAGTCTGAGAAGGTCAGAACAGACCTTTGTACCCCTTACCAGATTTAAACTCCTTCTGGGGGATCCCAATATTCCCAGTAAGAGATGTAATCTTGGAGGATCTCCTGGATTACAGAGCTCCTCACCCTATCACAAAGACTAATCCCAGCAACCCTGGTGAGGAAGCTCATTTCTACTATCTGTACATCTGGTGATCATAGATGAGGATGAGGATTTAGACTGCCTGGGAAACAAAGAGCTAGTGAAAACTGAGCTCCTGCTTCACCATCATAGTGCGGTGCAATAACTGTAACGCTGCTGCTGCAATCCATTTGTCATCCATCTCACACTCAATGAAGTGAAGTGTCAAGTGACATTCCATGTTGCCAAAGCCATTTTCCACTGCAAGGGTCTAGTCAATGTAAGTATGTCCATCGCTTTCTGGCATCCCAATGGCAATCCACCTGACCTCCAACCTTCATCTTGTGGGTGCTGAGTCCAAAAGATTGCCCCATGTCGCCAGAGTGGTCAGATAAACAGGTGCTCACATGTGGATACCACCTTCAGGCTTGGCTTTAAATGTGGGTCCTGGTAACCCCAACCTGGGCAGGATACACTTTGCCTTTTTTGTACCCTTCGATCTGTTCATCAAGGGTCTGACCTCAAGGATCTGTTCATTAAGCTCCTGGTGCCATAGCCCTGAGGTTAACCGAAATACACAAACCCCTTCACCATGATCCATGAAGGGGCCTTGGAATATGCAGACTACAAAGTCACGCCTGGTTTGAATGTGACCCTTGAATAACCCAGTTCTCCTGGCTAGCTAAGTGCAATCATTAATGCTAGCTTTCTCTGATTGGTAAGACTAAGAGGACTCTTGATCTATCCTTTCTTCTTGAGGCGTCTCGCCTTTATTCTCTAGCGTTGAGAGTGATATCCAGTTTGGATTCTAACTTTCTTGTTTTGTGTGACTCTGTTTGAGGAGTTTGTTCAACCCTGTCTACCACGAATTTGACACGAAAATACGATGGGTTGATGATACGCTTTATTCTGAATTTTTGTATAATGGATGGTTATCTATGCCAAACACACACACACACACACACACACACACACACACACACACACACACACACTTCTTTTGCACAGATGTGAATTGTTTGTGTGGATGAATTTCTCTTATCACATGTGACAATATTGTCACACTTTATAGTTTTGTCTGGTCGTACTTTTCACATTTTACTTGTATTTTTAATTAATTTACCTTAAGAGTGTAATTCAAGTCAAACTCAAGACACTGCAATACTATTACAGAGGCATGATTAATTAACCAATCTTTGTCATTGTAGAGGACATTGTTGGGCTTTAGCATGAGTATTTCATTGATCAATCTGAAAAAATAGTAATGCTTCATGGGCATCATGCCTCATTACCTCAAAAGTCTGATGTCATGAGAATTTGTAGATGCCTGAAAAAAAATTACAAAAAAATTAGTTTGTTATATATAGTTATATATATTTTGTTATATATATAGTCAGTTATATTCCATTGTTATTAATCTTATGATCTCGACCATATGATTTATTTGGTTGCAGAACCTATAGACCATTTACTCTAAGAAATAAAAACCAGTTTTGACAGAATATCAGTGTGATAAATCCTTCAGATTTATGACAGTAGATTTCCCCAACAGATCGGACATACATTACACTCAGTGTACAAAATATACCCTATACGGGGAGTTCTGGATTTTCCAGTGTTATCACTCATAAACCTGTCTAAGGGAGTGCTTAATATAATCAACATTTGTTTTAGCCTCTGGAGGAAAGTGAATGGAGGGAATGATGAAGTGAGTACCGTTCTGAATCAAGGCACAGAAAACACAGCTCTTTTGTCTGAAAAGAGTTTCCAATCTGCACATCCAGGCGCTTCTAGTTATTTTAATCTCTCTTCACCATTGTGAAAAATGCACAACAATGGGTCTGTGTTCTTCAGACTGTCAAGAACGTGAGAGCCGATAGTATTGACACAGGAGCTATCTGTTTTTTTCTTCTAAACCCCAGTTGAACTCCTAAACCCTCGCATTCTGGACACTAAATAGGATGCCTAAATATTACAGACATCATTAATAAACTAACATACTACTTAATACAATACGTTATTATTGCATCTGCCTCTGGTATAGAGATCTCCCAGATTTTTCAGAAGTGGTTTGAGAATACGCATAAACGTTTTAGAAAACAGAAAATCGGAAGTTCAATTATAATCTACTAATAGAACACTTGTAACCGACAAAAAAGAAAAAGAAAAAGTTTACCGTGATGCTTCAGTGTATTGTGAATCACGAACGCAATCCCCAAGTGCACGTTATAACGGTTCAATCTGCAAGATCGGATCAAAGCCGAGAGTAGCAGCCTAGCGCTCTGATTCTAGCATGTTAGCTGCTTTTGCAGATCTGTGGAGAGATTATACGAGCCGTCTGTAGGACTTTGCATGACGGTTATCAGGCGCTCATCTGCCTCGAAGGCAGGTAAAGAAAAAAAATGTGCTTTGTGCTACGTTTGTATGAGAAATTTGTTGTTTTTGGAAGATGCAGAGGTTGTACCTGATCTGGCATATGATGTGTTAGTTCCTATTAGTTTGTTCCAATTCAAATCTGACAGCTCTGTCTGGGAATGATTATGAATTAATATCACAGGATTGTCATTTCCATACAAACGAACATTACGCAGTGTCTGGTGTTCATAAACACCAGACAGGTTGTAAATTGCATTAAAAACAAATGATTAAACAGTGATATTTATTGCAAAAATAATACATTCTGTGACTCTTTATGACTTTTGAAGGGTCTTGGCATGCACATGTACATGCACAAGAAGGTATTCAGATGATATTTTATTTTTATTCTTAGATTTGTTTCTATTGTTCTCCTATATTTACTCACCTGCCAATTTCCACCCGCTAGCGTCGAGAGGAATTGAATGTTGGTGATGGTTCACACTTCCGACTGTGCACTAAGGAGGCTCTTTGCACTTCGGTTGATTGGTATCTTTTCTATCTGCTGCTCATGCTACGTCACAGGCTAGCGAAACATTTAGAGGAAAGAGCTGTTTGCCCTTTTCCACATACTTGAGCTCACAGATGCCCGTGATTGCCTGGTACCACTGTGATTGACAGGGGAGAGAGAATAACGCCATCCCTCCTACCTGGAGAGCTTGGCCAATTTTTCTCCCTTGGTGTCCAGCCATCTTGGTGATATTTACCACCTCTGCTGTGTAGAAGAGATGAAACACAGCCACTTGGCAGAACTCTTCCTGGAAAAACAATCTAGTAAAGCTTAAAGTAATAAAAGAAGCCAAGGCAGGCACATGGGTGACATTTGATTCATGGTGCACAAGCACCTCAAACAAATGATGGACAGCAGCTCTAATTATCAATGAAACCATGACACTATATCTATAGAATTTACAGAGACTGTATATCTGGGAGCTGTGTATACCATCTGTACATGTGTGTCCTTTGATATGGGCATAATTAAGTGTTCTTTTATGTTCTGGTAGAAATATCAGAGCAGAACGTGACCCTAAACCTGTAGGTATGAACGAAAGTGACTGATATGAGAACAGACACCTCTGTAGAACCAAACTGCAGATGGTGCCAAGCTGGTGAGTGAGCTGCTGGCCAAGTTTTAGTTCTGAATCACAAAATCCTCTTTAAGTATGGTCAAAGCTGAAATTTTAATGTTGGAATAATAATAAAACTAAACCATTATACAGAGCAGTTAATCTTTCATCTCTTCATCAAGCTTTATTCACTGACCCAAGGTCAGTTTCACCTCATAACGTTTATATTTTTCGAATCGTTTAATATTTAACACGTACTATTTCATGCTAACAGACCCATGAAAATAAATAATCCCTTAAAGTCTCAGATTCTGTTCAGAATTACATTCTTCATCCCTGTACATACATACACCATACTGGCAAAAAGTATGTGCACACCTGACCATTACACCCATATGTTCTTGTTGAACATCTCATTCCAGATTTATTTCCCCTTTGCTGTTATAATAAGCT
>CM074959.1:950693-971482 GCA_037577455.1 Pangasius macronema | reverse complement strand
ACTGTAAAGCTACAGCACACAGAGACGCTCTGTACAACTGTGTGCTTCAGACTTTGTGGTAACAGTTTGGAGAAGAACCACATACGGGTGTTATAGTCAGGTGTCCACAAACCTTTGGCCTTATAATGTATATTTTCCTGTTTAGCATCACCGTAGCAATGCTAGAGTATTTAGAGAATGGTGTGCTCTAAGAATAAGCGAATAATTTAAAAAAAAATCTATGTATATTAACTAAGCACTAACTAAGAATTAGTTGATTTATTCAGATATTAGAAAGATTGAAGGGAAGTGATATGGGTTGGTAGTTGCTCATGTCTGAGCTGTCTGGCGTGGGCCTGATCAGGATGGGTATAAACGTCGATGTGACTAGATGTTATTGAGGATGCTAAGACCTTAAGTATTATCTGATATTGTATTCTAGCCACCAATCTTTACAGATTTTTGATTGACTGTATGTAGTACTGTATGGCGAGCTATTTAGCTACTTAAGTGTGTTAATACAGAATAAGAGAAACAAATGAGTATATGACATGACAATATAATATCAATATTGTGGTAAATTATGTCACAATACCCTTTGGTAATAATCATGGATATCTTGATATCTTTATATTGAACTGTTACCTGTTTCTCTTAAATAATTACTAACCAATTATTTAAAAGCCTGCCAAGTGGCCCAAGCGTATGTGTACTATCAGAGTTGTAGATAAAGAGATTGAACATCTAAGGTGCTTTCTCCCAGGCCTCATACTTCAGCAAATGGTAGCTACAATAAATTAATTTCATGGGTTACCAATAAGTGACTCATCTAAACCCATTTATACTTATCTAATATGGCTTATCTATCCATTAAGGCTTAATAAAGTCATGGAGACACTTATTTAGTCTGTGAGGGATGCCATGCTATTAGCTCAGGTCAATGGCTAATGATACAGAGTTAGTTTTAGTGTATCAGTCTGAAATATAAAACAAAGGTTTCATGCAGTTTATTTGGAACATTTGTGTTGTATGTAATACGGCCCAGAGAAATCGACGCCAGTAAAAATAAACTTGATCCCGAGTTGAAGCCCATGCAAAACCTCTGTAGTAGGTACATTATTACTTCTATTGCTCGGTTCCTTATAACTGAGTACGCCGAATCCCTTTAAGAAGCTCCAGGTTTAATCCTAGATCTCAAGAAAGAAAATCTCATCACTGTGCTCACCCGAAACACAACCGCTGCACTGGATTAGTGTCATGGTTGACCGAGCAGGTAGAAGAACTGTGGGGATCCAATTAAGCTCTGTGGATTGGACTGGCTAAAAATGCAATATGTTGTGGAATCGGTGAGGATGGGAACAGCATATTTCCATCTTTAAGACTGTACTCTACTTTAGAGTGGTTTCTCAGGAACATATTAACTTCCTTGAAAAGAATGCAGCTGAGTTGTATGGGATGGGGCTTGAGGCTTGATGTTCAGTTTTAAATGAGGTTTTAAAAATTAAACAAGTCAAGAACCACTGCAGATATGAAGGCTTTCAAATATAGCTAACTCAGTGATGTGTGTTGCTGTGCCAACAGTTCCTGGGCAAGGCTTTAAATGAATAAGAGCCGGTATTTGCCATTAAGAGGAACTGATGTTCAATTATTTAATCTCTAACATGCTAGTGCTTCTCCTGAGGCCATGTGTATTTATCAGGTTTTAATTAACCAGGTGTTCACTGGATTTCCTTATTTCACATTCTCTCGACTGGACTCGCCGGGCGCTTTCGCTTTGTGTCATGGGAAATGGAGAATGTTTTGAGTTGATTAATGTTAAATAAAATAATGTCGGAGATTAGGGCATTAACGCTTATAGTTAACATCAACTAATTATATGTATCAGGGATGCTACTGAAAGATTTCGTCCAACACGGAACTTATAGGTTTTGTCTGAAAGCGAAAATCAGACGAATAAGGCTACAACAAAGTATCAAAGTGTCATATCTAATAATTTATAGATAATGTTAACGGTGATGATAATTAGAAAAGGATTGTAAATGGATTAGACTGAAAGTGTACTGTTAGGTTTTTTCACTGTTTCACTGCGCATCACTGCGGAACCGAGTCTTCACAAGTAGCCGCAAGTAGCCCATAAGCATTTTTACATTTTTAAAATTTGTTTGTTTTAAACAGTTGCTAAATTGCGAGTAGGGAAAACTCAATAGTGCACAAACCTAACTCGGGTGTGCCTCATCCATGCAGATGGAGATGCCTTTTATTCTGCATTCTTTGAAATATAACTACGAATGTTTGTTGTGAGAAGTGCATCAAACTAGTGTTACACAACGTAGGAGTAAACTTTCGCTCTTGCCTGGCTCGTTCCCTGGAGTTGTATTATGGTCTACTTATAATTCCATACTGCACATAGAGGGAGCAGAGGTCTTTAATACAGTCTGAATAAAAATATTCACATTCATTTTTTACTTTCACTTTATAGGGAAAAAATGTTTTTATGGCAGCCCAGTGAGATGTATGCATTGATACCTAAAGTTAGGGTGAAAATTATGATTGCTGTTATGCTGAATTATCAGGCTTAACAAATTCATGATTCTTGCCCCATTTATGATTGTCTGTCTTCATCAAAATTGATGTGCGAACAGAAAGCGCGTTCAGATGGTGTCTCTGGAGCCAACCCCGGTGCCAGTTTGTCCATGTGGAACAGGAAGCTTCTCGCACGGCTGCTGAGAGCATGTGTTCTGCAAATGCTAATGTGTTGCTTTCTGCATGCCAGGCGGTTGTCAACAACGCAGCCACCAATAAATCATAAAATGTCTTCTATCACTCCACTGGTTTGCTCATTCTCGGCATCATCTCTTCCCTCTGCAGGCTTTCTGGATTCACACGTGCGGCATGGCTGGCGTTCACAACAAGCTTGCCGTTCTCGTGTCGTGCATATGGATATTTCTAATGCTCCTCGAACCCAGCCTTCAGAATGGGTAAGGTGATTGTCTGCAACTTCGCTACACCCACCGAACTCCATATCTCCAGCTCCATGGATATTTTACAAGTGATACCCTAATTAATACGGTTCTTTTACAGCAGCATAGCTTCGACGGTCTGTGAAATGTCATTTGGGCCGGTTGCAGCTGGGTTTAAATTGCTTGGCAAAACTGCCACGAAAATAGAATTGTTTTTTTTTTTTTTTTTTACTGAAAGAGAAAATTGCTTTGGTATGTACCAGTCAGCTATCACTGTATCAACCACTACTATTTATGATGTATTTCAGGATAGAGGGGTTTTGAAGATCTAGAAGTTTAGAGGTCATGTTGCCATATGATTCCTTTCCTAACCTGTAGTAAGCGTCATTCTGTGACCTGCGGATTTAATCACGAACACTCGGTTCACGCTAGCTAGCGACAGAGCGGCAGGCGACTGTTCATTGTATACGTACATGCACGACACAAAACCGCAATGTGAGGTGAGGTTTTCTTAAGTGTATGCAAATTAGGTATTATGAGGTACAGCGACAAATCCAAACAAATAATCGACTCAAATTATTTCTCTGACCAATCGTGTGCTATGACATGTTTTTTCAGTTCTCCACCCACATCTGTAGTTCCTACCTGCGATTAGTTCCTATGTACTGCTTAACTCAAAAAAAAAAAAAAAAAAAAAAAGGGAAAAAAATTTTATAACCGTGGTTTCATCTTATCCTGTCGTATATGACCTTTCATTAAATGTGTACAGAGACGTTCTGAAGAAAATAAAGCTTGGAACGAAGTAGCAGAGATCGTTGGTGTCTCTGGAGCCTGTTTGTAGTTAGTACAAGTTGGTAGTACAAGTTAGTTTGTGCTGCTAATTTGGTAGTAGCTAATGCGAAGCCTTAGACATATATATAGACATGTAGGTATATGGTGGTTCCTCTGTACGTAGCAAGCACAGTTAGTTTGCGTTGCTGATCTGCTAACAACGCTAATATGAAGCCCGGAATGTAAAGTACATCGATACATACATAAAGTACATGCATTTTAAACAAAAGTAAACCATATACAGCAGTAAATTGTGTGCTGTAAGCTATACATTTCAGCTTATTACAACAGGAACACTAGCGCTTGCTACACACCTGTTAGCGACGAGAGACTTGTCGCTCGATAAGGTGAATGTACGGTAAGTCCTACACAAACAGGTCAGTTATCTTAGATAGAAATGAAAATATAGCAGTTTGAAAATCTGCTTAGTTTCTTTTCCGCACTTCACAGGATGTGCCGTGAGTAGCCGCTGCTTTATCTTGGCACGTTTGGTCCAGCATACACAGCAGGTCTCTTTATCTCAGACCTCTTATAGCTCCATTACATGCAGTATCTTCCATAAAAAGGCATTAATTTGATTGTGCATATTAGTATTAGCCTGAGATAGAAAGGCCGAAAGAGGACGAGAAAGGGACAGACGAGAGGAATGATAAAGAGATAAGGACTCCTTCTCTTCAGTGATCTGCACAGGTAATATTCATGAGGTGGTTGAACCATGTTACACCGTGTTAACAGTGTCAGCCGGGAGAGGACGTGACATATTGCATTTTATTCAGTGGCACATAACAGAACGATTCTCCTCACACACTTCTCATCTCATTTTCAAAGGAATTGCTTTGTGGGAAAAAAAAAAATCTGTAAAAAGGTGCAGTATTCTGTTGTCACTCCGGAAACCGTGATAATGAGCGATTTCTTTTCCGAAAGTTGAAAACAAGAAAGTTTCAATATTGGTTTGATCTTGGTAAACATGCTGTGTTTTTCCGTTTGCAAACAGTTCACTTAAAAACATGGGCTCATTATTCCCTTGCAAATAATTGCTAAGATTAAAACAACAGCAGCCAAAAAAAAAAAAAGGAATAACCAAGATGATTAAAAAAGTGACATTAAACTTAGTGTTAGTCCTTATGAAATATATATATATATCTTTTAAGTACCAGAACAAAATGTTGTTTATTAAGCTGATCCATTTCTCCAACTCTCTCAGAAGGAGCTCCAATTTAAAAAAGTGTATCAGAGCAGCTCCAGAGAATAGCCATCCTTCGAAGCATCCGGGAGGGAGCAAAATTGGCTGGGCTGTCTGGGTGGAAGGGGCATTCTTTATCTCTCCTGTCAATCACAGTGATGCTAGCCAATCGTCGGCCATCTGTGACGTCATGTATGCGGAAGAAGGTAGATAGCGCTTTGCTCTGAGGGTGTTTCGCTGCCCTTTGAGGAAGATGCGTGATACGTGATAGCCTTCACCCTCCTCAGTTGGTAATTGTTGGAGAGCTGGATGGAGGGTGAGCAAATTGGGGAGAAAATGGAGAAAACAATTTGAGGAGGAAAAAAAAATCCTACAGAAAATAAAAAATTGTATATCAACTTTCCTCCTGATCCTTTCCACCTTCCGCTTCTCAGCGCCTTTCAAAGCGAGTTTAATTTCAACCTCTCCAGACCTGCATGAGTATAGCCCAATTTTTGAAATTATTTTCCCTTAAAGCAGTTATGTGCAAACATCCTGAAAATGGGGGTAACAAATGTGGAGAATTTGCTACAAGGCAGCAGGCAGCTGGCATTAAGGTTATTCCTGCTTTGTTGGTGAAGGGAGAAAAACATGTTCCACCATGGCTTAGAGGAGATTAGACATAATTAACATTATTTGGGTGGCATTGTGTTTCACTCTGTAAATCGGATCATGTGTTCCATACATTAATAAGCATAATGAAGTGTGAGTGCTAGCCCACTTCGGTGTCCTCCCTTTCCCCTCTCTCTCATCTCCATCACCACCAGCTGACATTTCAAAGATACTGAGAGGGATCAGATAATAACAACCTTCACCACAAATCCCTTCATCCGTTGCACCGTATCGTTGGCATTCCAGGCTTCAAAGGTAGTGTCATTAAAGCCTCAGGAGCTGTGCTCCTCTGCGAGTACATCGTCCAAACTTGTCTAAATGACTACTGACAGTTCCTCATTGATTGTGGAGCCATGGAATTAATGCTATCTGGAGGCAGGGAAAAAAAAAAAAACACTTGGCTCAACGTGCATGCTAACAAGGTGACCTCAATCACTCTGAAGGCAAAGGAGGCTGAGTCGTGCCTATCGACCCTGCCAAGTACCCCCTTGCCTCCGCAAAGAATCATCAGGCTTCAGCTTCGTGCTGCTTCCTTCTTCTTCTTGTGCTTTATCAAGATACCCTTTCTCAAAGAAAAGGAAGAGCACGAGCAGAACAGATTCCCGAGTTCTGAAACGTCAGATGTTTCCACAAGCCCTGCCTGTTTTTCTACATCCACTCATGTCATCACCCACTTTCAAATCTGCATCTCTACAATGCAGGCAGGAGACTTTGCTAATGGATGAAGTTATCCCGAGACAGATCCCTTGTATAAGTCATTACAATCTCCCAGGGAACACTTGCTTGCCAATATCACAGCTTGATTAAATAATTCTTCTCCACAATCCATCTTTTACATATGAATGCACCTGTGTACCAGAGAGTGGCTGATACCTCTGCCCCCTCCAACCCCACACACACACACACACACACACTTATTATCTCCACCCTTTGAAGCACAATCTCAGGTTAATGAGCATGGACAGCTTGAGCCTCTTCCGTTGACTGTTTTGTTTGGGATCAGTCTCAGCACCCCTGGCTAAAGTGACAAAAAATCAATGGCGACGAGGGGGAGAGTGCTCCTCCACTCCTGCCATCTTCTCATATAGATTGCTCATTGACTTCTTTCCTTTACTACCCCTCCACTACTACTCCTAATCCCAGGCATCAGTGGCACGGTGACCTAGGCAACAAATAGCAGTCTCTTGACAGTCGGCACAATGCTGTCATGTTTTATGGCTTACAGGGTTGTGGGAGAAAGTAACAGTACCAGGTGCTCAGTGATTATCATCTCTGTTTTTATTACCAATCAGGGGTCTCAGTAGTGTCCTTGTTTCAAGCATCTATGAACATATAAGTTATATAAGTGTGGTGAGAGACGAAAGCAATTCCCAGATGTTATGAGTATAATCGGCACAGCCTACGCTAGGCTTGTATGATATTGATTTAAGGAGAGTCGGGGAGGGGAGGATGTAATAATATAATGAGCTGTGTGGTCGGGAGCTGCTTACCGGCAGAGACAACCTCTGTAATATGGAGTAAAGTGTAAATAAACCATAACAGTGCATTTTCAATATAATCCTTCTACAAATGGACTGTTTAAGTCCACATGGCAGACTTTTCACTGTTGATCTGCTGCTCACTGTTTTTTGAAAGCGTCTGCATGTTTAATCACTTTCTTCTTATCATCACCATTAACATTATTTTATTTATTTATAAGTGTTAGATTTGACACTTTGTTGTAGGCCTAAATAATCCTTTTTAGGTCAGAATTTTCATCCTTTTTTTTTCTCTTTCCACTCAAAACCAAAAGAGTCATTGTTGACAATTTTTAACTCCCTGAGATGATATGAGGAAGAAGCTTTGAGAGGAACTAGACTGAAACGGGAATCCATCCTCATCTGGGTGACACTGGATAGTGCGATTATAAATAATTCCCTTCTATAACTATTATATATGGTCAAAAAGTGCAATTGTGTAACCACAAGAGTTATCAGCTATTCGCTGATGGAGACTTGAGTATAAAATTGTGCGTGGAAATTGCAGTCCTAAAGCTATCATTGCAATTGTAGTCCTAAGCCATCGTAGTAAAACTGTTCATATCAGTTGAAGTCCAAAGCCATCTTCATGGTTTCTAAGTGGTACCATCCCCAGTAATCTCATATAACTTCAGGCTGTTCGCGTGGGCCGTCCTCAGCAGCAGCGAGCGGTTTGGATTCTCTGAACATTTTGAACGATATTTGAATGAAGAATGATTATGACCGAAAAGACTCCTTTATTTATTTCTGAATAAATAATGTGCATTGTTGTCTGTATAAAACTAACTAAATAGTAAATTGCGTTTAATATTGTAAACAAAACACACTACAGGTTCAGTCTATCTTAAAAATGAACGAACAAACAAATATAAAGAATTTATAAAATAAATTCTTCCAAAAAATGTATTTAAATGAACAAAGTCGTCCTCCGATGTTACATCGCTGAGCTCCTACGCACAATGCGTAAAGGCTGACAGGTCTGGTCACATGATATGATATGATATAATATAATATAATATAATATAATATAATATAATCCGAGTAGACATCAGTAGATATCATGGCAGTGTAATATTGTGTAGAGATGATTAAATCTTATATCGCACAAGCCTAGGCAACTCCCATTAGTTGAACTTGTGTGCCAGCGACTTCGCTGCTCTTTTTACACTGAAATGCTTTATCTCTGTGGCAGTGAAAACGCAGTGATTTCAGATACATCATTTCCACCTCTATCATGATTATGTTGTGATATATGACCCCTCTGCAGAGATTACCATGTTAATCACCTCATATTTTTTGTGACAGAACCCACAGCAGCACTATGTTCACTAGCTGAGTAATAGCACTGTCGAATTCAGACCCTCTAATTCGCTAATAGTTCCAGTGGGCCGCTAGGGGAACCGGGTGTGATTACGCTCTCCCCTCGGCTCTACAGGGGGCAGACTGCAGGCCAAATACTGACAACTCGATATGAAAAACTCATATGACCATGCAATTTCTCAGCTCTTCCACAAGCACATTAAACAAGACTCAGAAACGAGATTTTTTCCCCTTCATACCAGAAAATCAAGATGGAAAAATTCTTCATGATCTAATTCTATCAATGACTTAAGCTATATTTATCGTGCAAATGACCTTTTTTAATTTCAGTGCATTATTAAAATATAGTGTTTCGTTCATTGTACATAGTCTCCTAAGCTCTCTCAGAGCTGTGTAAATGTTCAGTGTAGCCAAGGAGGGCCTGTCAGGATTGGAATTTCAGCTTTGGATGTTTTAATCCTCCCTACTGATTTGCCTCTTAATTGCACCAAGGGAAAATCACAAGTTTTTAGAACAGTCACACTGTTTAAAGTACATTTTAATTCTAGTCACTTTTTGCTTCTCCAATCAACTCTGACAAATTGTTTTTTTTTTCCTGCATACCGTCAGGATGCTTTGAAAAAACAGCCACATTATGCGCGGCCCTGGCTGCTGTTGCGCCTCAGGACAGATCAGTAGACTGTTTTCTGTTCTCCAGCCAGCTGTTATTACAATATTAGTTCGAAATGCACTCTTACATCTGCTGTGATGAATAAAACATCTAACGACGCATTACTTTAAAACCTAGAAGAGACATCAAGTGATAATGACATACACAGTGTGCTATAAGTTCGGAAATTCTAATTTCGAAGGACATTGTCGTGAGCAGAAATGCTTCACAGTGTGCAAGATGCATTATATCCACAGAATGGACATTTCTACTGGATGTTTTTTGTTTTTCTCACCATTCATTCAGTGTTGTGTAAACTCTTGAGGCCAGCCCGTTTCTGAAATACTCAGACGAAGCCGGTTTGGCACCAGCAACCATTCCACAGTCAATACGCAGCACAAATATAAGAGGAGTGTGCAAAATAGGGAATAACACACGACAGACATTGCTGTTATATGAAAATATGTTATATGCACACCTGGAGTGTGTGATGCGTGACGCACACCGGAGTGCTGCTACCCCGGAGTGGGATCTGAAGACTCGTTTCAGGGTTTTCCTCTCTGCAGCCATGCTGCTGGTGTACTGTGTTGAGCTGCAGTAGGTGAGCATGCTCTCGATAATTGTCTCCAGCAGTTGCTGCTTATTCTACCGATACACCTCGGTCCGAAAGGCAGTTTGAAAATTCCTGTAGAAATCCAGAATAGGACCTCGGGGCCTGGCTATGTTTATTATGTTAGTAGAAATTCCAGATTTATGTGTAATGCCTGGAATATCATTATAAATAACTGCGATGCCACCTCCTCTGCCAATTTAACCAGGGTGGTGTATATAGCTATATCCGGGAGGGCTACTAATATTTAGCAGTCCTAATTTCAGATCAATGATGCTGGCTGTGCAGCAAATTTGGTTTGATCAAATGTTATTCTTTATTATTTTATATTGCTAAAATAAAGTTGATCGGTTTAGCCTGTTGGTGCTTCCTGGCCGCGGCTCTGGATTGTCACCGATTAATTGGGCCTCTTCTAAGGCTAAACGTTTTTTTGGAGCACCACTCGAACATCCAGTAGTTCAGAGACCATCACCTGCTCTAAGCTCCACTGGGATGGAGCCAGAGCATAATATGGCAGCAGTAGCTTGGTCTATCAATGTGTACCATAACACCAAGGGTTTTATAATCACTACCATTAGCTAAGTTAGTTAGCAGACTGGTGAACTGACTATCCTTCAAATAGCTTGCATTTAAAAATACTAGACATGAGTGGAACTTCAGTATGAGAGCCTCGATATGCATTATCGTATTCTCAGCGATTAATTTAATACTAGCCAAACCTATTATCCGCAAGTCACAGGCCTTGATTGGGCCAGAAACTCAAGCTACTGGAAACTCTGCCTTGTTTCTGTCTGTGCATAATTCCAGAAGGATTGCTCATAGTGTGCTGCAGAGTACTATGGATTTAGACACTCTGGCTTTCTAAGCCGCAGAGTGGTAATGAAAAAAGAAAAAAAAAAACACTCTGTGTTATCAGTCGAGCCAGGATGGCACTGACTGAGCAGGTGCATACTTAGTTATCCGTCCACTAAAAAAGAAACAAGAACAAAAACAAAAACCCCTCAGGTTGAATGGTTATGCTGCACTGAATAGGCTTACACAAATTGTGGCAACTATAAACCCATATCTGTAATAAAAAACACAAAAGCAGGGCAGCTCACCTACCATGTAATTCTGTAACGCTCTGCATTATGGTTCCTTTATATAATATTGTTTAGTGCATAAGTGAACATTATCAGACCATGAACTTCAGAATTAATCCGCAAACTCTGGTGGTTATCCTGGGTTCATAGAACCACAATTCCGTGCATAACTACAGTTCTGCACTGCATGGTCAAAAATTTGTGGACACCTTACCACCCATGTGTGCTTGTTGAACATCCCATTCCAGATTTAGTCCTCCTTTACTGTTATACTACGCTCCACTTTTCTGGGAAGGCTTTCCACTAGATTTGGGGATTTGTGTTCATTCAGCCACAAGAGCGTTAGTGAGATCGAGCACTGATGTTGGGTGAGGGGGCCTGTGGTGCGGTTCATCCAAACTTTGTGGTGCGATTGCTTACATTGAGAGCATCAAGGAAAACATGTCTTGTGACGAGAATGGCTCCTTGTCTGCAGGAGTGCTGTATGATGATATGCCATGCGTGTTCTTCACTGCTTCAGTGTTGGTACCACAGAAAATGATGAAACTGGTGTCTATCGTCTTGCAAGCCTGCATGACAAAAGTGGCATACGGAATTGCGCAATCGATCCACGGTTTGTAAGGAGGTTTTGTGTGAAGGCAAATCTACGATTATGAGCCCTGCCCCCAAACGAGCCATGGGTGTGGACTTGAGTATTCGGACCAGGCATTAAAATGAGATATATTTGATAAACGTGCCCATTCAAGATGTTTTTGCAGTCTATGATCAAACATACAGATGAGCTAACTGAGATAGAAAATAAGTTTATCTGCTATAACCTTTCAGAAGCACAGAGCTCAGTCAGTGTACATGCGGCACTGCTATAGCCGGCACACACGTCCTGCATAATAATTATGCAGCTGAATGCAGAGAATATCACACAAAGACAGAACAACCTTTAATGTTTTAAGGATCAAAAACAAACCTCATGTTTTTTGTATTGATGTATTGAGCATCCAGCCTTAGCGTAATTACCTTCACAGCATTCTGGTCTCAGAAAATGGCGTCTCCAGCAGGTTTTATCTAAATGAACTTTCCTCTAGTGTGCTTGGGCTTGAATTATTTATTTATTCATTTATTTATTTTTTAAGATTAGGCAGGTTGCAGAAATCATCTTATGTTTGCTGATGCAATGCCGTAGGGTAAATATCTCAGTAGGGGATGCCAAAGTAAGACTGCAAAACAATAAAAAAAATAGATCATTGCAGTTTAACAAGGTTGGTCTTTCAATGACTATTTTACATTGTGCACTGAATATTGGAAAGCTGATACCAGTTTACAACCCAGAACTGAGTGCTATCATCCAACATTGCTAAGACCCTTAGTGTGATTTTATAGCACATTAGGAAAGGGCATCTAAATGAAAGGTATTATGTGGATGTGTTAAAAGGCTTTAAAGTGGTGGTGAAGTTACTTTCCAGCTTCCAGTGGTGCTGAGAAAGACCATTGTGAAGCCTGAAGCTGATGAGCCTCTTCTAAAACGTTTGCTTCAGTGCTCAGCTGAACGTAAATACTGTCCTAGCCTAGTTTGAACGTAATTGGTCACTACATTTGAGTTTATGAAGCAATAAAAAAAATGATCTACGTGATGAACGTAGCCGTGAGTTATAACTGGTGGAACAAGTGCCTGATCACTACTAATGTCATAATCCATCACGACCTACTTGTTATTATAGCACTTAATCTGCATTATTTATTTATTCCCACCTCTTTTTTTAGGCTGTATGTTATGGTATGCAGATGGTATCAGAGCCAAGATCGAGCCCTTGCGGATAGTTTCATATCACAGGCATTATCAGATCCAGATTGTTATAGCAGCATTGGAACTGACTCTAACTTTGTGAGCTAAATCCCTCAGCATGGCGCAGCAGTTGTCTGCTCAGCAGATCAGAGCAGAGCTACAACACTGATCAGCCCGATAGAGCTGAGCTTAACGCAAGTATACAGGAGTATAAAGACTGGTGTGGGATTTTAGAGCGCTACACTCACAAAGCGGCAACATGCTGTGGGCTGAGTTGGGTTATGGTTTGCATTTTAATTGCATAAATGATAAAACTGAGAATTGAATTTGGGATTTCACTGCACGTACAATACAATGTGTTGTGTAGACATTGATAGACTGTCTTCTCTGGGGCTTTGCTCTTTTCCATGTTGAGGGGAGCTTTTACAGTCCACATGCTTTTTTTGGAGCACAGTGTAATGTGGTGCTTAGCTGGAGAATCTACTGTGTGGACTGTCTGGATGCAGGTTAGCCAAGTCCCTATGAAAGATCTCATGAGAGATGAGGAGATACTGGAGCAGGCAGAGTTTGGTGACCGCTTGCTCTGTGAACTGAGCAGTGGGCAGTGGTGGCTCAGCATTTAAAGCTTTGGGCTCCTGATCGGAGGTGGTGAGTTAAAATTCCAGCATCACCAAGCTGCCATGGTTGGGTCCTTAATCAAGGTCCATAACCCTCAAAGTTGTATCTGGTCTCAACAGTAAGTCTCTTCAGATAAAGGCATCAGTCAAACAAGTAAAATAAAAATGTAGTTTAGCTAACTCGCCTCCTGCACTCATCTTCTGAGAGATGCTTTTGAAGACTGAGCAGAGGTTTTTCGACTGATTAGGTGACATTGTGCCGAGGATTAGGAAGAAGTCCCGCACATTTCAAGTCATAATGGATCATTGCTTCTGGTGGGACAGATACCGAAAGAATGCTTGTAAGAGAACCTATGCCTCACGGAATGTCAGCATTGCCAAGAAGGATGTATTTTATGTGTAACCGATGCTGCTATATATGTAATTTACATTTGTTTTGTTTTGTTATTTCCATCTCCATCTGTGGTCAGATAATAATTTTGTTTTGGACGCTCACTGAATGTTTTCTTTCCCCAGACCACTTATGCAAATGCATTTCAATATTCAAGATTTAATTGAAACTTCAGCAGGTTGTTTTCTGCTGAGGTTTGCTCTTTGGAAAGATTACGATAATATATACAAATGAAACAGGGGTGATTTTGAGTCATGGTTCTGTCTTCCGAATACATGTTTTTCCCCCTGAAAGTCATTGACATAGAGATGAGGAATAAGGGATGGATGTGAAGGGCACAGGAGGAGAAAGAAGATGATGAGGGAAAAAAGACGGGAATGTTAGAGAGAGAAATTCACAGAGTGCTTCCTTCAAGGATATCATTGAAGAGACTGTGAGAGACGATGTTGAGAGGTTGGGGGGTGGGAGAGAAAGTCAATTTTTTATTTGCAGCGGTGATGTGGTGGTAATGAAGAGGAATGAAACAGCTGCCGCTATGGCCCGCTGTCCTTTAGTGCCTCAGCCACGGAATGAAGCAAAAACCCAATGCCTTGACACACCTCACATGAAACCAGATGGGGACACATATGTCTCGTGTCTGGCAGTGCACAGCCTTTTTGTGTTCACTGCAGTATCTCAGAACCGACTGTGTGCCCATGGGGATCCTAGCAATCCACTCTATAGGTGGCCTAAATATCGATTATGGTGGTTTGCTCTTTTTCTCTCTTGGTGATATAATGTGAACTACTGTGTGAAAAAGTATTCAATTCCTCAGTAAAAGGTCCTGGCAGATCTCACATTTTTTCATTAGGTTTAATGACCAAAAGCACACATTGTTAAGGATGAATTGAAACTACTGTTACTTTTGAATATGCATCCATTCATTCATCTTCAGTATGCACTTTATCCTAATTGGAGCCAATCCTGGTAATTACCCCAGTCATACACGTACAATCACACACATTCACACCTAGGGACATTTTAGCAGAACCATTCTGCATGTTTTCAGACCCTGTAAGGATGACGATCCCAGGATACGTTTGAATAAATCAACTTTAAACATAAGCTTACTTGATTGATTTATGATCTATGATGCAGCCCTTAGAGATTCATTGAGGAAGCTACTCAGGTATTTGTCATGCCTTATTGACTGTAATGATGTGGTGATGAGGGGGTGGCAGTACAGATTCAATACTGTCGTATTATCCTTCTTGTTCCCTCTCTCACTCTTTCTCACCCCCACCAAAACATTCCATTTATCCATCATTTGCACCATGTCTTTGTGGTTCACTGTGGTCTTTATAGGGATGTTTCAATAGAGTGTGAACGTTTCACTATTTAAAGTGGTGGTATTGCCTTAGACATTTAAAAAATCCTGGTGAGTCTTATGATCCTGCTAGTAAACACCCTATTTGTGTTAGCAGTGCTGCCTAATTCAAATTTCACCTAAAAAGCACCAGGCTTTAATTAATTCAAATATGATAATGGAAATGTCAGTCCACAGAGAAGCCTGCCATGGAGTCTGTCCTCCCAATCAAACTGACATTTGCTCCTATTGTCCCACTTGTTTTAGTTTCCTTGGCTCTGGGCACATTATCTTCCCCACAAATAAACGTAAGAAGTCATATTGTGTATGCTCTTGTCAGGGGAAGAGACCTACAGGTTTGGCTACTTATTAAAATCACTAAGCCTTTTTGCTGACAGACAGCATTGATTGGCTGCTGCCTAGTGAACCATAGGAAATGAACGGATTCTAATGATATGTCCGTGTGCAGTATGTGTTGTGAAACAATAAATTGCCATCTAATTAAGTGTGTATCAACTTTGCTAGCTCCTGACTCAATACTCAGTTTTCATCATCTGCTAATTGCCCCTTGTTCCTGTAAATATGACATGCGAGGGAGATTAGCTTTTTGATCATCACCGCCTTATGAAGTCGCAAGACGTTGACTGTAACAATCTCAATCTCAGCAGCTGCATACCACACAGCAGACCTTGGTTATGAATGCATGTGAGCTTTAATTTAGTGAGACACGTCCCCCTTGGCAAGGTCAGCATGCAGTAATGTAAAACCTAAAACAAACAAAAGTGCAGCTTGTCAGCTGAAGAACCCCCACCTAGAGCTGTCTTTACTTTAACTCAAGGCCACAAGGGGTAGTGTGGTTCTCAATGAGGTCAGTGACATTGGGCAGGGGAGAGAACACGTCTGAAGACTCCAGACTAACCCATCGGTGAAGACTCCACACTAACCCATTGGTTTTGCACGTGGTATATGCTCATTCACTTAAATTTCTAGCAATTCGTAAAGAATTTCATTGTGTACATGACATGAATGATGTGCCTCGATTGGTTAGGATCTCTTTTGGGATCCCTGCCTGTAAGATGATGACTATTTCAGGATTTTGCATCGCATAGTCCACTAAAATGAAGTGGTGACCAGGGCATGCCAATTTTGGTAGTAGACGCAAATGTGACTGGAGGTCTTACTATTAATTTGCGGCAAGATCACGGCACGTCACTGTGAATGTCTGGCCAACATAAATGAGCCATAGGGGTGTAATGTGCCGGTTCAACCTGTATTCAGTAATGGCAAAATGTTGGAAAGTTAACATGAATCTAGCTTGCACATTCTCCCCAGTGATTGTTGCCAGCTAAATGAAGACCCTCTATCTGTCAGTCTCAAACAATACGTAAGAAACGTGGTGGTGCCAGAGGATGATCCACCAAAGCCTGATGCATATCCATTTGAATACTGACAGGTACTTGGCTCTGGATTGGGGAGGACCTTTGGACTACAGAGACCCTGAGATCAACGTCTATTTGTGGAGACCTGAACACCTCCATTTGAGGAAAGCCAGAGCAGAAGAACCCCAGTCAGAGCACCTCTATCTTCTTTTTCTGTGGAGTCAGCCTTGACCCAGAATGAGGGATGATCAGGCTTGTGTTCTCTGAGCTTCCTAATGCAGATATGTGGTCCTCAGTCATCTGGATTGCATTTACCACAGAGTCGTGCTGGTGGCACTTTGCCTACTCTGCTGTCCCTGGCCACAATCGTGTGATGAATTGCGTCGGAAATTTTGTAGTCATTGTGCTTATGTCCCTTCAGTGTTCTGTAACTACAATATCCAGCATGTACAGCACAAATCCACCTTAATGAAGTTGAAGCAGTTTGTGGCTAGAGAAAGGTACGTAGGAAGCACTTCACATCAAAGGACTGAGAGAGATATGAAAGCAGAGTTATTGGGATTTTTAAGAATGTAAAGAAAACTGCTATTCAATCTATATTCCACACAAAATGGAGATCTTCCAGTGTCCTTGGTTTTCCAGTGTCCAACTTTCTAATTGTACCTTCCTTTCAGGTGTGTCAATAACAGTGGGTTTTCTAATTAATTTTACAGCAAAACTTCAATATGGAGACAACATTCAACTTCTTATGGAGACATTGTGTCATTAAGAAGCGAGTACATGTTTACAACAGTACATGTTCTGGAGAGCGAAGTCTCATTAGTGTTTTACAATTCTTGCATATTTATGAGTGCGTTGTTGGATTCTTCAACGCTAATTGTGCAGGGTCAGTCCTGACAAAGCCCTTGATTTGATTTGAGGATGCTCATTATGTCGTCAAATCTCTGCCGTTAACATTCTCCATTGTACCTCTTGTTTCACTGGGGAGACGTGACCCCAGCAAGAGTTAATTGTGCTGCATATTTAAAATAATTAAGGAAGGGAAGGTTGACTGCATATTTAAGACACCATTTCTGACTCACGAGATTTATTATTCGGCCAAAACCCAAAATAATGATTGCTGCAGAGCTGTATTTAACAATGCAGCAGCATCTTTTCATTCAACCACATACACACACTTACACACACTTGGTGAATTTGTGATCGTCTGGTGCATTACCAGGCTGGACGAATCACTGACGGATCCTAATAGCTGGACAAGTGAGTGAGCTTTTCAGTCGTAGGAAATTGGATGCATTGGGAGGTTGAAGATGAGAGAAAGTTGCACCATGCTCTTCATTTTTTTACCTCTTGTTAGATGCAGTTATAGATATTAACGTTTTTTTTTTATTTCTCTTGCAAAGCTGATTTGAGGTGATTTGTAGTCGCGGTGGCGCTCACGGGAGGAGCAGCAACAGCATAAATTGTTCAAAGTATAAAAGATCAAAGATACTGACTTATATCAAGCTGATATTCCCTCTCTATTTCACCTCTCTTTATTGCCCACATCACCAGCACTTCCTCCCTTGCCTTTGTTTCACCGTATCCATTTGTCTACCTGTTCTTCCCCTCATGTATTGCTTCAGCCTGACTCATCTTCTCTTATATCATCCTTAACAGGCCAAACCTGTCACCCCTAACCTTTACTTTATCTTACACTTCTCCTCACTCTGCAGGGCCGTAGCAGGGCATCGAGAGCCTCTTCCTGATGACAGCAAAGACAACATCACCATTTTTACTCGGATTCTGGACCGCTTGTTGGATGGCTATGACAACAGACTGCGCCCTGGTCTAGGAGGTCAGCCGCAAATTTGTGTCCCGATTCTTCTTCGTGTCTTCCGTACTGTCCACTTTGTGGACTAACCGTAGAACAGTGATGGATTGGTGTAATGACCCAGCTGTGGATCGACTCTCTGCTGAGCAATGACATCACAGCTCCCTCTCTATGTGAAACACACATCCATAGCAGACTGCCATTTTAAAACAATCAAATCGTTTTTTTTTATTCTATTTTTTTATCATGACTGTGCAATTTATGTAAATTAACAGCAGTAGAGAAAAGAAGGAAAGTAGCACAGGGCAAAACTCACTTTAGATCACTTGCAACTCCGAAGGAGGCCCTGAAGACTGGATCATTATAGCTTTCTGATGATGGGATTTAATGTTTGTGGAGAGAGTTTCCTAAACAAAACAACATAGGGAAAATTACTGTGAACTCATTCAGCTCACAGATATCCACATATATTATACATTTCAAAATGGCAATCAGAATATTTGGTTTAATTAACCCTTGTGACACAAACATCTATCTATCTATCTATCTATCTATCTATCTATCTATCTATCTATAAGTCCTACTAGAAGAGTAAATAATAGATCCATATATGAGCCCACTTTCATCAGAAGGACATGTTTTTCAAAGATTGTTGACAACAGTGACAGTTAATGTGGCCTTGTGTTATTTTTGGAATCTGTTAGAATACTAATTTTAACTACACACTCACCGGCCACTTCATTAGGAACACCTGTACACCTGCTCAATGATGCAGTTTTTCAATCAGCCAATCAGTTAAACCGGACAGTTGAAGATCTAGTATTTTCCACCTGTCCAGTGTGGTTGCCTGCAGTAGCCTTAGATTCCTGGTGTGCTCTTCTAGTGTTGTAGCATTCTGAGATGCTTTTCTGCTCACCACGATTGTAAAGAACGGTTAGCCCTGACTTCTCTTTTCAACAAGCCACACTTTATCTTTCTGCCTGCAGAACTGGATGTTTTCTGCACCATTCCGTATAAACTCTACAGACTGCTGTGTGTGTGAAAATCCCACCACAGCGACATCCGTGTCACGGTCAAAGTCACTGAGACCACATTTGATGTGAACGTTAACTGAAACCTGTATCTGCATGATTCTGTGCATCATGCTGCTGCCACGTGATTGGCTGACTGGATAATTGCATGAATGAGCAGGTGTCCTTAATAAAGTGGACAGAGAGTGTATGTACACAGCATACTGTACTGTATATCCTGTAAATGTTAGACATCTCAGAAAATCCATTTCACTTCCAGGATGTGACCCTATGAAATGTACAGGGGGGTGAATACTTATGCAAGGCATCGTACAATGGTTTGGATTTGTTTACTCCCATTGTTCTCTTCTTAAGCACTGCCTGTGTCGCCTTTTATGGTAATGATCTTACCAGATGAGGCATGATAAAAACATTAAATGAAACCAAAGCAAACACTCGCTTACACTTTTCCCATTTCCTTTTTTTCTTTCATTCTTTATTTCTTTTTTGTTTTTTACTATTGCTCATTAGTCTGCTGCTGTGATAGCAACCCACTCAGTCATTAGGAACATTGTTCAGACTTTCTTCTGTGATACGTTTCCTCTCCGTTTTTATACTGAGAAATGTCAGAAATTAGAACAGCATCACATTTTTGTAATATCTGTGCTTTATTTCTCTTTTCTCTTTAATCAGAGAGTGTGACCGAAGTTCGGACCAACATCTACGTCACCAGTTTTGGACCGGTATCAGACACAGACATGGTAAGACATGGTTTTGGTGTTTGATGTATCTGTCTAATCTTTTGTCTTTTAATATGTTCGAGACTAGGAACGAATACGAGTGTGCGAGTGTGTGAATGTGTGAAAATTGAGCTGTTTCTACTCAACCTTCAAATGAAGTAAGTGCACAGTTGCTTGTCAGAAGACACAGTGCCGAGATATATCTATATATATATATTATTTTGTCTTTCTCCCTGTCCCTGTGAACACACGAGTGTGATGTTTTGTTATAGGATCATTTAAGAGAGAAGGTAATTGGTTACAAGGCAGGACGGAGGAAATATATGCATCTTAATCTTACACACAATTGGCTCTGGTACGCAAGATGAATCACCACAGCTGTGTGGCGGCACTTTGTATTCAGGATGAGTCCTAATGGTGGGAAGAAAACTGTACACTCTGTCATGTTATATGGAGTGTAAAATGATACTTGAATTACAAAGCGATAATTAGCCAGGTTAGCATTAACATTAATCAGCCTTTGAGTCGGAGATGAGAATAAGGCATGTATATTTCCTTAGGATTTTTTATCTTTTTTTCATTTATTTATTTGTATGTTCGTACCATCTTTCCAGAACCACTGAGAAGGAGGTTAATTAGCATGATTATTATATAATATCCTCAGCTACTTAGCTTAGAGATGTATCTGATTAGCCGTATGTTTTCCTCTCGGTGTTGATGGAAGTCTTGCGGAACGTAGCGCAACACCCAAGAGCCCGCATTATTCCAGAGTTTATACCACATGAGGTCTATCGTAGTTTTCTATTAATGCGCTAGTTCTAATATGTTATTGTTCCTGAGCTAACAGCTCGTTGACTGGGGCCCCATATGGATGGCCTGAAGAACCGTGTGGTTGCTGGGGATGGTGCCACCTGGGGGCTGTGGAGATGGTT
>CM074959.1:935005-950593 GCA_037577455.1 Pangasius macronema | reverse complement strand
CAGATGAGGATGGGTTCCCTTTTGAGCCTGGTTCCTCTCAAGGTTTCTTCCTCATATCATCTCGGGGAGTTTTTCCTCACCACCGTCACCACTGGCTTGCTCATTAGGGATAAATTCACAGCGATAAATTTAAATATTTATAATATATTTTTTGTTAATCCATTTATTTCTGTAAAGCTGCTTTGTGACAATGTCCATTGGTAAAAGCGCTATACAAATAAAACCTGAACTGAACTGAAGTGACTCATGCGGCGAACGCTCGGCATACTCTAATGCTCTCGATAAACAGAAGTGTTGCTTAACGAAGAAAACCATATCATCGATGAGATCTGGAAGCTTTCTGGTAGGAGAAGTTTCTTTAACACTTATGGAAGGAGTCTCCAGTGTCAGAGACGGAAGAGTTTATGCTTTACAGTTTCTTGGTAACATGACAAGCTGAGTTTTTTTGTTTGTTTGTTTGTTTGTTTCATTAATTTTAAGATATTTCTATGATACACGATGTTTCACGATATTTAGCTTTGCTGATTTAGACAGCACTGTTGCTTTTTTTGTTTCTTCCAAAATAGGATTTAAGGATTTTTAAAATGTAATCTCAAAATTAAATTATCATTGAAATGAGGGAAAATAAAATTACATCCAATACGTCCAGTGAGTTTCAGATAGATACCCAATATCACCAAAAAGTATACTGCGCGATAATTTATCATGATATTGATATTATTATAATTATTGTGATATTGCCCAGCATTAAATATAGCTATAAACAGTTAAAAAAGCAATATTTGTTGTTATTTAATCAGGGAACTGTCATTAAAGCGAAAAGGGGATGCACAAAAATACTAAGAAACTCTGAAATTCATGTAAAGATTCGACTTTTCACTCAAGTTGTTGTCAATAATGTAATTTGTGATGAAAATAATTGCATTAAATCAGAAAAGAATGCAAAATAAAAGCATTTTCACTCTTGGACCCCGCTGAAACGCATCGTCCTGTACTGACGGGATGGTGTTATTCTGGAGTCTTGGAGAAATAAATGTAAAAAATTGTAATCATTAGCAAAATCCCTGTGGTGTAAGAGGAATAAAACACTTTGAGGTGGATTATTTCTGACAGCACAGTCCACTGTGTGTTTTTCTTACCTATTATAACCGCTGTATAATGACTGTGCAGCCTTATGGAGCCATTACGTTATTCTCTACAGGAGGAAATGACAGGAAGAGTAAGTGAAACACGGAGGAAATCGCAGGTAACCCGTGTTCAGGTGCTGATATCTCTGGGTGATTGTGTCGTTTTTGTTATGTAGAAGAATATTTCTAAATATACGAGGCCAAATGGGCTGCTTGCGAATGTAGGTTATTTCTGCATCATTAATTTATGTCTCCTTTTTTTCTATCTTTGTGTCTACATATCTTTTTTTTTTAATCTATTGCCACTATCTCGGTCATTATGACTACTTCCACTACACTAATATTTCCTTTCTATTTTCTGCTCTCCTCCATTTCTGTTTTTTTCCCTGTTCCTATTTTCTCTCCTATGTTCTCCCCTGCTTCCTTCACTCTTTTAAACCTTTCCTTTGTTTTCCCCCCTTTGTCCTTTATTTGTTTTTTTTTCCAGTTATTGCATCATCCCGCCTCACTCGCTCACACTTCCTTCTCGCAGGCTTCTTTGTCTGATGACTCTGGAGTGTTGAAATTGACACGAGTCTAATCTAACTCAGGTGCTATGTTGAGCCTCGTGCATGCTGAGGGAGGCAGCGCCAGTCACAGGCTCGCCCCAAGAGCCCGGCTAATTCGCGGCTTGTTTCAAAAGTGCACTGTAGAGCAAAGCCACTGCTGACATCAGGAGGTTTAATGTCTCCTGGGCTGGGACTGAAAAGTGAGTTTTTTTTAAAAAAAAAAGATCTTTATTGCAAGAAAAAGAAGCAGGGTCAGTGTTTTCATATTCCCCTAGACTTGATTACATATTTCTTTTTAATACTGTGTATATTTCTCTCCAAGTTATTCTGTAACTCATCATTAACTGGCATACATTACAATACAAACAGTCTCTCTAGACAGCCAAGTGCTGTATAATACGTTTGTACGATTGTAATGGATATTGTTGAGCCAGCAATGTTTGTCAGCATCCTTACAGTTTGTCCTTACTCAGGAAATACACGCCCAAGAACACCTGCTCGCTCAATCCGATGCATAAAATCATGCACATAGAGGTTTCAGTTAATGCTCACATCAAGCGTCAGAATGGGGGAAAATATGATCTCAGTGGCTTTGTTGGTGCCAGTTTAAGTTTTTCAGAATCCGCTGATTTCCTGAGACACACAAGAGAAAAACAAAACAGACATCAAAGGAGAATGGCCAGACTGGTTTGAGCTGACAGGAAGGCTTTGCTAATACAAATAACCACTCTTTACAACCGTGGTGAGCAGAAAAGCATCTCGAACCTTGAGGCAGATGAGCTACGACAGCGGAAGACCATATCGGGTTAAGGCCAGGAATCTGAGGCTACAGAGGGTGCAGGCTCACCAAAACTGGACAGACGAAGATCTTTCCAATCTTCAACTATGAAAGCGACTGAGATCACAGTGTCTTTCACATTGTACATGTATTCAGGTGTTCCTAATAAAGCGTCCAGTGGGTGTATAAGCCAAATTAGCATTTTAACAGATTCTAAAAATTGAACAAGACATGCTTAGAGGTAGGTTAACTGGTTACTGCAGATGTTTGGTAGGTTTAATAGTTATCCAGACTTACATTTTGGGTCAAACATAAGTGTTAAAAGCTTAACCGATGAAGTTTAATAGGTGGCATCCACAAGAATTGGCATCGTGTTGCCATGGCTACAAGTCATTACGCCTACTGATGTAAATCCATGCTGTGTAATTGCAAGGCACTTAGGACTTCCAGTGTCCCTCATGAATGATTTTTTTTTTTATCATCATCTCCTGCTTGTTACTTCTGCTATCCAGTCTTCTATCTCTAATGATCTTTAATTTCCTTCTGAGAAAGATAAAACGTTTATGCCGGTTAGCAAACCGCAGGATCGGTTATGAGTTTAACGCCGCAGTTTAATGCACATGCAGTCTAACGTTTTCTGCGATCGTTGAAGCCGAAGTTATTAAAAACCACGGATGGGGTTACTTCAGTGAGGCAGAGTGAACAAAATAACCCGCAGGGCGCGTGCAGTCATCACTCTGTATCATAATCTGCAGGGCAACAGATCCAGTCCCTAAAGAGCTCAATTTCAAATGTCACATAATCGGTATAAATCATTAGTGCGGAGACGTCGGTGGCTTACAGAGGAGCTGGCTGGGTGAAGACATCTCATCTGACTGGATTAAGTATGCACAATCCACAGAGATAATCTGCACATTCAATCTTTGTGCCATTTTTATCTCATTATCCGCATCATTCAAAGCAAATCCAGTTGAAAAAAACATGTATGGATTGTTGGGATCTGTTATAAATATATATGGTGTATTATTTTTCCTAGTTCTAACGATCTTCACTCGATCTGACGTCCGTGAAGGTGTGAGTCGATCCAGCGTAAGGATGAAATGTTAACGTTGTAAATTATTTTCAATAGTGATAGATGTTCCTGTCGTAGAGGTGAATAATTTATTTTCAAAGATCGGTTCCTTATGAAAAAAACGAAAAGAAGCTCAAAATAATAAAATGCTGAGAGAGTGAGAGAGAGAGAGAGAGAGAGAAGGATGGGGGAAAACAACAACCTCTCTGATATGTGAATAGGAAAACTGCACACTTGTCCTTCTTCCACTCTGCAGTTCTCTCTGTTACGGTCTGTGATGATGACTTTAGGACCTGCTGGAATTAAATCTGGATATAATCGGTAATCGACGTGATGAGCCTTCGTGATTAAAACTGTATTTCTTAATAAATACCGCCGCTCTCATATCTGCTAAAGAAGAGTAACACAAAAGATGGTGCCAATTTTAGTTCTCTCCTAACACTTGAGTATAAGACTCGAGCGTTGCTCCTTGCCGGTGATGAGGATTGTAATTGTTTAATGGTAATAGCTTTATTATTATATCTTGGCTAACGGTTTGTAAGGTCGCGGTCCGTAATATCTGTAACCCACCGCTCCACTCTGTGATAGAAAGCCTCCTGGAGAACGTTTGCAGGGATGTTAGAAAAATTCTGTCCTCCTCTGCAACATATGCAGTCTCCCATTATCGGGCTCGGAGAAATATTTTCTAAAAGAATTTCCCTCCTTTCTGAACAGCCAGCTTACTGAATAATCAGGAATAATTGCTACTGCATGTCAGAATCAGAAAGTTCAAATTGCTGAACTGTTTGGAAAAGATCAGCGTAATGGAAAATTGCTTACACTGATTGTGTTGTCGCATTTTGACGCCGTCTGAATCAGTAATGGAAATGAGACGAAGATGTTATTTCACACCCTTTCTGTTCCGTTCCATTATATTTCACTTAAATCTCTTTAACGTCTCGTGCGATATTGATTTCTTTTCCCCCACGATTTCTCACGATTTACCGTTTTAAATTTAACCGTCTAAACCAATAGACTAAAAAGAAAAGACGGGAATGCGAGCACTTCCACCATTTCAGGTGTAAGGAGAGTAGCGGAGGCGTAGTGATATTGCCAGCTGCGCGGTCAGGAGCTGCTTACAGGCAGAGACAATCAGGAAAACTCAGCTGGATGGAGGATTTTTAGGTGATTCTACAGCAATGTGCAGTAATGTGCACACTGATGGACTTTCCCTCACATTAGTGAACTCCAAAAAACATTTACCGTGACTTACGAGTGTGCTTATGAGTCCGAGTCGAGATCATGTGAGATGAGATGGAGGGAAGGGGGCGGGGCTTCCGGTTAATATCGGTTAATATATGTCGATTGGATCATTTCTTGCACAGTCTGATGTTAAATCGATAAATGTTCGTGACAGCGTAGAGATGAATAAATTGTTATAAGCCAAACGTCTTACACTTAAGATGAATTCTTTTTCTCGGTAGACTCAGGTACGACAAATTATTGACTTAAATTAAAACGTTATAGCATCATGAACACAGCTGTGTGTCTCCTGTCCGCTTTATTTCTACACAGCATGCCTTGTGAACACCTAAGTACCAGCACAATTCGTGTGCTAGTTTGCATCCTATTTGCTGCTGTTGCACTCGGTTGTGTCAGTCTGGCACAGGCTGCGCCCTGCAGATAAGCACCGTGATGCGGCTGACTTCACCGCTCAGAGGAGAAACAGGCCAGCGGGCTCAGACAGCGCACTTCATCCTCTCCGACTGCGCAGGCGAAGATATTCAAAACCCCCTTCAATTAGACACCGAGCCAAAATGGCCGTGTTTAACAGAACTGCTAGGCTCCGTGGAAATATTGATGGAAAGCAGCAGGCCGTGGCCTTTTTAGATGCACTTGCTAAAGGGATTTTTTAAAAATATAGAGATGCTAAAACACTGATTAGTAATTGCTAAAATACAGCGTGCAGCACATTAAACAAACACATTGCCTGAGCAGATTAAACGGTAGAATGATAACGCTTCTTTTTAATTAATTGTGCAATGCTACAGCGGATCAGAATACAGTTACATCAACACCTTGGGGAATGACTAATTTGTTAGAGGAGCTTGCTGAATCTGTGCTTTAATTGCCAGTAGATAAAGAATATAGACCTCGGCATTATATAAAGTAGAACATCAAAAAAAAAAAAAAGATTAGATTGTGTGGTGTTTTTTGCGTCAAGCCTGAACACGTTTAGGTGGAAACTCTGAGCGTTTGTGCAAACGAATCAAAATCTCACTTCAAGTTACACGCTATCATGAAGTCCTTACGCACACACAGCAGAGATCAGTAAGGAATAGCACACAGCGGGCCATGCTGTTCCAGGAAAATAATCCACACCGAGGTGGTGTGATATGAAGTGTGTTATTCCGCTTATACCACAGATACAACTTCATTTATTCCTGAACCACACTCTTTAATTGCTAATGCTGTAGAACGTCCGTGAGACGAGTTATTTCCTGTTCTCGCTTACACTATAGCAGCTGTAAACAGTCTTTCCCTCACCAGACTCTCGTTTTTCTCTGTCGTTAATACGACAAAAAAAAAAAAACGCAGCTTGTCTTTCTTGTTATACGGAAACGGCGAAACGTAAACTCCTAACTAACTGTTACAAAGCGCTGACACTGGAGTCTCCTTCCATAACTGTGAAACATTTCCTATAAGAAAGCTTCACGATATGAACGATTATAGGTTTTACTTCGTTAAACAGCAACACGTTTTTTTTTTCCCTCATTATCAGTCTCGGATGATGTGGAGCGTCTGCCGGAGAAGTCGCTATGACTGAAGTAGCTGTTACTATAGAAACGATAACGTATTAGAAAGCGTTTGCATTAATATGTAGATTTTGTATAATTTATGTATCAGTGAGTTTTAAAGGCACATGTGGATTTTCCCAGGTTTCCAAAGATATAAATTATGTATCAGTTAAAGTTCCCTAAACTCGAGTGACTCAAGTTAGCATAAACGGTAAAAGAAATCCTGTGTCATGTCTGCAACATCATGTTTATCTCTCAGCACGATGGAATCGAGTGCTTTCCTCTTAGTCTTGATGAGCTGAAGGATGAAGAGTCACTGGGTTTATCACAGCACCCTGAGGTCTGCCCTTCCTCCATATCAACACCACACACACCACACACTTCTGAGGAATCATGTCAGCGGCCATCGAGGCAGCGGATGAGGGAAAACCCAGAGCAATATTCCTCCTGTCTCCTGTTTGCATTTTCCATCTTAAATTAGCAAAACAATGTGCACCCTGCGCAGCTGGAAGCGAGGTCCACTTGGTCATGCATGAATTAGCTCCTGCGTGTTGCTTTTGATCTGTAAATGAATCCCACTTCCAGGCTGCTCTCATTTGACGGCTTTCATGTAACAAACCATAGCTCACATGTTTTCCTGTTAAAAGAAGAGAAAGCACGGATTATCCATTGGCTGTCAGACTCGGTGATTATTTGGATGTGGGCCTGCAGAAAAATGTCAGCAGGGGTGAGAAATGTAGGTGTTGGATATATTTTGGGTGAAGAGATCACTCATTTAAATGCTAGTAACTCAACTAAGGCTTGATATAGCACCTTCTCAGTGCTGGGTTATTTTTAACCTAGCTTTAGCTCTGCTTCTTTATCTAGACTATTGGTTTAGAAATGACCTAACTATTAAGTTTACTTTTAACGTTAAGATAACGATAACCCAAACCAGTGGCTGGGTTCATAGAACAGCCAAAGTGTTTTTGAAGGGATTTTTTTTTAATAAGTACCTTTCCTCTTTATTATAAGCAAGCTAAAATTCAGAGCAGTAAGAAAAGGAAGAACAGAAAGTTAAACTTATATGGAGAATCACCCTCTAAAGTAGTATTTTTTTTTTTTTGCAATTAGCAAAGAAATACCTGAACGTTTGCATAACAACACAAAGTTATATGATAGCATGCTCTCGTTCTGTCTTTGAAAGCGAGGACATACTAAAGGGACATTAGTAAGAAATCTACAGAGTTGTAGGGTATTTCTGGAGAAGGGTGTTTCTGGTGTTTATGCAAAATGCAAAATATCGAGATCCCTGGGGCTTTTCAGGATAGAAGAGTGGTTCAGTTTGTAGTTGGTCGTACTCCATATGTTAAGAGACCAATGTCGCGTTATGGTCTCCAGGTACATACACTCCTGAACAAACTCTTAAGACCAGGGGAAATATTACAGGTATAGTTGTATCCCTTGCTTGTGCAGCTCAGCAATCCTGCCACGTTCAGAAACAGAAAGCCTTTTTTCTTTTGCCATCAGGAGATCATGACAGTGTGACTGTCTGAAGGACAATGACATTAAAGCCATATTTCTGCACAGATTTTAACTTTTAAAGGCTATGGTCTTAAACTTTTGATCATCTGATGAACAGCCTGTTTGAGTTTAAATGCAGTTTTCAATAAATTGACTCCTCTCTATTTTTTGTCTCTTGCCCTCTAAGTGTGGGTTCATTCATTAAAACCATTTTGTCACTAAGTATAAATATGAACATACGAAAATAAGCCTTTATTTAAAGAACCAGAATTCCTGAGCTAAGGACCTACATTCATCATTTGTAGAGCCTCTTTCCTCTCGGAACAGCCTCAGTTCTTCACGGCATGGATTCCACGAGGTGTTGGAAACAGATGTTCTGCTGGATTCAGATCTGGTGAGCGAGGAGGACAGTGAAATGCCCTGTGCTCCTCATGTGTTCGTGAAACTAGTTTGAGACGACTTTGTGACATTATCATTCCAGAAGTACAGTTTAAAAACTGATAAATTGTGGCCATAAAGTGGTGTCAGCAATGATACTCAGATAGGTTGTGGGGTTCACACATTGCTCGATTGGTATTAAAGGGTCCGATGTGTGTCAAGAAGACATTCCCCACACCATCATACCACCACCACCACCCTGAACTGTTGACACAAGGCAGGTTGGGTCCGTGGATTCATGGTGGTTTTTTTAGTCTTCGGCTGTTTAGTTTCAGTTCCCACTGCAGCCTCAGATTCCTGTTCTGCTGTTGTAGCCCATCCACCTCAAGGTCTGGCATGTTGAGATGCTTTTCTGCTCACCATGGTTGTAAAGAGTGGTTTTCTCTACTGTGAAAATGATGTGTTGTTCTAGCTTTAAAATGTTTTATTAGCCCAGTTGGTTTAAAATATTTTAGGATTGATGGGAGTTTTAATGGCAAGGAGATTGTAAAGATTTGATTAAATTATTTGATAACTATTATTTGGTTCATAAATAATACAAATATCAAGACAAAAGATAGAAGATTTTATTTCAAAACAGTGATCTTATAAAACCCTGCAACTGAGCTGTGAACAATAATAATAATAATTTAAAAAAAAACTGAAATGTCTTATATAAACCCTTGCAGGTCTCATCAGAACAATTAGTACTGCACTGTTCAATCTCTCAACCACTTCACACTTCACATCCTCAAATAGCAAGGGTACAACTTTATCTGAAATATAATCTAATGTGAGTTGTTGTGGAAAACGCCTGAAGACTGGAAACTAATGCTTCGGTTGCATTTGCAGGAAAAGCATTTTATTTTAAATAAAGCTATAAAAAAGCATTAAATGCCTCAGAGTTTTGGTGATATTGTGTATGTATGCTAACGTTATCGCTGTTGCACATACAGCACGCTCGTTTCAACCACACACACGCTGTCCATCATTTAAAAAAATCATCGAAATGTTGTCATAGCCGTACCTTTAAAGTTAACAGACCAGTTTCTTGTTCCCGCTGGAAGCCATTATAGCCATCAGGGATGGATAGAAGTGGGGAATTTCTCCGTAACTGTGTGTTATATAAGGCAAGGTGAGAGCGAAACTGGCGCAGGAAACGAAACGCAATGAAATCGATTCTATTTAAGTGGATTCTTGCACTTCATGATTTCATTTGTAATTCATATGAGCTCTTTTATGGATGCCTTTTTATACAAGTCCCATTAAAAACTCCTGAATGACTTCAGGGGGAAAAAAACAAAAAACAAATAAAAACCCAAGGTCATTTGAGCATTGCAGTATTCATAGCATAGTCTCATCCCCTTCCCTCTCTGTCCCACTCTAAAATGCTGAAACCTCTCCGATTCGGAAGCTACATGCTCGGAAAAGACTGAGTGGATGATCAGTTGGTTAAAAGCTATACGTTTCCATGGCATCCGTGTATTGACAGTATGAGGAAGAAAATTATAAAATGGCTTGTTTTATACTCCCGAGTGGCGGCTGAGGAAGCATATTCATACGAGTATGATCATTTGAAGCACGCCTTAAGGGTCGCTCATCAACAAGGCTGTAGGAAAAAGCGCAGTGATGTTTTGAAGTAAAAGGTCAGGCAGGAATCTTGACTAATCAAGGCCAGGCTTTTTGGAGAATGGGGTATGGAGGAGAGCTAGTCGTGACTCATTTGGCTCCAGACTCTCCAGCTTAGAGGGCATTAAATCAGATGAGTAAAGAACGTCATCATCAGGGGTGGAAACATGAGAAATCATGCTTAAGTGAAAGTATAGATAATGTGTCGAAATCTTACTCAGTTTAAAATGGAAGCCAAAAATGTACTCAAGGGAAAGTCAAAAAGTCGCTACCTTTAAATGTACTCAAGTACTAAAAATGTCAAGTGAAATTGACTTGCTAGCCAGCTAACGTTAGCTACCGGAATCGATGCTAATCTACCCTTGTATTAGCAAAGAAAACAGGTTAACTTAGATAAATATAGCTAGTTAATGTTTAAGAAATAAACTTTCTTCAACATGGTTTTAAATGGAGTTCGTGCCTTCTAGATATGTTAAAGGAGACGCCTCATTTTATACGAGTCTCTGTTTACTCCAGCGTACGGAAACATTTTACTGAGGTAGGGCCAGGACGCTCATCCTCAACTCCCACAATGCAGTGTGGTGGATTATCCGTCGTCTTCAGACGCACACGGTTAGCTACAGCGCTAACTACACTGTGTACTCACTGGATGGATGAGAGGAGAAGAGATCTTCGAGTTGAAGGTCTAAATAAAAAATATTAGGAGTGAAAAGTAATTTTTTCTCATAAATATAATTAAGCAAGAGCACAAGTATTCCATTTCAAGCATAAATACGCCAAAATAATATTTAAGATATTTAAGTATAGCAACAAATTACAATTACTCAAGCATTTTCCATCAAATCAAATGAATTTATTTTAAAGAAAAGCGCCATCCTGATTAATTCTCTCTCTCTCTTCCAGGAGTACACAATTGACGTGTTCTTCCGGCAGAGCTGGAGGGATGAGAGGCTGAAGTTTGATGGACCCATGCAGGTTCTCCCACTCAACAACCTTCTGGCAAGCAAGATCTGGACTCCGGATACCTTCTTCCACAACGGGAAAAAGTCGGTGGCTCACAACATGACAACTCCGAATAAACTCCTGCGGCTGGTGGACAACGGGACCCTGCTGTACACTATGAGGTGTGTCTGGAAAACCTGTTCTTTTAACAAATAGCCAAAAAATGCTGAAAAAAATACATATTTGACCCAAATTCTTTTTTTATTCCGCAAACATTTTTACGTTGAATATTTGTGGATATTTGTTTGCAGTTACCTGCTTACTTAGCTATTAGGAAAAACTAGCCAACCTGAATAACCGGGTTTATTTGAAAGTCTGTGACCACAGTGAAATAAACTTCTACGGCTGCGCACACTCGCACACTTATCAGTGCATTCATTTACACCTAAGGCTGCATTATACTTGCCTTTGAGTAAGTGTACAAGTACGCAAGATGGCTGCCGTGCATATCCTGTGGTAGTGTAGTGTGATGCTTGTACATCCCTGTCCAGTACCAACATGAACAGTGGGGTGGAACAGCAGGACGTGTCCACGGGACTGAACAAACGAGCGTTTGTGTCTCAAACTGCATCCTTGTGTACGACTCTAGACCATTATCGAGTACGAATACTAACCGGTTTTCCTGTTAATGTTAGTGTTTGAATGTTAAAAACCTCTCGTAGTGTTCAAACGGTCTGCTTTGCGTACCAGTCTTCTGAACTTTCTAAAGAAGATTAGTAAATATTTTTGAAAGCCCATGACAACAGTCAAGACGACAGCGAACAAAGGGAAAAGAGCTCCTCAGCGTGTTTGACATCGTTGTGCGCGAGAATGCTAGACTTTTTAACATAGCGACTTGGAAATCTGACAGACAGGGAAGTACATAAAGTATGCAGACTAACAGTGTGTGAACAACGATGCCGAACAGAACCAGGAATTAGGGTTCGTGTAAACACGGGGAGATCGTACGAAAAGTCCACACAGAAACCCGAACTCACGATCCTTAATCCTGAAACACTCAGGTTTGGACAATTAACTCGTTCATCGTTCATCACCGTTTTTTTTTTTTTTAAATACTAAATCACAAGCAGAGAGAAATCTTTACCACACAAGTCTAATGCGTAACGTGATGATAATCATAAAAATACATGTAGAGGAATGTGGTAGAGGCCAGTCAGGTTTCTGAGTAATGCCTTTTCAGTGGTGCAGTGCTGGTTAAGTGGATCTCGGAAGGAGCAGAACGCTGGAAGCTCGTGGTCCAGGCTTAGCACTGTGAGATGAAAATAGTTTGAAGAATGAATTAGAGAATTGAATTGTGACTGGAATGGCCAGCATCTGTCCAGAGCGATGTGTCCATCTGGCATAAAAGCAGAGCAATTCAAGTCTATCGACCTTTATAATGTACCCCAGGGGCTTTCTGTACACACTGTGTGAAAGGACAGTCAGTCAGAGGGAGCTATTCATCTGCCCTCCAATTTGATTTTCATCCTGGATTTTAGAAATGACCTTCAGCCAGATGATCAACAAAACTACATTACCATATCCTGCCAGTCAGAAGGTGTAGAACTTTAACACTGTACACTAAAACGCCATGT
Source organism: Pangasius macronema (assembly GCA_037577455.1). NCBI lineage: Eukaryota > Metazoa > Chordata > Actinopteri > Siluriformes > Pangasiidae > Pangasius > Pangasius macronema. The sequence goes on along the minus strand of CM074959.1, from coordinate 938,166 downwards.
TTTACCACATTGTGTGCTGTATTTAACGCTCATTTACAGTTTTATGCAAAAGTCTTAGCTACCTTCGTTTCTAAGTATACATTTTGCTTCTTTTATGCCATTCATTATTGTAAAAGTTAAAAAAAATAGATTTTACATTTCCAAGCATGACTTTTCCAACAAAAAGAAACGTTATAGAAAGATGTTTGCGTGTCAGTAATATATTACATACATAATAAACCACTTTTCAGACAAAAAAACAGATTTTACCTCCAAAAATAGAAGCGAGTGTGACAGAGCGTCCAGATGAAGATGATTAAGAAGGTTAAGACGTGTACCTGAGACAGATTGCATTAAAAACCGCAGACGAGAGTTTTGTCATGCCGAGTGTTGACTGTTTACTTTATTCCGCTTTACTGCTTTTTATAGAAGGATTGTTTCTGTGTTTCTGTAGAAATGTTTAATGTCGTTATTTTTGAAGACGTCTTTTCTTTCCCGGCATCTCTTTACATGTTCCCGAGACTTTTGCGCATCTTTTTTGAAATGGCTTTTCTTTTCTAAAATCTAATTAAGTAATAATTATATAAGTGAATCGAGAAATGAGATGCTTAGTGAAGTGAGAAATCTAATGGGAAAGGGACGAAATATACGCGTCGATTTTAAAAGACAACAATTAAAACGAGTGGATGCATTAATCCTTGAAAGAGTGCAGATTACTGGTGTGTAAAAAAAATAAATAATTCATACTTTTGTGTAGTACTGGTGTGTACGTCATTTAATACGCTTTTAAAATGGTCCTTCACTCAATCGTCGTCATCATCAGTCCCCAGTTAACACCACGCTTGCTCCAGATCCTGAACAGAGTTGGTCACGTATCGATCGGAGGATCCTGAACCGTATCGTATCGTAACGTATCGTATCAGATTCAGATTCAGATATCGAATCACTGCCTTAAGAACTGTAAGCCTGACGTTTGCACCCCTAGTGTGTGTTTTAAGCTGGATATTGTAATGCAGTAAGCAGTAATGCTTTAATTTGCAATTTAACTCACTGTCATTTGTCACTTTTAAGTATATATATATACATATTATATATATATTTCTTTTGCTGCTGTATTTATTATTAAAATGCTAATATGAGATGGAAACCAATTTACCCATTATTCCCCTGTTACTCTTTTTTCCTTCTTCAGCATTTTCTTGTATTGTATAAAACACTTAATCTCTCTCTCTCTCTCTCTCTCTCTCTCTCTCTCTCTCTCTCTCTCTCTCTTGTTCATTGCTCATTTTTTAAAATCATGTCTGGGAACATGTACTTAGTTGTTGTCTTGTAAGTGTGATAGAACTCCCTTCTCTTCCAGCCTCGAGCTGATGTTCCTTTGCTCCTCCACACGGTTGAGAACAGCATCAGAGTTAGGATGCTGTGAAGTCGTGAGCTAGCACACCTCAATTCAATTCATTTATTTGTATAGCGCTTTTTTACAAAGGTCATTGTCTCAAAGCAGCTTTACACAAACAAAAGTAGAGTGAAGTGTGTGTGTGTGTGTGACGTCTCTGATGAGCAAGGAAGAAAGTGGTGATAGGAAGAAACCTTGAGAGGAACCAGACTCAACAGAGAACCCATCCTCATATGGGTTTACACTGTAGTGCNGAAAACAGCTGAAGCGTCTTCGTGGCAGTGTGAAGCATTGCTGGTGGACAGGTCCAGAGTGAAGGGGGGGAGGTCTGGATCACCGGCAGCTCAGGAGTGATGCTCATCTGGTCCAGAGTGAAGGGGGGAGGTCTGGATCACCAGCAGCTCAGGAGTGATGCTCATCTGGTCCAGAGCGTAAGGGGGTCTGGATCACCAGCAGCTCAGGAGTGATGCTCATCTGGTCCAGAGCGTAAGGGGGTCTGGATCACCAGCAGTTCAGGGGTGATGCTCATCTGGTCCAGAGCGTAGGGGGGGAGGTCTGGATCACCAGCAGCTCAGGAGTGTAGCTCAGCAGAAAGAGAGGGACGTTGATGTTTGACGACGGTTACGTGCAGAGACATGATTGTATTGCTGATGAGTGTGATGTATGTACCACCTCCGGTCACTTCCTTTAAACTGATTTAGTGTCGTATTAAAATGAGACGGATAGAGTGGGTGGGTTGAGTGTAGCGCTGGCGGTACGGTGGATGATCCCATGTGCCAGCTGTAATTCTCCCTCAGATACGGATTTCGTCTGGACTGTTAAACAGGGCTGGGCAGGAAACTTTATCTTTAGTTTATACCTTTTACTGAGTCATCTCATCAATCATGTTCTTCCATTTTTTACATATTAAAAAGTGCTCTTTGTAAACGTATGAATGGATTTACAATGTACTCTTAATTTGAAAAATCTCCTAACATCGATTTTTAAATATTTGTTTCTTCTGCATGTCACTTCACGATTAACAAGGTGATGTGTGTTTATTACTGAGTCTTTTTTATTATTTAATAAAAGCAAAATTGATCTAGTTGTACTACATCATTCTAGATTTAGGATTTTAGAAAAAAAAAGTTAACATTAAATAAAGCAAAACTCTGTCATGTCTTATTAGTTTAATGTGGATGGATGAATTTAAACTGAGTCTAAAGTGCAGCAAATCATTTCCTCCTGTATCTTGGAGCTGAGGCAGATTTTTAAAAAAAAAATAAAGACATGAATAAAAATAAATTTATTGAACAGAGCAGAACTCACCGAATTATACAGAAGTGTTACAGGAGTTTCTGCTTCTTTGCTGCGTGTTTTTATCATATTAACTTCAGGAGAGTGATGAACGAGAGGTTGCTGAGGGAACGACTGTGTAGCTGCTGTAACGTAAGTGACAACAGGAAATAACTTCCACAACATTAAATGTAACTATAAACGGATACAACATACATGTCATTCTTTAATAAATAAAAAAAATTATTACTGCTTCTCAGTAACACCGTACGTATACCTGCAGTCCAGAGGTTTTGCACACAGACCTAACAAAATATTACCAGCAATTCCATAAGAAAACCCTGACTGTTTGTAGATCTCGTTAACGTCTCGCTCTCAGGTCGTAACGAGACTCTAAATGAGCGCTTCATTAAAAGCAGGAGCACTTGGAAAGAAAGCCCCTTAAGCTTATGTAATAAAAATCTCATATAGACAGTGTTGAGTGTTAACTGTTAAACATAAACGTGTGCCG
>CM074959.1:884500-895854 GCA_037577455.1 Pangasius macronema | reverse complement strand
TAGGTTTGTTGAAGCAATGTAACTAACTAGGTTAGCCTGTTAAATTTTTTGCTAGCAAGCCAGATTCAATTAGCTGAGGAAATTTTTGGAAATTTTTGTGCTGGTTCACTGATTGAACCGTTTCAACCCAAATAATTTTCTCTGCCATCAAAAGCATTCGACAGGAAACGCACCCTCTCAGCAAATATGCAGTGTCTGAGCAGCGAACAGTTCACAACAAGAAACTCCTAGCGGCTAACTGTCTGCTCACAAATGTGATTAGGTCACTAATGAACCTTGTTAAATAAGACTAGGTTCTGTTTGTTTTGGTTTTTTTTCTGACATTGGGTTCTTATTCAGCAAAATCTTTCTCATTTAAATCACGTCATGACGTCTTTTCTGCAACACTATATCCTCTGGTGATGATGTGTTCAGACAGGAAGGAGAGAATTTATATAATGTAAAAATACTTTTATTACAAGACTTTTTTTTTTTGCCTATACAGTTATTCTTCCAACCCCTCAGACCTGATTAATTTGGCGCAGTATTGTTCTAAACATATTTGTTACTGCTTCCTGTGCTGATGTAGAGAGAGACACCAAAACTAATAATGCCATCATTGGTTTGACAAGCAGTTCATTCTGAGCTCCATTCCATTGGTAAATATTTTTGTAAATTGTCAGTAAAGTGGAAATAAATGTAGTCCATCAGAGAGACCTGGAAGTAAAACCTTCTCCTAGGTCTAAGGGTCTGAGTCTAAACAGGTCAGAACGTGTGGAACGTTTTATTACTGATCCTTCCTTAATGAAGACATAAGCCATTACATACTTCATAGGGTTGGGCGATATGATGATATAATATCTATCACGGTAAATTATGTTATAATACACTTTTCCTGAGATATGACGATAAAATATTTACTTTGCAGTACACAGTACACTTTTCTCAGATATCTTTTTTTTATAATGTTTTTTGTTCTTAATAATTACAAACTATCTGGAAGAGCTGATTTCATGTTAAAGTTTTATACTTAATCTTTAAAATTTAAAAAATACCCTTAATTAAAAAAAAAAGATGTTATATTTTTTACTATAAAATTTTTTGTTGTATACTTTAAATAAATTAACACTTTTTAATGCAACACTGCTTACTGTATTGATGAGAAATCTTGAGTAAACCTATATATCACGATACAACATCATATCTTTTTCTCTGATTGGACACTGATATTAAAAATTTTTGCAGAAAATCCTAAAAATTAGAATTAGTTATTTTTTTCTCCATTTCAGTAGATATTAAATAAGAATGTCATCAAACTTTATATTTTTTTTATGCAACACTGTTTTGCTTTAGCAGCCCTACATATATTGTGATCCGTTTTGTGTCTTCAGGTATCATGATTTGATATTTTTGAGTAATTTTTCCCAGCCTTAGTAGGTATCAATGACATGGCTACCTTTGCTCGTTCCTCTTCTCCACAAACATTGGCATCAGACACCAAAATCTGCCTCCTGGCATCAAAGCAAACTGTTTTTGGAATCATTACATGCAGTTTTATAAATGAGTTCTCGGCCACTGTTGCGTATTTTGTTGGGTTTTTTGTCCTTTCTTGTGTGGAAAGATTCTTTTGTACCCTGTGTGTTCAGTATAAGGATGAAATAGCTTAAAATACACACTAAACTCACTGTTATACATAAAATTTAAAGTGCACCTGGATTTAATTTCCTATTTTGCTATAATAAATTGTTGCCACTAGAGCTCCGTTGCATAATAAATCATAGCTAATGCTATTAGTTATTTAGAGTAAATATCCTTTGTGACCGTTTGTTCACCTCAAAAAACTTTGGAAGAAGCTTTTCTTTACCTCTGCAGCTTCCATGCAGTGCTGTTAGGAATTGTGCCACGATCCTGTCAAGGCATCATATCTCCTACTGATACGTATTTGTTCCCGGTCGGCCTGTGGTTCACAGAAGCTCTGCTTATTTACTCGGTTTTCTGCTGCCTACCTTGTCATCCAGGCAGGTGGTTGTTTTGGTTTTGACACCAGCTTGACATCACCAGCCAAATGTTGTCGTGGCCAGGGGATAGGTTGCCTGACAGGTAAAATCCTTTTCACACAAATGCTCAAGGCTAGAAACTGTTCTGGCCAACACTTATTTATTTATCATTTATTTATTTATTTATTTATTTATTTATTTAGCTGTGTGTGCTAGTGTGTATCCTGTGTATTCCCTGGTTTGAGCTGCTCATTCTCAGGACCAGTTACTCATTTGGTGCACCAGTTCGTGCTGTAGCCTTCTCTGACTCTTGTCCAATGAAATGTTGGATAAATGAAGCAGATATATTATAGCATTCACCAGTAACGAGCCTGATGGTTAATATCACTCACTCAACACGTGTAAACTTTTAAACCACTCACACGTAATTAGTCTTTAGTCCTTCCTGCTCTTTTGGGTTTTTTAACATATGGATGTTTTGTTATAAGCAGAGATGGCCTGATGGAATGGATGGATTGATAAAAACCTGTGGCCAACCACACTAGCAAAATATAACTTTAATCATAATTCAGGGTGTGAACTCAATCCTAAACCATATGTTGAGAGGAGTCAGTTTAAAACTAGCTTGGTGTCTAATTTTGGTTGTCCTGAGATCATCCAGAGACTGCGAGTTTGAAATCCGACGATGCCACATGAGTCCAAGACAGTAAAAATTGGCTGTGCTCTCTTGGTGGGAGGGGCATACTCTCTCTCTCCCCTGCCAATCACAGCAACACTAGACAGTCATGGGCGTGCGTGAGCTCATGCTTGCAGAAGAGGTCGAACAGCACACTTTTCTCTGGTAAACCGCCCCGAGACGCAGCATGAGCATCAGTTCGAAACAATGCGGTCAGCACCTTCACGTGTCTCGGAGGAAGCGCATGTTAACCTTCACCGTCCCTGTGTGTTAGCTGTCATGTGATCGGGGAAAAATCCATGTACATGAAATGATCAAAATTGTGTTGCACAGAGTGATGTGTTTCACACATCAGCATCTGGGGATAATGTCTGGTTTTTCATTCATTTTAATTATATTTTAACTTTAGATAAATGAACCATAATAAGAAGGATTGTGCTTTACAATAAAGTGGTGACTATAACCTCTATAAAGGTTAAATAAATAACAAAGTCTTGCAAACTCAGGTCATATCTCAGGTTTGCTTTGAACAGAATCACACAGTAGTTTGAAGTATGTAAGTTATAAGTTATAACGGAAGTCTACGTTACTGTGCCACTTAATAATGGCGCAACCGTTAATTTTTCAGTAGTTTGTAAGCACGAACGTAATGGCCATTTACGTTCAAACCAGGCAACAATCTTAAGAGCTGATGCCACAGGTGGCTGGCTTTTTTTTGTTGTTGATCTGAAGGAACCGTCTCAGTAAGAAGATATTTCTCAGTAAAGCTTTGGCCAGTGAGTCAGAACGCTTTATCAGAGGAGGCATACTGTAGAATGCTGTGTTATCAGCCCACAGTCATGACCATATCGAAGTATTTGCCTGACCGGAGTGCCTACGAGGCTTATCAGTGTTACATATAACAGCAGCAACACACAATAAATGCACTTAAGCAAAATGTCAGCAGTGACGAGGTGTCATGAAACTGGACAGGTGATGGATGAAAATGCAGGAGTTTATTAAAACAAACTGATGAGGCAGATATCAAAAATCTGAGAGTAGTCAGGTGATGTGCAGTCTAGGCTTCACTCGCACAAATCCAGAGTTACTAAAACAGAGGTAATGTCAAAACCAGAACAGACCAATGCGGAGTGACTCATGGCTGAGTAGCAGACAGTAAAGCGAATACCGTGCCAACAGTTTGTGGTTTATGTAGCCAAGTTCTTGGTGAGTTGATGACGATGAGGTGCAAGTAATCAGACCATGAACGTGTATGGGTAGATCATAAAGCTAGAAGAAATTAGATCACACTGAAGATAAAACAACTCCCAATTAGTAAAACACTCTACAGGTGGTGGAGGAAAAAAACTCAAGATTTTTCATAGATTTATCATAATCGCAGCTTGAACAGGTAGGTTTTTAACCTGGATTTAGCAATCAATAAATAAATAAACAAACAAACAAACAAAAACTTCTTTAAATTGACACTTGACTTGCCCTTACAATTGATTGTATTCCGTTGTAAAGAGAAGAATCATCATTCATGTATACTGATCTTCTGAGGTTTGGACAATATATCCTAAAGATTATTTTGAATTTCATGTTGAGATTAAGTACAGTACAATTAAACAACTTGTTCTATTTCACCCCTCCTGACCACCGGGGGAACGAGAATCACATGGATACCTTGTTTTGTTTGATCAGTTTTGCCTCGCTGCACCATGTACTGTTTGCTGTTAAGCCGTAATTCTACCAAGGCTACCGGGTTGAGTTCTCCCTTTGCATTTTTCCAAAAAGCCCATCGTCCAGCCTACTAGCAGGCCTGTGGCTAGTGCCGCTAGCATAGTCGAGGCACTGTTCATAAATAGTCCCTGAGTTGGTTTCCGTTTGCTATCTGAGTGCACCCTTGAGTCTTCCTCATGGGCTTCACTTTGCTCCAAGAAGTCTGTGCTGGTGTCAGAGTTTGTTTCCTCCAGGATTACCGTCACCCCTTCCAGTGCCACGAGTGTGGCATTCATTTCCAAACACCATAAATCCAGGTGATTCAGGAGGAGTGAAATAGAACCAAACAACCTCCAGGGTTCCCTGCCTTTCAGAACCAGCGTTAATCCGTATAACGGCAGTATTTACTGCAAATCCTCCATCATATGTCACTTCAAGACCTCGTCGAAATGTCTCGGCATGTAGCACACATTCACGAGAAGGTATCCAAGTCATCGTGATGTTCAGAAAACCACAGTTACATAACGCTTTGCAGATTTCTGCATATTATTTTTATTCCTGACACGTTATATATCCAGCGAGTTAAAAAGCAGTGCGTATGGAATGTGCTATCCGTGAGATGAACTGTGATTCACTCATCCTGTCAAAGGAAATACTGAACTTCATTTTTAAACTATTGTGCATTTAAAAGCACTTCTCTGCATTTATAACTGTGTGTTTCTGCTGATTTCTTCTCCCACAGAGACGCGAGTCTGCGTCATTCTCCAAAAAGACCAACAACACGTTTAACATCGTGGGCACTACTTATCCGATGAGTGTGGGAAAAGAACCTGGACTGACCACTATTTCCAAGAGCGCTTCCAGCACGGCCTCAGCCCCAGCCCCGACCCAGCCGGTCCGAGAGGTGCGGCTCTCCAGAATGGATGGCGAGTACATCTGCGAAGGTGTCAAGAAGTCCTACAACCGAGTCAGCAAAGTGGACAAGATCTCGCGCATCATCTTTCCTGTGCTCTTCTTCATCTTCAACCTGGCCTACTGGGCCACTTATGTCAACAGGAAGCCAACCATCAGGAGGTCCAACCCCCATAACTGAACCTGAAATATATCCATAAACAACAGTGAAAAAAAAAAAAAAACTCCTAGTCAACTCTGGAGTAGCCATACGATGCTACCACCACATTTGCAATTTTATTTTTCTTATTTGTTTTGGTTTGTAGGTTTGCATCGGTTCCACGCCAGGTTTACATGCCATCGTTCGATTGGTACGAAGTGTTTGTAGATTATGTATTACTCACTTTACACGCAATCTTGATAACGTTGTGTATGGGAGACTTGTGTGGTAAGGTCCGAGTAAGCCTTGTAGTATGTTTCGATGGCAAGAATATGAACAGCAGCCTGTTTGACGCCACTCGTTCAGGATGATCTACAAGGCTACATGCTCACCACACGCTGTATATCATTAGATAGAAAACGCCGAGCTATCGTTGGTAGTCGGTCGACTTGCCGATCGTCTGTAGCCTTCAGCAGCCAGCAGCGATGTCCGTATGTCTGCGTATCGTTCATAATGATCAGTGTTTGCTCTTGGAATCTCAGCTAACTTAGACCAATATCATCTAGAACTGCTTTTTCGTCATCCCCATGAGTTGCCTCAGTTATTCGTTTTGGATTGTTTTAACAGCTCAAAGGTAAAGAAACTGTGTGCCTTTTCTCAATCCCTCTCCTGTTGAGATGAATCATTCATCACTCACGGTCATTGTCTCAAGCTTACACTTTTACTCGAACAAAGAGATTTAAACGAGCTCCCATAGAGTCGTCCTACGCTCCACTGAGAGTTTAAATGCACGTGTGAATTATATTTACTTCTTTTTTTCCCGCCATGTTCATCTGCATGACTTGCACCTTATATTGCTTACAGGCTTTTCCCAGTCTATAGCTGAATGTTTTTTTTTGTTTTTAGTCTGCAGTGACAAATCACAAGACTGCTTTACTGCTTTAACACCCGAGTTAAAGTAGTTACTGTGCCATGCCATTATCAAGAGCTAAACTGTGAATAGATCCATCGGTAGGCTTCATGTGATTATGTTCGGCACACTGTTTGTAGATTACAGTATTAATTAATGATGATATGTTTTAAAAAAGAAAGTGCCAAATCATCACAAATATGACTTCTGCATTCTCTACGTTGAAAGAGCCAAGTTTACAATGATTTTTTTTTCCTAAAGTTGCGTAATGTATGTACTTATGTGACAGCAAGCTATATGAAGCAAAAAAACCCATTAACCTGAACATTTCATGAATCATTGCTGTTGATTAATAGTTCCGAGTACATCATGTAGATTACCATCCATCATTTAAAAAAAAATACATGAGAGAATTCAATTAGAGGATGGAACATACTTTTATTTTATTTTTTTTCCACAGATTTGTTTGTTCATATACACCTCATTCTGTATTAATAGTAGATTTAATGCATGACAATCTCTTCAGTATTCAGTCTGTCACCTCCTGCTACACCGGGTGTCGTGGTTTAGTATGGCGTCCGACGTGTAGCTTCTCCAAATAGCTGTGTTTGGAGTCTGTAGATACCTTATTGTCATGGGGGTACTTCATACGTTTGTATTTTGACGCAAATAGAGTAAATCGTAAATAATACCATATCTGGATATAGGATTATATTTATATAGTGATATAAACATCTATTTATGGTTATTTATTATATACGATATATAGACATGATATATGAAATATATATATATTTATCAGGGGAGCCCAACCAAGGGGAATTTTCCTGTTCGAATGAACCTTCTGAATCTCTGAGGTTTATTCGAGAAGTCAGTAGTGAACTGCGCTGGACTCTGAGTCTTGGNTGAGACAGCAGCTGGGCTTCCTTGTTTAATAGTATCGGAACAAATGTACAAAATCGGTGATCCGTACAGCAACGTAGTGCCGTGAATTAGACCAGACCTGTATTCCAACCTATACTCAAGGCCAGGTAAAAGTCGTGATAGTTCTATGTATTGTGAATACGATTTAAATAAGATACTTGGAACCTGTCGTCTGTGTATCAGTTCTCTATAACTTTGCCGTCTAGCATATGCACACTGAGGAAGTACTCTAGATATGTATTTTTATGACGATTACGTTATTATGTTTCTGCTGAAAGGTTTGATGGCGAAGGAGTGATCCGCATTTGAGTCCAAGCCATGATTAGATTAACGTTTGTAGACATCCGGTATTAATATATTAAGTTTGTCACTGCCAGTTTCTTACAACACCGTATTAATGCTGCTTATCTTTGCTCGATTAGCATGAGGTAAGCTTTTATTTGGCTGCCTCGGTACGGTTTGTAATAGAGCCTTTTCTTAGTTCTGGTGGTTTGCTAGCAAGGTTCTTGCTGTGGTAGTCCTGCTGGCTTTGTGTGCACTTTTTTTCCGTTTTTTCTCTGGAAAACACAGTGCTCTATCTGCAAGGTTTCTTGTACATACTCTATAAAAGGGCAAAAAACAGATTCATGCATGTCCCAGCTGCTTCAGCGTGCAAACTCTGGTAGATTTTATTCCTTTTCACACCCTTGGCTTCTTTTTGATATGATAAGTGGCCTAAGGGGATTTCAACATCGTCTTTTATTTATCCGCTCACCAGCGACTTTGTTATCCGTGATCATTCATGCAGTGATCCAGTCAGAGAGCCAATCGTGTGGCAGCAGCGCAATGCATAAAATCATGCAGATGCAGGTTTCTGTTACTGTTCACATCAAACATCAGAATGAGGAAAAATGTGACCCGAGTGCGTTTGGCTGTGGCGTGGTAGTTGGTGTCAGATGGGCTGGTTTCAGTGTTTCAGAAACTCCTGAGATTTTCACTGACAATTCTGAGAAGAAAGACCAGGTCACATTTTTCCAATCTTTATTGGTCCAGTTTTGGTGTCTACTGTAGCATCAGCTTCCTGTTCTTGGTGGACTGGAGTGGAACCTGATGTGGTCTTGTGCCCTTGGAGCACATTCACCTCAAAGTCTGGCATTTTGAGATGCGTTTCAGCTCACCACGGTTGTAAAGAGTGGATATTTGAATTCCTGTCAGCTCGAACCGTCCTCTCCATTCTCCTCTTCCTTCACCTCTCACATCAAGGCGTTTCGGCCCTCAGAACCGGATTTGTGTTTGTTTGTTTGTTTGTTTGTTTGTTTGTTTTCCTCTCCATTCTGTGTAAACTCTGTGTAAACTCCCAGCAGATCAGCAGTTTCACTGAGATTCTGATGCTTGATGTGAACATTATCTGAAACCTGAGTCTGTATGATATGATGTCGTTGCACTGCTGTAACATGATTGGCTGATCAAATAATCGCATGAATTCTGGTGACGTGAGTGTATGCTTATAATTATACTATGGTTTGTCTGAATACTCCATTCTGATTGGCTGGAAGGTGTGGATTCAAACCAGGTAGTTCCAGTCAGTTTAATCACCAGTCTAAATTAACACACTGCCTATAAACACTCGTAACCATAGTAACATTCATTTACAGCTGCATATAGTAGTTAAACTCACAGCTTCATTATTAGTAGAGACACGGCTCAGACGCAGGTAATTCACACACACACACACACACACACACACACACACACACACACACACACACAATCTCTCGCTCTAATAACTGTTTATTATAATTCATTCAAATCTATGTCAATCTTATCGCACTACTTTATCTCCGTGTATGATTCAGAGCGACAGAATTCTAGCTCTAACGACCCGAGTATAAAACAGCTAAAGAAAATTAACCGTTTTTATCCTTTCAATCAAATTCTGCTCTGCTACACGTCAGTGACAGGTTTAACTCGTCAGTGCTGGCGAGTGACCACGGGATAAGCGGGATAATCCATGGCTAGGTGCGCGTCACACGATTTTAATGCGCTCCGCTTCGCTTCAGGTGGTGTCTGTACTGCGCACCTAGCCGTGGATTATCCCTTACCTATATAACTACGCCTCTTAGATGGAAAATGTCTGCCAGAGTTTGGTTTGAAAGCTGAATTACTCAGTTTTTATTATTATTATTATTATTATTATTATTATTATTATTATGCTTCCTTTTGTGGCATTACACTGTGATTGGGTTATAAAGGATGACTGGGCATGAATCGTCTTCGCAGAATGAAGCCAAGTCCGCACAAAACATGGCCGAGTGTGTTTAATGTCCTGAGTAAGGACGTTGTCGGACTACACAAAGACTCAGCAGACGCTGCCCATTACTTTCTGTATAAACCAGACTTGTGGTCAGGAAGCAGTGCTTGTCCTGAAAAGAAATTGTTTTGCAGTTAAAAAAAAAATACTGTGCTAAGAACAAGGGTGAGTTGATAAAGCTGCCTTCCTCAAAAATAAATTGTAATGTTTACGACTCGCTTCCTCAGCCATACATCATGATTATTGCCAAATTATCAGCCGTGCCAAATGACCTTTTGAGAGAAGCGCAGTGAGAGAACTGATTTGCCCATAGATATTGACTTGGTTGAGTGTGTGTGTGTATTTGTGTGTGTGTGTGTGTGTGCCTCAATCAAGCAGTCAAGTTTTCTCCATTGAGATGCCCTGAGAGCTTAAAACATGTTAGTGACGGAGTTTCCATTTGCCGGCTCCAGAAGTGCAGTAATTGTGAGCGGTAAAATCATTTCTGTTTCTATTTTGCATATTTCTCAGCTCAAAACAGTTCTTGTGTCAAAACAATCTCGTCCAGACGCTCTAATGAGCAAAAGCGAGTCAGTTTCAGTTCTTAAACCGTCATCCCTGCATTTATTTTCCTACAAGCGGACTCAGGCGAGCTTTAAAGAATTTGGAATATCTCAGATCTTCATCCAATGCTATATTCTCCAAGAGGAGAGTGAAGCTGAGCCAAACCTTCTCCTTTCCCCCAGATAAACACTCTGTATGTAAGGAATAAGCTCCATCATGTCCACATGAATATTTGAAAACGTAGCTTGAGCTCTTTGGTTCCGAATTGCCGTGTAGTGCTTCTCGCTAGTGGGAGATGCTTTTGCTATTAATTATAAATCGATAATGGTTTCTGTGGCTCCTGCTGTGTTTTGAGGTTTTTCCCGCAGTGCCGAGGGCTCGCGGTGCCTCTCTGACCCTCCACCGCCTCCTGTGTTCACACAGCCGAGTGCAGTTTAAAAACCTCTTCTAGCACTGGCTCATTCCTCTAGAGTCACAACGGATTATATGAGTCATGTACCGTTATACGGAAATATCATCCACGCTGAGAAGGTGTGATGAAGCAGTGTTACTGTTACCACCCTGACGTGAATTACTCTCACAGAACAGCTCGGTCCGAAGTCTTTCATTCCTCTTAAAATACAGCGATTTGCAGTTAGTAACGTATGAAACGTCGCACTTTTTAACCATTCAGCTTATTCAAAAGAGAAGTTAGTTCCTCTTCTCACTTACGTTATAGCAGCTACAAACAGTCGTTCCCTCACCATCTCCTAACAGAAAGCTTCTCCGCATCGACGATGAATGAGCCGTTATCATAGAAACACTGACGCGTTACAGTAGAACGAGCGCTTTAATCTTTAATATAAATATTCATTAAGCGCTTATGTTACAGCCGGAACAACTGCCGGAGCTGCTGATATATAAGCCGCACTGCACATTTACTCCGTCTGCTTATTGCTTACTTCCGTAGAAGAATTCCACAAGAGTGAGATTGATGAGATTGCCTTCTGTGACGTGGGTAAGTTTTATTGCTCATTTCCATTTAAAAAAAAAAAAAATCAGAAATAGATTCTAATCTGATAGACTATGTTTCAGATGTGTATCTAATCTTGGACCAATAAAAATCTAACAAGATTAGGTGTTTGTGTTCACACAGTTCTGAAAAAAATAAAGGAAAGACAACAAAACAATCCAATCTCCGTCACATTTAGGATTCGATTCTAATGTAATGGGGCAGTCGTGGCCTAATGGTCTGAGAGTCGGACTTGTAACCTGAAGGTGAACCTGAAGGTGGTGGGTTCGAG
>CM074959.1:785175-805396 GCA_037577455.1 Pangasius macronema | reverse complement strand
CTAATGCTCCTGTAGCTGAATGAACACAAATCCCCACAGCCTCGCTCCAACATCTAGTGGAAAGCTTCCCAGAAGAGAACACTGGGGGAATAAATCTGGAATGGGATGTTCAACAAGAACATATGGGTGTGAGGGTCAGGGGTGCACAAACTTTTGGCTTTTTGGTGTATAAACAGTGATGTGTGGATGTTTGATTGATTCAAAGAAGCCACTTTACATTGTTTTTAAAACGTGCTTTAGTGTTGATTAAAGGAAAATGAAAGAAAACGTGTAAATCCCTGAACCTTTATTAGCTGTATTGTTTGCACAGGCGTGTAAAAGAAAAGCGAGCACAGAGAAACGTGTGCTTTAGTATTGTTTTACTCACAAAACTACTTTAGTGAAAATCAGAAAGTATCTACATTTAAATATACTAAAATATTCATGAGTAAAAGTTTTGTTTGCTTATTAACTATTCAGATTAGAAACCTTCATTAAAAAATTCCTTGCCGGTCAGCACTCAGACGTGAGTCTGTGGACACGAGAGCCTCAGATCCTGGTTCTTGGCTGACAGGAGAGGAACCTGATGGGCTCTTCTGCCGTTGTAGCTCATCCACCTCGAGGTTTGATGTGCATTCTGAGATGCTTTTCTGCTCACCACGGTTGTAGAGAGTGATTATTTGAGTTACTATAGTCTTCCTGTCAGCTCAGACCAGTCTGCTCATTCTCCTCTGATCTCTCATCAACACTGTTTCATCCTGAAGATCCCCAGCTCACAGGATGTTTTTTGTTTTTCGCACCATTCTGTGTAAACTCTAGAGACTGTTGTGTGAAAATCCCTGCAGGAGATCAGCAGTTTCTGAAAAACTCAAACCAGCCCATCTGGTACCAACAACCAGTCACAGAGATCACACTTTCTTCATTCTGATGTTTGACATGAACATTAGCTGAAGCTGTTGATCTGTATCTGTATGATACGGGCCTATATTTATATTTAAGCCTATATAAAATGACAAATCTAAAAAATATATAATGTGTGTGTATTTGAAATAAATTTCTATTGGGAACTTAAGCGTAATTCGTATATAAATGTGCAGTATTTTATTGGCTTTAATTAAAGAATAGAAAAATAAAGAAAATGAGGCAACACAAACCCAAACCCAACGGAGGACGGGTCTGTCTGCGCGGAGCCGTAAGCCGTAAACAAACGCCTTGAGCTTATTATTATGTTTTATTATTGGCATAGAAGTGAGTCAAAATAACTTCCACTTCTGTTTTTTAGTCTTTACCCTGATCTCTCATTTTGTGCTCCCAGCTGTCTGTGCACTTTACCTTTTATGGAGTTTTGTGGGCGTCGCTACATGCAAATCAGCTGTGTGGGAAACACTTTGCATGTTACTGCTGATCAACACACACACACACACACACACACATGCGTACAAAGAAAATCAGCATTTCTGAAACTTTTGTAAAATCTGTTAGGAAAATTTCAGTTACGCAAACATTTACACACAGCTTCAGTAAAAGATTGATAAATGAAGTCCACTGATGGTATCGTTGCTATTTAAACTCTTATTTGACTGTCAGTGGTTTGGGGTGAGATATCTCTTCACGTCACACATTTCATGATAAGGGCAATAAGTGCATAGTTTGCGGTTTGGGACGCAGCCCTGAACGCGTGTACCGACGTGCTTTTTGCAGCATTCATGCACTGAAACAAATCCACAAACCTTAAGACTCCAACTTGACTGGAAGACAAATACAAGACTGACAACAACTGTTGTTGAACTTTAACTGTTTATTTATGGATATGAAAAGAAGGAATTACAACTTTTTTTGTTCTTGAATCGATGTAATAGCCACGTTGAAATCAAGCTTCATAATCTGCTGGAGGGGAAAATTCTTAAACACTTTTTAAATCTGTATTCATCAGTTTACACACAGTGCTTAAAGTCTGCCTTATGTATGTATGTATGTATGTATGTACATATCTTTGGATATTCATATTTAAATATGTACCATGATCTTTAATATCTCAAAATATAATCTAGAATGGTTCGAAGAAAATGTAACATTGAAGGGAAAACTGATCACCAAAATGTGAAAATAATACCAAAAGGCACAAAATCAGTGCAAATATTTAAGTGCTGACTGTCATGCAATATACAACAACTACAATATATAAATAAAGTCATCAAAGAAAAGAAAACGTATTTGTTGCGTGCACTACGTTGACTTTTTTCGTAGTTCTTTCTAATACCACGTGAAATGGGCGAGAGGCTTCTTACGACGCCAGGCCGAGCAGGAATCCTCCGACGAAGCCTCCTGTGAGGACGAAGTTCTTTTTCACGAACGTCTGCACCTGAACCAAAGAGAGGAAGAGGAAAAATAATGAATAAAAAAAAAACTGAACGCTTTACAGACTCCAGAGCTTACTGGTGACAATTCAGCTCCTTGGGTTGCCTCTGCCAGGAGGTTACAGATTTGTCATTTGTTGAAAGATGGCTATTCCAGCAAGATCAGTGTTTTGTCTCTCAGGCTGCTCCTAAAATTAATACTATAAGATTAAGAGAAAGTAATTTGAAAGTATTTTAGCATGAAAATGGATCCTAAACATTCCAGAGCTTAGACATGTGCACACAATACGGCTTACTGTACGGGGGAAAGAAAAATAAATAAATAAATCACGATCGCTGAACATGATTTTAATCACATGATCAGGTGTGTGTTAAATAAACTCCAAGTCGTTAAAGTTTCTGCCCTTAAAAAGGTGTTTCGGCGGCGACTGAACACACGCGTACGTCTTTCAGAAGTAAAGGTAAACTAGTATGGACAATTTTAAATGAATAACTACTTAAATAAATGAATTTGATTAATGATTAAAGGAAAAGAAGGACATTGGACGGTGTGTGTGGCCTGGCACGGCCGAGCGATCGCGATCGGACCGCACGCAGTTACCTCGTGCACTTTCGTCTTCACTTCTTGACTCGGCTTCTCCGCGTTCAGCTTCAGCTGCTTCTTGGCCTTGTTCACGTCATGCTCCACTCTCTTCCAGTCAACTGTAATGTATCCGGTGTGATTAGCAATCTGAAAAGGACAAAAATAGCTCTGGGGTCAGACCTGTCGCATTTCAGACCAGAAGGTTGTGAGCTGAAGGTTGGTCCTGAACCTGAACCCATCTTTATCACACCATTGTGAGGATTATGGATTATTATTGTGGGTTATTGTGATCTTATAATAAACAAATATTATATTTGTAATAATAATAATAATAATAATAATAAACTTTATTTTAAAAAGGCCTTTCAAATAAATGTAAATGCAGTAAAACTTTATACCGAGTTACCTGAAGCAAAAAGAAGCCGCCGCCTACAGCCGACGCTGCAACTTTCCCGACTTTCTGAAACAAATATCCCGCACACCTGAAACACGAACACGTGGTTTTAACGCCGTCACACAACAAACGCTAAACGATGGCACTTTAAATGACGCTTAGTCCATTTTCCTTTGATTTCAGATGGCATCACTCACCACCCAGTCACTCCACCGATAGCGAGCTGCGTCGCGACGGAATACTTCTCAGCAGCCGGGCCGGAATTATTTCCGAACATTTTGTTCCACCATCTCTGCCTCTTGACGTGCTCGGCCAACTCGATCACGTCGAAGGCTTCGGCGTCTGTTACAACAAGAACATATTCAGCATTAACACAATACTAACCTCAACCACTAGTTTAGTCTGATGTAGCTGTATTTGTATTTGTATAAAGCGCTACTTTATATTCACGTACGCAAATATACCATCAGCGTTTACTTCTCTATCAATGATACTTCTCTATCTCCTTAAACATCTAATGATGAACGTGACGTGAACATCCGGCTTCGTAGGAAAATACAACCTGCTAGAAACTCGCTCCTGCTGTGGATCATTTGATTGCTGTCAGGATTCGAGAGTTTTATCCCTGAGGAGTAAAACATTCATCACAGACGCCTCGCTGAGAAACTAATCCGATCCGAACAGGGCTAAAGAAAACCGAGTTGTTCAGAGCTGGAGTTAATGTATTCATCTACATTTTTATTGTACAGAATATTCCACATATTTAGCATTTTTTTCCCCTCACTCAAATTCCAACACATGCACATTTTTCTGCTCCTTCTAACTCATTTTATTTGTAAGTATGCAACGGAATATTTTTATACATTTAAAAAAAAATGTTATTTTACAACCTTTATGAGCTTCTTTCCTCTCCAAACCCCGCTTTTTCCCCCTCAAGATGATCTAAGATAATCTAAGATTATGTGTCTGGAGGTTACGGAGTTAGCCATGACCTCAGAAGCCCTTGAATACGAGACACCAAGCGGTGAGTCATTCACAAACGAGTCGACTCTTTGAACCGATTCTTTTTGATGAATGATGAGAGCCGACTCTTGAATACGAGACGTTTGGGGTTTTTATTTCACAGCTCCTGGCAATGCAGCTGCTCTTGCAGTGTAATTTAATCGATGGAAATCTCTTTTTAACATCTGAGATGTTCATTAGTGTGAATGGTGAGAAGTGTGTGTGTGTGAGAGAGAGAGTGTGTGTGTGTGTGTGTGTGTATGCACTCTAAGTGTATTAGGTGAAGATTATTATCAGTATGAATTAAACTGAATCTTCTAAATGAAGCACAGAGACAATAACATTAAGGCACGAATGTTTATTGTATATACATATGTGCATATTAGTACTTCTTCGATTATCTATTTACCTTTAATTTAAATACATCCTATGAAATGCTGTGTAAAGTAAGGCATTTCTGTACATCAGAAGGTAGAGTAAGAATTCATGAAACAGTTTTAGTCATAGTTATACAAAGAACAACAATCACTGGTATGAATTTGTCACGTTTAAGGCGAAAAATGGCAAAGAGTCGTTTGGGAGTCGACTCCTGTTTGTGAGATGAGTCGAATAGTTTGATTCACTAAAAAGATTCAGAAGTCCAAATCACAAAATTGTCTTAGCCTTTTTTGTGGGTTTTCGTATTTTATGTGTTTTTTTCTGTGTCTATTTTATTGAGGCGACATTATCAGAAAACTATACTTTGATAATTTTACGATCATAAATATTATAAATATTAAACTAGCCTATATAAAGAAGCATGAAGAGAACTGCGCATGCGCGGCACCATTTTTCAGCGCACTGGTCATCCTTTCCATTAGACAGAGTTTGTCATTAAACCCGTCTGTGTAGGGACTCATTGTGAGACATTATTGCCTTGTTGTTGGGTTTTTTTAGTCATCCAGAAATAATCGGAGGTAACTTTCGTTTCGCTAATCAGTCGCAGAGGATTTCCCC
The DNA here is from genome assembly GCA_037577455.1 of Pangasius macronema. Classification (NCBI taxonomy): domain Eukaryota; kingdom Metazoa; phylum Chordata; class Actinopteri; order Siluriformes; family Pangasiidae; genus Pangasius; species Pangasius macronema. The sequence goes on along the minus strand of CM074959.1, from coordinate 800,085 downwards.
TCAAACCCTCAGCCCTGCGTCATTTCAGCCCTTTGTTTTCTTTCACCAAAGTCACCAAACCTGTTAAGCTACAATGTGCTGAAACCTCCCAGGTTAATCTGGAGGAACATTTCAGCCAACACCTGTACACTAACTACCTATTAATTACTTTAAAACAAATAAATAAATACAAATAAATAAATCAGCACTAGCGTAAATCTTGCTAGCTGACTAGCATCAAGCCAGTGTAGTCACTCTGAAATGCAATAAAAACACTAATACGCGATAAAATAATTCCCTTTTAACTTCCACCCTGGTAGATTATTTTATCTTGTTTTATTTTTAAATTAAGGCTGTTCTTAGAAAAGCAGCAAAACCTCCTTACCTTTCTTCTTCCCAGCCATTTTGTTTGTGTTTCCTACCCGGACCTTAATCCCGAGCACACCCTTTCAGTCACGTGACCCACCCGGCGACTCATTTGTTTCCTAAACAAATTTTCATTTTTCAAAGTTTTGCCTTATTAACAATCACCTTTAGAGAGGTGAACAACAGGAAAAGCTTAAAAAAGGTTCAAATATATAATGCTTTTATGAATTAATGTTAGTTTTTAATATTTTTTGTGACTTTATTTATTCAGTTATTTACTTTTTTGTTACTTGAAACTTGTCAAGTGTCTGTTTTTATTTTTACTGCATAATAATAATAACAATAACAGTTAAAGTTCTTGGAACAGGTTATGGAAAAATAAAAACCTCGCTAATAAAATAAAAGCATTTATTCTGGATCTCGTCACGATGGCGGCCCGTAAGGGCGTGGTTCACGGTTCGAGGTTTCAGAACGTGGAAGGACATTTGGAAGGAAAGTTAGAAATGGGTGTAGCTCATTAATCTGAGATCAGTGGTGCAGTTTATTTCAGTGAAGCATAAAGACACTCGTAACAGCGATGTTATCACGGGTTCGACATGAAGCCGAGTGTCTAAACCACCTCGAAACTGTCATCTGCCATTACTGCTTAATAATGTTCACAATAAACTATTCTAAACTCACACAATGCAGTGTGTTTAGAGTAAACATTGGTTGCTAAGCAACATAACAAGCGAAGATTAGGGTGGAACTTACGGTATGGCTCAACATTTCACTGCATTATGTCACATGTACGTAATATGTATGTGTCAAATAAAGAACCTTGAACCTTGAAGTGTAACGCCGTTATTGGTTTTAGAGCTTAATTATTGTGATGCGCTCACAGGAGGCTATCAAGAAGATTTTAGAAGGACAGAAACGTCATGTGGTGCCTTAACAACACCCTTTGCCTTGATAAAATCACTGTAGGGGGGTACGGTGGCTTAGTGGTTAGCGCTGTTGCCTTTCACCTCCGGGGTTGGGGGTTCAAATCTCGCCTCCATCGTGCGTGCGTGTGTGTGCGTGTTCTTCTTGTGCTACAGGGTTTTCTCTGGGTACTCCAGTTTCCTCCCCCTGTCCAAATTGTCTGTAGTGTGTGTGTGTGTGTGTGTGTGTGTTATTGTGCCCTGTGATGGGCTGGAACCCTGTCCTGAGTCGGCCTGGGAGAGGCTCGAGACTCCTTACAACCCTGTGTGGGATCAGCGGTACGGAAGATGGGTGGATGGATGGATGGAAAATCACTGTAACACACAGCATGTTGCTGTCTTTTATCACATCATGACATAATTCACATCTTAAAACTGGATATTGGGAAAGTCTGCCATCTCTACACGTGTCATTTCATCTAACTGGCTGAGGATCACTACTCGTTATAGGCTGCTAGCTTACATTTCAGTGATTAGTGTCATTATTTTACAGCTTTCATGGCTGATTAATGGGCTGTTTATGACTTCCTCGAAAGCAGTGGAGTTAGTGTTGATAAACATGACAGCGTATGAAAGCTAAAGTGATTAAAGAGATAAATAAATCCCAGAACAGGTAGATTAGTGACACGGATGAGGAAGGCTTTATGATCCAGTTTCTCATATAGGTATTTATGTATTTATAATCCTTTAATATCACACTTCATCCCCATTGTAGATCAACTCTGCTGATGAAAAAACGCTGTCTGAGCTTCTCAAGCTTCCTTGGGACAATCAGTGTTTGAGATTGTGTAATTGTGTCATTTTCTATTAAACAGCTTGTCTAGGAGGTTGTATTATTAGGTGTAAATATAACGTAGAGGATTTTTCGCGAGCTCAGGCTGTGGTTTAGCAGCTGGTAGCTGGATTTTTCAGCAGAAAAGTTAAAAAAAAAACAAGATTTATCTCTGAAATATAAAGAATAGAAATAATGAAATACTAAGACGAAGGAAAAAAAGAAGCAGTCTGAAAGCATCAAAATGTGATTTGAGATTTTTTTATTATTTCAAGTTGATTTATAACGTTTAATATTTAAAAACAAAACATGCATTTTTACAGAAAAGGACAGTAACAGTTAAAGTGATGTAGGTGATGTAGTGATGTCATCCCTGACCCAGTAATCAGATGTAGCTGTAGTTGGATGCACACAGACCCTACACTGATACCGGGTCAGAGAAACACATCCCAACTAAAGCCAGCCAGATGTTCCTCAGAGAACCTGCAGAGATCTCGAGGTAAAGATTCGTCTCTTTCTGCATTAAACTTAAGCAAAATAATTAAAAAAAAAACGCTCACATGTAAAAAAAAAAATTCACTCATACACTTTTAAAAACAAGTTCTTATCTCATATTATCTCATATTATCTCATAACCCTGGTGTGGATTGTGTGTAGATGATTACGCTTGTGCCTTAATGTAGGATGTATGGAGATGATTACAGGTCTCTACTGTGTGTTAGAAAGCTATGTGTGTGGAAAAAGTGAATGTTCATGTTTTAATAAATAAATAAATAAGTAAATAAATCCCGTGGAAGACCCTGCTGAAAGTAGAGCTGTGGTTGAAGCCGTTCTTGCACGCCGGATCCGAAAGACAGCACGAATAAAAGTGAAACTTCTCGCTGCTTGTGAGTTTGTTAGGGGGAATACCGCAGCCTTTATGTGTTATACATGCGCTTTAGAAGGTTATTTCCCAAAAAACATCTACACATGAATGAACTGACCTGACCTCCACATGTGTCCACACTTCCGTGTCTCTGTTAAACATCTCTCTGTCACTGCTGAAACTGCTAAAGAGGGAAAAAAGGCTCCTGTGATGATCTGGCTGGAAGGAGCAGATTCTATATTTCCATGAGGATTTTATGATCAGACTTCTTAACTCTTAAGTTCAAAGTTCGATTTCTCAAACTGGAGATACAGTTAACCTTGCAATCATCATCATCATCATNAAAAATCAGATTCACATTTCTTCATCATTTCAGAGTTCCTTCGATTGACTTGTCTTCAGGGTAGAACTTACTGCACGCTGCGGAGAGGTTCTTCAGCGCTCCATCACCGGTGCACATGTCTCGAAGATCTCCTGTAGAACCGAGCCGTGCACAATGCAGCGTCTGTCGACTCGGAAAAACATGCTGCAGACCGTACCTATTTCCAGTGAAGTTCTCGCGCGGTATTTCACGCAAACTGCCTGTTGCTCCACATCCTTCCTCCCGCTTTACTCGACTCTGAATTCTAAGAATCCGACAGAGAAAAATGAGCGACTTCCTCGATCGCAGAAGAGAAGAACACTGTGTAAGTGTGCAAGTGTGTGTGTGTGTGTGTGTGTGTGCGCTCTGTAGACCTTCCTGCTCCTGTGTGTGTCTCTTGTCAAGTGTGCGAGGCTAAGCTGCAAGCCACGGTTTTATCTGGTGTTGATGAATTTCCCCTGGGTCTCTCCCCTCACCTGGCTGGGAATTATGTATGTTAGTCACCTTGGTAAGGGACGGTCCCTCTGCCAGCTCCCGGCACACAGCTCAGCGCAAATGTCCACCTCACCACCTCACCATCACCTCACAGACTTCAATAAATCTACTCAATGTTTGCTTTTAATGTACGTATAAAACATCACAATCGTACAGACTGATATCGTATTGCAGCAGTAACCAAGAGTTTCTCTGATCTTCCTGAATATATATATATATTATATATTTTTTTGCCCTGAAAAAATTTCTAGTTTCTTTCAGATTTATTTTGAGTAAAATTTCTGGTTCACTTTATTCACCTTATCAAATTATTGTTCATGTAAATAATCCTTTTTATTTACAGTAACAATTTTCTTTAGTCTAAAAGAAAAAAGACTAAGAATTACATTTCACTGTTATTTCCATTTTTTTGAACATCACTGACATGCTTTAGCTTTGCTCTTGTTCCTTATTTTATTTACACAATTTTATCAATTTTTTAATAATATAAAGTTCGAGGTCAAAGGCGTGACGAAGAAAAATAAAATGCAATAAAATTCAAACTCTATTAACTATTCATGACATTAAAGCATATCCTCTAGAGAGTGTGTTGAAAACATTTAGGAAATAAAAATTTTCTTATTTACTTTTTTACATTTTTTTTTACTTTCTGTAAAGTTCTGTAAAGATCCGAGCTGCTTCCTGATTAAACGTTTTCTCCATAACAAAAATAAAACAGTACATCATTTATTTAAATGAATCATTACCTTAAACAAATAAATAAAAAATAACAATAACAAATGCAAACCTACGGCGTTGTGTCTTTAACATAAAAATGATTTACAATCAATTCAAGGTTTATTAAATAAAGCGACAAAATATATAAATGAATAATAATATTTTATGATGATTATAAATGGACAAAAGCTTCAGAATGTTTTTTGTCCTGAAAAAGAATAAAAATATTAAATAATTTAATAAATGTAATATTTTATATATATATATATATATATTATCATCTGTACATGTTTAGTTTGTACATTATTTTATTTGATTTTTTAAATAATTATTTATTTTTCTACATACTTTATACAGTAAGCTTTTTTTTTTTTTACAAATGTAAAATTATTTAACAAATACAGAGATCTTTAATTAATTTGTTCTTCCCCTCAAACCACCGGCACTTTTGCATAGATTTTAGAATTGATTTGTTTGTTTGTTTGTTTGTTTGTTTGTTTGTTTGTTTGTTTGTTTTGCTCAGTCAGAAAGCAGGCCCGTGTGTGAATGATATAATGCGAATTAAACACAATAACTGACACACGAGACCATTTGTGAAAGATCACGAAGTGAGAGTTAGCAAAACAAAACAAAAGTAACAACAACAACACAAAAAAACACTTAGCATCAGTATTACTCTAAAAGTTTCCATTAACGTGACGAACAAACCGAAAATTACTACACTGGTGAACTTTGTGTGTGTGTGTGTGTGTGTGTGTGTGTGTGTGTGTGTGTGTGTTATCTGGGCATCATATTTAGAGGAACTTATTTCAATTTGTGAGACTCTGACTCTCTCTCTCTCTCTCTCTCTCTCTCTCTCTCTCTCATGAAAGTATTTCCCCTGCATGAGCACATTACATCACATCTCACACTCCTGTGTGTGTGTGTGTGTGTGTGTGTGTGTGTGTGTGTGTGTGTGTGTGTGTGTGTGTGTGTTGACCTTATGTAGGTTCGAAAATGATGTCATAATCTCAGGATCAAAAGCCGTAGGGTGCACATTTGCATAAAATTTCTGGTGAATCATATAGAACCCAACCATCTGAAAGAGGGAAAGTTTGCGAGTGCAGTGTACAGGAAGTGAGAGCAATGCCTGTCACTACCCAGCAACCCCCCCCCCCCCCCCAGTAGTGGGCAGGGCCTGTCTCTCTGTCTGTCTCTCTCTCTGTCTGTCTCTCTGTCTGTTTCTCTCTCTCTCTCTTCCTCTGTCTGTCTGTCTGTCTCTCTCTCTCTCCCTCTGTCTGTCTCTCCCTCTGTCTGTCTGTCTCTCTCTCCCTCTGTCTGTCTCTCTCTTTCTCTCTCTCTCTCCCTCTGTCTGTCTGTCTCTCTCTCTCTCCGTCTCTGTCTCTCTCGCTCCCTCTCCCTCTCTCTCTCTCTCCCTCTGTCTGTCTGTCTCTCCCTCTCCCTCTCTCTCTCTCTCCCTCTCTCTCTTTGTTTATTTGTGTATTGTCGTTGATGTTGCGTAGGTGAAATATGGTAAAATCATCATGTTTAAACGGTCCTTCGCTTTATCTGTCCTGTTGGTTTAAATGTTTATTAAGAGTATTTACATTTTCCTTCCCAGCAAAGGAACCAAGTGAATGTTTTTTTTTTTTAAATATTCCCTTTTTAAAATAATGTGATCCATATGTTCAATTTTGAAACCTAAATCTAGTTTTAGAATTTCACAATTTCACAAATTCTGTTCAGATTTTCTCTAATTAATTTTTTTAGATTATTATTCTTTAAAATTAATAGAATTTACAAATATATACAAAAATAGAAAATTATACAATAAGCATTTCATAAAATATTTTTTTACAAAAACAAAGATCTTTTGTTCTTCCCTCTTAGCTCTCATTATTATTATTATTATTATTATTATTATTATTATTATTATTATTATTATTATAAGTTCAATTCAACCAGAAATCAAAACCATGTATGAATGATAGAATGAAAAAAGTTGGAAAAAGTTAACTTGAATGTTTTTTTTATAAATTAAACAAAAGTATTGAAAAAAATAAAGGAAAGGAAAGAAAGGCAGAAAAACAGTGATGGAATAACTGAAGAGTGAGAGAATAAAAAAAATATAATAAAATTTTTAAAAAAACATCATTCAGCATCATCATTACACTAAATGTTGACAGAATGAATTCACAGAAACAGCCTGATGCTAAATCTAGAGTTCAAGTAGAAATAAAAAGTTGTAATATTTTGAAAAGGGGAAATAAATGTAAGTGTTAATTAAATTGAAGTAAATAAATGTGAATTCCTGCCTTGCTCAGAAATCGTCCTATCAGACGTGTGAGAAATTACTCAGTGTTTTCTCCCCGCCCATGTTAACGGTACTCCACTAAACTCACTGACTATCATCATCATCATCGCCGCTCATCTCGCCCGAGTTTATTCAGAAAAACGAAGCCTTTGGTTTTACCGGGAAAAGAATCTGTAAGGACTGTAATGTCATTAAATTTCCCCGTAGGTTAATGAGTCTATAAGAAATTAATATCTGTTTCCTGACTTCATTGTTTTGTTCATTTCCAGGTAAAGATGAACATTCTGTGGTAGTAATTTACACCAAGGTTTCCCTTTATTTCTGACATGATTTAATGCTTTAGGTAACAAATGAATGAACAAACACTTAAAGCTCAGTGTTAATACACTGGAAGTAACATTAACAGTTAAAAAATTAATTAATTAACAGAATGTTATCAATTTCAGAACATGCTGTAAATTAATTTAGACTTATTTTTAGTCTATTTTCTCTCTAATTTAGTAGAATCTCCTCCTTATACATCAGATATCAAGCGTGAAGGCTAACACGTGAAGCGCTTCCTCTGGGACACGTGAAGCCAAAACAATCGCATCTGCGTCACAATGCGGTGTTAACATGCTCGGATTAAAGCGCTATCCGCCCTCTTCCACATACATGACCTCATAGACGCCCGTGATTGGCTAGTGTCGCTGTGATTGACAGCGGAGAGGGAGTATGCCCCTCCCACCCACAGAATGACACTTTGCTCTCTTGGACTCATTGAGATTCGACCTCACAAACTTCGGACGGTTTTCTGTTCATTCGTTCTCCAATCAGAAGGTTGTTTAATTTTCAGAAACAGTAGTTCTGGCCGATTTCTATGAAGCTGTTCTTCATTCTATTATGGTATCGTTGCTATAGTAACGTTAGTAATCCATATGCTAACGTAGACACAATGTACTGTAAGGTAAAGCTATCCTTTACACATTATAATTATTATATTTATACATAATAAATACATCGTCGAGAAAGAGTTTAAAGAGTTTAAAGAACTTTGCAGAACATTTGCGCGCCTTAATTTCACAAAACGCTGCGTCATTTCCTTAATCTGTATTTTCTACAGCGGGTTGAGGGATTTTCGTGCTTCTGATTTAATAATATTAATGGACTAGTCATGAGATTTGTAATGTTTGATCATTTCTGGCAGTTCTGCATCTGTATTCTGCTGTTTCAGGGAAGAAAAGCTCGACATTTCCCTGAAAAGTGTGAAATGATGGATTTCTACTAGAACAATCACACACCACTACCTCTCATTACCTCCCATTACCTCCAGTCTGGACCATTTAGCAGCTCTAGCACACAAATCTATTTGTATATGTATTTGTAAGTCACATCGTTTATATTTCAGATATATTTCATTTATACAGTTTCACAGTTATCCATCATTTTGTGAAAGTGAAGGTTGATTGAAGGATCTTAGATTCTGTTGGTGCCACAAAGAAGTAAAATAAATCCCACTGCACGTGCTATAATACTGGGAAAGATCCTCATGGTGTAAAATGATTATAAAGACTATTGAGTCAACAGCAATAGCAAAGAAACGTGTGAAGAATCATGGACTGAAATGTTCTGAGGTCATAAAGGAACAGAATCTGATGTAATAAAGGGCCGAAATCCAGGAGTGAGTTCAGTCCAGAGGAGAAGACAAATCCTGCTCGGTTCTTTACTGTTTACATTCGATGGGTTTTAAAACAGCGTGTGCAGTTTGTCTGGTTCTGTCGCTGCTGGCGCATGTTGATGATGTCAGCAGCAGACCTACAGGTGTACGCAGAGATGTAGACCGATCGGTGACGGCACGGACGAGTGATCAGAGGAAAGCTCACGGCTTTGGGCCTGTTCGAGGATCAGAGAGAAACACAGGTGAGCTGATGAACCTGTGCTGCTTCTATACATCTTTTATGGAGCACCAACCCTGGTCCTGGAGATCCTAACCTGCTCTAACACACACACACACACACACACACACACACACACACACACACACACACACACACACACACACTCCAACCCTGTTAATAAGCCAATGAGTAAAAGTACTGCTGCTGTAATAATAATAATAATAATAATAATAATAATTTTGAGTAAAAGTAGAAATAATGATCAAGAAAACGACACAAGTAAGAGTAAATAAATCTGGTGAAGTAATTACTTTACAAATTAAATTAAGAAATGAGCTCAGATGTCAAATCTAATGTAGATTAGACTTTTACAAGATATAGACTCCTTGTTGCTACATTTGATACCAAGTGATCTGAGCTGACGTGAACCCCGCCTACATCATCAATAGTAAAAATCTAAAGAAAGATAACATTAACTTACTAGCTAACTTACCCAAATCCTGTTGGGTTGCTAGGCTCGTTAGCTAGCTCATGTTAATTCAGAGTTGCGCCTTACACGTACTATGATTTAATTATGCCTTGGCTCATTGGTCATGAGTCACTAATTCAGTAACTCACTAACACACATGCAGCTCTAAAGCATCACATCCCCCCTGTAGCTTCTGTGCAGGAGCAGAATGGAGGTTTGAAGGAATTTGTGAGCAAGACGATTCGACATTTCAGACTCCACGCTCCTCCTGCCACCCTGTACGCTCTCCCCGTCACCGTCGCCGCCATCACGCTGCTCTGCTGCATCACGTGAGTCACTCGGAAGGAATCGGTCTCTCTTTCAGAACTACTGTTCAAGCTAACGCAGACCATGATTAAACTTTAGACGTGACCGATATCACGTCTCAATCTTTCAAGACATTTCTACAATCAGAGGTCACACAGAGGTCACACACAGCTCACACAGAGGTCACACACAGCTCACACACAGCTCACACAGAGGTCACACAGAGGTCACACACTGCTCACACACTGCTCACACACTGCTCACACACAGCTCACACACTGCTCACACACTGCTCACACACAGCTCACACAGAGGTCACACAGAGGTCTCACACACAGCTCACACACTGCTCACACACAGCTCACACACAGCTCACACACAGCTCACACAGAGGTCTCACACACTGCTCACACACAGCTCACACACAGCTCACACAGAGGTCACACAGAGGTCTCACACATAGCTCACACACTGCTCACACACAGCTCACACACTGCTCACATACAGCTCACACAGAAGTCACACAGAGGTCACACAGAGGTCACACACAGCTCACACACTGCTCACACAGAGGTCACACACAGCTCACACACTGCTCACACACAGCTCACACAGAAGTCACACAGAGGTCACACAGCTCACACACAGCTCACACACTGCTCACACACAGCTCACACAGAGGTCACACAGAGGTCACACACAGCTCACACAGAGGTAAATGTATAAATACTCCTCTCAGTGAGGATTTTTTCAAATAAGCTATTTAAAAACAAACAAAAAAACTGCCGCATTATTTAAATGTCTATAATACTATTTAGATGATTTATTATTTCTGCAGAACCTATTTTTTTTATTAAACGTTTTGCTTCTTTACTTAAAATTGCATGTCGTGAATTTTTCTAAATATGTCTTATATTAAAAAATAAACAAATGGTTCATATGTTGTTAAAAAAAAAGGTTTAAAAAAGGACAAAATTTTAGAATCAGAAATTAGAAAAAAACCCAAATCTTCTGATGTGTTTATAAATGAAAACGGTTCACATTCTGATCCAAAACAGAGCAATATTCCTGAAAATGGACGCAGTTTATGACTGATTTTTATTTTGTTTGTTTGTTTGTTTGTTTGTTTGTTTGTGGGATTGTGTAGAAGGTTTATAAAGCTTTATCAGTGGATAATGATTTATTTTGAAATGCATGAAAGGGTTCATGAACATATCTGCAACACGACGATCAAACCTGAGTCATTTTTTAACCGTACTTCTAAAGATTTCGCTGTTTTTCCTGTAGTGGCTGTGGCTGTCGTTTTATACCTTTATATTTACATTCCTTCTCCTTTCCTTTCCAGGTGTGCTATAGACAGGCCAGTTCTGTTACACAGCGGTTTCTAGGAAGCAATAAATCAGACAACCAACAACAAATACAACGAGTCGTCTGTTCGCTCATAAACGCGGAGAAGCGCAAATCCAGCAAACCCTGCTTCATTAAACATGCTAACAGAAATACTGGTAGTCACTCTCTCCATCTCTCTCCCTCTCTCCCTCTCTCTCTCCATCTCTCTCTCCATCTCTCTCCCTCTCTCTCACTCTCAGTAGATAGATAGATAGATAGATAGATAGATAGATAGATAGATAGATAGATAGATAGATAGACAGACAAATGGATAGATGACCATAGATAGATAGATAGATAGATAGATAGATAGATAGATAGACAGACAAATGTACAGATGGACAGATGGCTGGACAGACAGACTGTCTATTGTGACCATGTGAGCTCTACATGAACATGTTAGCTGCGATCTTATACAACTATTATAAAGCCTATAGTACATATACAGCTGTTACAGTAGTTATAGATATAGTAGTTATAATAGTTATCATTACAGTAGTTATAGAAGGTATAGTTATAGTTAGTTATAGTAGTTATAGTTACAGTATTTATAGTAGTTATAATAGGTATAGTTATAGTAGTTATAATAGTTATGGTTATAGTAGTTATAGTAGGTATAGATATAGTAGTTATAGTAGTTATAGATATAGTAGTTATAATAGTTATCATTACAGTAGTTATAGAAGGTATAGTTATAGTTAGTTATAGTAGTTATAGTTACAGTATTTATAGTAGTTATAATAGGTATAGTTATAGTAGTTATAATAGTTATGGTTATAGTAGTTATAGTAGGTATAGATATAGTAGTTATAGTAGTTATAGATATAGTAGTTATACAGGTATAGTTATTGTAGTTATAGTTACAGTAGTTATAGTAGTTATCGTAGTTATAGTAGTAGTGTAGGTTCACCACAAGAGGTCGTGTTTGCTCATGTTTCCCATCAGGAGGCGGAGAGACACACCGATCAATCAACCCACATGTTACTGGGGAAAACAGGAGCCTGAGCGCTGTGCAGTGTGTTTAATGTGCTGCTGTAAAGGCTGGAAATTCTCAGCACTGATGTGAATGAATTCTGATCTCCATCTTATATTACTCTATACCATACTCTAGACTTTACGGTCATCATACAGCTGTACAAGAGCAATAATCTTAATAAATCTTAATCTTAATCTTAATCTTAATCAAAAGAATGTATAATCTGGTGTGAGGAGGAAGAACACGGCTTCCCTCTGGACCCTAACCCTAGTTTTTTTTCCTTCGTCATGTGTGTGTGTGTGTGTGTGTGTGTGTGTGTGTGTGTGTGTGTGTGTGTGTGTCGTTCGTTATGGATCTAAACGCAACCCTACTTCTGGATTTCTGTAAAACTGCCTTGTGACTGTATCAATTAAGAATAAAATGATATTGAACTGAAGGTTGGCAGTTACATGAAACGTGAGGCTTTCAGCAGTAACGGTTTACACTGTCATTGCTGTAATGTGATGTTTTTTCTGTGAATTCTGCATTGAGCAAACGTGCAGTTTTTAAAAGCAGCTTATTTCAGGTGTTTTATCACTTACTACTTCCTTCCTTCCTTCCTTCCTATTTATTTATTTAGATGTGTACATCTGTACCTACTTACTTCCTCCCTTCCCTACTTCATTACTTACTTATGCACATCCTTCCTTCCTTCCTGACTACTTTTCATGCTTCCTAATTACTATATCCTTACTTACATACATCCTTCCTTTCTATTTATTTATTTAGTTGTGTATGTCTGTACCTACATACTTCCTCCCTTCCCTACTTCATTACTTACTTATGTACATACTTCCTAATTACTATATCCTTACTTACTTACTTACATACTTCTTACCTACTTCCTTGCTTACATACTTCTCACTTAATTATGTACCTACTTATTTGCATACTTCCTATTTCGCAAATGCTACATCCTGACATACTTCTTACCGACTTTCTTACTCACATACATCCTTCCTTCCTATTTATTTATTTAGCTGTGTCCGTCTGTACATACTTACTTCCTCCCTTCCCTACTTCATTACTTACTTATGTGCATACTTCCTTCCTTACTTCCTGACTACTTTCCATCCTTCCTAATTACTATATCCTTACTTACTTACTTACATCCTTCTTTCCTTTCTATTTATTTATTTAGCTACATACTTCCTCCCTTCCTCCCTGACTACTGCAATTATTTTAAGTTTGGGGTTTCTTTTCGTCACTTCCAGTGGTGTCACACCGCCGCTGGGTCCTCAATTGTCACTCGGGGTACAGAAGTGGGCGTGGCCAGTCGCTGCGAGCAGCTGATCCGATCCGCCGATCCGGAACTGCTGTATCAGCCAATCATCGTGCGAGGGGGGCGTGGCTTAGTGTTTGTGTTGCGTGTTCTCGTGCTGGGTGGGTGGGGGAGAGAATAATACAAGTGAAAATGGGTTTGTGGATCTGCTGGCTGAGGGGGAGCGAAGAAGACCGAACCGCACACATACACGCACACACACACATACACGCACACGCACAGCATCGCGTGATCATCTCACCGAATTTCAGCAAGCTCGTGACGTCGTTTTTTTAAATTTTATTTACAGCTCTGGCATCGGTGTATGTTCATTGCTCAGTGTGTGTGTGTGTGAGAGTGTGTGTGTGTGTGTGTGTGTGTGTTGGGGGAGTTGCACACACCTCTGTAAGATCTGCAAGGCAGGGTGGAGATCTAGCAGGGTTCTTGGGTAGGTTTAGATGTTTATTTCGGAGAGCATTAAGGCCAGGAAGCTAGTTTAGGGCGTTTTGTTTGTGCACGTGAAGAAGAAGAAGAAGAAGAAGACGGCGGCAGCGACGGTATCGGGTCGTGTCGTGATGTCGTAAATGAAAACAAGAGACCTCGGATGGATGAAGAGAGCGCACAGCTTTACGGCTTGGAGTAACGGTTAACCTAGCTTGTTAGCTAGCAGGCCAGCTTAGCTCTTTATCTCTCCATCTATCTATCTATCTATCTCTGTCTGTCTGTCTGTCTGTCTATCCATCACTCCTCCTTATCCCCCGCTACTCGCCGCTCGCGCACCCGGAACACCGGACAGAACCCCACCGCAGTTCATGTTCCGTCACGAAGTCGGCGTCCTGTCGTTCATCCCGTCGTGTTCGTACCTGTTCCAGCACGAGAAGAGGAACATGTCCCGCTACAGCATGTACAGCCTGCTGGACTGGATGTACGGCGGAGTGGATCCCCGGTTCGAGGGGAACGGAGGGCCCGAGTGCGCCGCCTTCCTGCCGCCGCGCCAGCGCGCGTGCGAGAGCCTGGTGTTCGTGCTGCTCTCCGTGGCCGAGGTGATCGTGTCCGCGCGCCACATCAGCGTCTCGAGGGCGCACCGGGAGGCCGTGAGGGACACGCGCCGCCACAAAGAGGACAGCCTGGGCAAGAACCTGCTGCTCGCCGCGCTCTGCATCACCTTCGGGGTCGAGGTGGGCTTGTTCAAGCGGTGGTTCTGGCAGTAGATGGACGACTTGGGGACAGTGCACCAGTGGTACTATGTCCACTCCTCCGATTCGCAATACTATACATACATCATACTCACAATAATAATAATAATAATAATAATAATAATAATAATAGTAATAAACAATAAACAATAACAGTGTCACGTGGTCACCATGATACAGGTGAGGAGGTTAAACCAAAACTCTATATATACTTAATAATCAATACTACTACTACTAATAATAATAATAATAATAAGATGAAGAAAGAATACCAATAGTAAACAATTACAAACAATTAGTAAACGATAACAGTGTCTGCTTTGGTGTTAATGAGATTAACAGCAGGTGCACTAGATGGGCAGCAGTGAGACGACCCCCGATGCAGGAACGGTTTTACAGGTGGAGGCCACTGATGTTTTTTCCCTACTCATCCTTTCTGACTGTTTTTCACTAGTTGTGCATTTGGCTAGGGTCAGTGTCACTCCTGGTAGCATGAGGCGATATCTGGATCCTACAGAGGTTGCACAGGCAGTCCAGCTCCTCCAGGATGGCACATCAATACGTGCCATTGCCAGAAGGTTTGCTGT
>CM074959.1:735459-780319 GCA_037577455.1 Pangasius macronema | reverse complement strand
TTATTATTATTATTATTATTATTATTATTGCATTTATTTTATGTCTTCTAAGAAAGTGAGGCAGTTTTCCCTTCAGCAAGCGCTGTGGTCTTTTATGTTGGAATTAGAAAATAAGAAGAAGGAGAAGAAGAAAAGCTAAATTTATGTTGGTATTTTTTTCTGATTCCGTATTGAAAATGTATCGTATCGTATCGTATCGTGAAGTGTGTGTGTATCGTTACACCCCTGCTGTGTGTATATTACTCCGAGCGAAGGTTAAATAGAGCTAGTAAACTAACTTTAACTACGCAGTAAATCTAACGACTGCTCTTCTTGTCTTTGTTCCTTTTTTTTGTTGTTTTTTCCAGATCTTTCTGCTGGCGTGTCCGCCCTGTAAAACAGCCATGGTCGTGTTCAGGTGAGTGACGACTCCCTTGCCAAAGAATTTCAAACCTCTGCTTCACTTCAAAACACAAAAAGAATTCAGATCGCTTATTAAGAAATTTGGCGATTTAACGTAGGTCTGTTTTCAAGACGAGAGTTAATGTTTACTTTCAATAAACAGCTGAAGAACTCCTGGATTTCTCCTCGATTAATGGACTAAATACGGAGCTATCATCGAAAGCATTTCATAAAACACACAAGAAAACCTGCCAAGTAAATAACTGTAAATTGTATAAAATGAATTATAACATTAGCTGTTAGCTTCTTAAAGCTAATACGTATTCATCAGTCGTAGCGTTTTGGTTTCCGGCGTTAATGCGTCCAGATCGCCGCCGTTTCCTCTCGTCACGTGATATCACGCGGTATCGGATATCGATATCCTTTTATAAATATGATGAATGTGTAGCTGCAAAGTGTAGAATATCGACGCTTTTGTTTAATTCCGAAAAAAAACCGCAGACGAGTGCGATGTGCATCAGATAATCATCGTGTAGAGGGCAAAAAGAAACGATGCCTCGGGTTTAGAGTGCAGCCGTGTTTACGTAAGGAAGATCGTATCGTTTTATTTTCATTTATTTTATGTCTTCTAAGAAAATGAGGCAGTTTCCCCTTCAGAAAGCGCTGTGGTCTTTTATGTTGGAGTTAGAAAAGCTAAATTTATGGTGGTATTTTCGGAGAGAAATTGTATCGTATCGTGGTACAGAAACAACAATAAGTATCGTATCGTATCGTATCGTATGCGGAGTGTGTTATTTGGCTTATACTAGCGGACGATTACAATTTTTAATTTATTAATGAACACTTTATTTAAAAATTTATTTTTACCTGTTTATAGTTTAGGTTTAATGTCATGGAATGTCCAAGAGACAAGTTCGTTCCTGTTATTGTTTACATTATAGCTACTTTCTAGCTATCTCCTTTTTCTCTTTCTCTCTCTTTCTCTCTCTTACTCTTACACTCTCTATCGCTCTCTCTTTCTCTCTCTCTATCTCTCTTTCTCTCTCTCTTACTCTTACACTCTCTATTGCTCTCTCTTTCTCTCTCTCTCACACTCTTTGTCTTTTACTCTTACACACTCTCTCTCTATCTCTCTCTCTCTATATATATATCTTTCTCTTACTCTCTGTCTCTCTTTCTCTTACTTTCACTCTCTCTATATCTCTATCTCTTTCTCTTACTCTTACACACTCTCTCTTGCTTTCTCTCTCTCTCTCTCTCTCTCTATATATATATATATATATATATATATATATACTGTATATATGTCTCTCTTTCTCTTACTCTCTGTCTCTCTCTATCTCTCTCTCTCTATCTCTCACTCTCACTATCACGCTCTTTCTCTTACTCTTACACACTCTCTCTTGCTTTCTCTCTCTCTCTCTCTCTCTCTCTCTCTCTCTCAAGAAACACAGCTTGTCATTTTACAGAGAAACCGGAAAGTTCTACGTTTTACTTTGTTAAACAGCACAACGTTTAAAATCTGTTTATTATTAGTCTAAGATTATTTTTTTGAATGAATGGTTACTATAGAAACCATAATGTATTAGAACGAGTGCTTTAATATAAACCTGATGTTCGCGTTACAGCCGGAGCTACTGTCCGAGCTGCTGTTATACAGAAATAATGCACACCTTCTGACCAATCAGGTTCGAGAACTCGTCCGTGCTGCAGTCTAATGCAGGACACTGGAGGCTGTGTACGTTGTCATAGCGATGCGACGTGTATGACGCGAGTGGTAACAGAGGAGCGGGGATTGGCAGCCGCGTGTGAATTGCTCTGTTCTGCTCTTGGTGTCTCTGTGCGATTGAGCGCGGCAGTGAGAAATAACTTTCAGAGCGATGAGCTGTAGTGAACACGGAGATGTTCCGAGAAGAATATTCCTCTCCGGGACTGTGTTCGTTTGCACCGCGGTGTTCGGGTGGATGTATAAGTGTGTTACGAGGTTCCTGAAGCCGCTCAATAACAAGTCAGAATGTTTGGATATATGTAAAAGTTGTTGAGATCAGATCTGTTCTGTAAACACCACAAACATAAAGAATCTTTTGATCTCGTGTGTGGTCTGCTGGAGTAAAATGGCGAACCTGTTTGCAAGTCAAATTGTTCAGAAAAGTTCGCTTCGTTTGAGCACTAAACAAATTAGAATTTCTGCCAGATTACCTACCAGCTCGCTGCTTTGCGTGTCAGATGGGTATTAACAGGAAGCTGGGCTTCATACGGGGTTATAAACCTGCTCCTTAACTACACGGTTTGACCCTGATTCAGAAATGGGACTGATGATTCTCCCATGCAGAGAAAATAAAATCCATGCAGAATGCTGACACAAAAAAATGTGCGTAAAAAGACACTTTTTTTTTTTTTTTTAAGTGTTAAACCTCTTAAATCTTGTTTATTAGCATAGCTGTGCTGGAGAGAGTTGTCTTTCCAGGCTAGTCAGCTAATTGCTAACCAGGAAGCGGCAATCGCCGGAAATCCTGAAGACTTTTTAACTTGGATTAATGTGTTTTCTTTCTTCCAGGCTTCAGGTCCACATGCTGAACGGCGCCCTGTTAGCGCTTCTCTTCCCCGTCGTCAACACAAGATTAGTAAGTACTGTTTACTGTTCGTGTCTGATCAATAACTCGCCAATCCAATCTAACCGAGTTTCATGAAGAATGTACAGATCTGTCTCTGTTCTTCTGGGCAGTGTGTAGATCTTTAACAGAGGGATTAATGTGAAACTACCATCGGAGAATCTTTCCATATTAATAACTTTTGCCATGAAATACATTTATGAAGTGAAAACGATTAAATAATGAAATGAGGGAAAATCTGATCTGCTCTTCCTGTAATATCGTGTATCCATATCGCACTGGTTTGACGTGTCGTCATTGCTAAATAAATATATTAAAACTTTATATTTTAGCTGTCACGTGAAGCGCGGATCGTGATACGCCTCATATCGTGGCTTTAGTGCATCGTCTCGTGTCTGCTAAGTGCAAAACCAAACATTTATTTTAAGATGCAATTCAAGGTCATTTTCTACAGCAAATGATTTCTAAATGACGGATTAATATGCAAATTATTGTCAGTTGTTCAGCAAGTTATTCATTTCTAATGAATTTTTTTTTTTTTTTGAAAAGAATGCAAATTAGAAAGATTTCAGGCTTTGTATAAATGTGATGAAAGAACGCACAAAAAAACGAGAGGAAGCATCTGAGAAGCAAAGACTCCTTTCAGCTTCCACGAACAGAAATCCGATCCGTGATGTTGCAGTCTGATTTAAAAAAAAAAAAAAAACTCAGATTGGTCATGAGTTAGCAGCAGTGGCCTCGATATGCCAGTCCTCGGCTCGTCTACGCTCTCGACCCGTGAGCGCTCGTCCTCGTGACCCGCTGTAACCGCGCTCATCACCTCACGCCGCTCGTCCTCGTGACCCGCTGTAACCGCGCTCATCACCTCACGCCGCTCGTCCTCGTGACCCGCTGTAACCTCGCTCATCACCTCACGCCGCTCGTCCTCGTGACCCGCTGTAACCTCGCTCATCACCTCACGACGAGGGCTTCGCTCGGTTCGGCCGGACTCGGAGGCGTTCTTGTTGCGAGTGTGTTTAAAGCGTGTGCTGTGTGCAGAGAGGAACGAGGCACGGCCTGGGGTGTGAGCTTTAATAGACCAGAGTGGGGAGTGTTCAAACACACATACACACACACACACACACACACACACACACACACGGATCTGTGCAGGTCCACAGAGACGAGAGCTAAATGTTATCATTATAAACTGTGACACAGAATCAACACGGAGCCGTTAGATCCCTGACAGCCACAGCAGCGTTGTTCATATTATTATTATTATTTTTATTTTTATACTTTCCTCCTTTCACTGTGTTTGCGTATATTTCCTTTGTTTTCTTTTCTTTTTTGCTTTGCATTCAATTCGGTTTTATTTGTTTAGCGCTTTTAACAGTGGACACTGTCACAGCAGCTTTACAGAAATAAATGGATTCAAAAATATATATCGTAAATATGTGAATTTATAATTTAAAAGCACTTCTCAGGCTTCCTCACCCTCGAATCCCTCCTCACCTGCGCGGATTATTACGTCTATAAACACAAGCAATCTGATAAAATCCAGTGTTTCATTTATTATTAATATCATTCACACACACAAAGATTCTTCCATCCTGCACTGCAGTCTGTTAACCCAAAGCTTTGGTTGCTAAGCAACGTACCCGGCATAAGATTACGCGACGGCTTCGACCGAGGCTCAGCCAATCAGATCTTAGCGCCCAAATTTGCACATCACTTCAGTTTGAATAGATTGGGGAAGAAGGATTTTTGTCTATTTATTTTATTTTTAAGTCAAAACTCTACAACAGAGTTCTTCTGGATCTGGATCTGGATCTGGATCCACAACAGTGAAGCTGTAAAGTGGATAAAGTAGTTTAACGCTCTTCAGGGTTTGTTATTCGACTTCTTTTAGCTTGTTAACACTAAGCCGTGTCTTACGTCTCTGCAGCTTCCCTTTGAGAAGGAGATCTACTACATCCAGCACTCCATGCTCTACCTGGTGCCCATCTACCTGTTCAGGAAAGGAGGTGAGCTCTCACACGTCTCTCACGTCTCTCACGGGAACACAAGCGCAGCAGGGACGTGAGCGCATACGAGCACGTTATTCCAGTTAAACAGATAATGTCATCTAAACGAATACAAATACAGATAGGAGGTGCGCATTCTTCTTCTTCTTCTTCTTCTTCTTCTTCTTTTTATTATTATTATTATTCAGAAAGCTTGAGGAGAAAATGCAGACTAGATCCATCAGGATCCTGCAGGAGCGACGAAAATCTCACATTACGCCACTACAAACACGAGAAAACCTTTATTATTATTATTATTATTATTATTATTATTATTATTATTACTTTGCATGGTTTAGTGGAAATAGTTGATGAAATATTTCCACATGTTCTCCATTTCATTCGATGCGAGTGTTCCAGCATTAACAAGTGTCCGGATTCTTCTAGAAAAAATTAAAAGTGCAATCAAACGTCGCATTGTTAAGGTTTACATTTGACTCGCCTTCGAAATTTGTTAACACTTTCGTTTTATATTTAAATTATAAATTTAAAGTCTGATAAATCTTTCCGGAAAGCTGTTCAGAGCGTGTGTTTGAGAGCGATGATGAACTCGAGTGATGTAGCTGAGGTTGAGGAACTGGAGAAGTTCAGAAGTTCTGCAAATTCCTTATTCGGTATAATTTGTAAATTAAAAAAAAATCTACTTCCTGGGTCTTGCAGTGGACATAGTGCTCACGTAAGTGAGTTCACGTAAAAAAAAAACAAAAAACACACATGCACACAAATAAGGTCTAGGCCACGCCCACTTCTGCTTTTTAAACCCGATTAGAGATAGAGATCTGAATATAATGTTACACTCTCTACCACAACGTCCTGTTTACACACAGCTCGTGTAAATCCGGCTGTAATGGAGCTCTCGAGCACTCACACCAACACATTCGCCTTCCTCATGCGCTAATTTGCTTACGCTAATGACAAAGCAGGAAAGCGGCTGGAGTGGCAGCTTGAACTCACACGACCTGCTCGGCTTAAAAACAGGAATAAGGCTCGTCCGCCCTCTAGTGCTGAGACGCAGCTGTTACACACAATTTTCCTAAAATTGTTGAGAAAATCTACATACTGCGTCTTGCTGCTGCTGCTGCTGCTCGTTCCTCAGACTCATCAAAACACCTCCACAGCTCCACAGGGCCGAGTCCTCAGCTCCACAGGGCCGAGTCCTCAGCTTCAGCAGGGCCGAGTCCTCAGCTTCAGCAGGGCCGAGTCCTCAGCTTCACAGGGCCGAGTCCTCAGCTTCAGCAGGGCCGAGTCCTCAGCTCCACAGGGCCGAGTCCTCAGCTTCACAGGGCCGAGTCCTCAGCTTCAGCAGGGCCGAGTCCTCAGCTCCAGCAGGGCCGAGTCCTCGCTCTCACACGCTAAAATTCAACATGGTCACATTTTCACCATCTACATCATCTTATTCTCTTAAAGAGGATTAATTAGGATTATAAAAGAACGAGTGCAACAGCACCATCAGCAGTCATCATTAAAACACACAGGAAGGTCCCTCTATCCTTCCCTGCCTCCCTCTATCCTTCCCTCCATCCCTCCCTCTATCCTTCCGTCCATGCCTCTGTCCGTCCCTCTGTCCCTCCCTCCCTCCCTGACTCTGTCCCTGACTCTATCCCTCCCTCCCTCCCTCTGTCAGTCCCCCTATCCCTCCCTCTATCCCTCCCTCCCTGTGTCCCTCCCTTTGTCCATATCTCTATCCCTCCCTCTGCCCCTCCCTCTGTCCCTCCCTGCCTCCCTTCATCTGTCCTTCTGCCCCTCCCTCTGTCTGTCCCTCCCTCCATCCATCCCTCTGTCCCTCCTTGCCTCCCTCCATCTGTCTCTCTATCCCTCCCTCTGTCCCTCCCTCCATCCATCCCTCTGTCCCTCCTTGCCTCCCTCCATCTGTCTCTCTGTCCCTCCCCCTGTCTCTCCCTCCCTCTCTTACCAGCAGATACGCACTGATCCTAATGGCTCAGGTTAGCAATCACATCAACTCAGAATGTAAAATAAACAGTCTGATTTCTCACCGCTGTCATTTACACTAACTACAGAAAGCTGAACAGATGAACATTAACGCTTCTGCTCTCGGCCTCAGAACCCCCTGAAACCTGGACGTCTGTGATTGTATGCATTGTGCTGCTGTCACATGATTGGCTGATTGGTATAATTGCATGAATGAGCAGGTGTTCAGGTGCTCAGGTGCTCAGGTGTTCAGGTGCTCAGGTGTTCAGGTGCTCAGGTGTTCAGGTGCTCAGGTGTTCAGGTGTTCAGGTGCTCAGGTGCTCAGGTATTCAGGTGCTCAGGTGTTCAGGTGTTCAGGTGCTCAGGTGTTCCCGTTTCTGATTTTTGTTCCTCCGTATCTTCCTCTCAGGTGTGTACAAACCAGAGCCACTAGCTGACATGTGGTGGGCGTTGTTATCCACAGGCATCCTCTTCCTCTACCATTTTGTGTTCCTGCAGGGCCTGGGAATGGTACGATACACACACACACACACACACACACACACACACACACACACAAAAACACACAGCTGTATCTGAGATAAAATCCAGCTGGAAAACGTCACCGATTTCACACTGTATAGGCAGCTGAGATGTGTGATAGCAGACAGATTGCCTGTTTCCCTGTGTGTGTGTGTGTGTGTGTGTGTGTGTGTGTGTGTGTGTGATCAGCAGCGTGTCTGTGTTTACCATCAGCCAGCTTTCTGAGACGCTGTATTCTTGTCAGTTAATAAATATAATTAGACTCTGAAGCTGAAATTCCTGTCTTTATGTCACAGGTTACACACTTTACTCTAATTGTTTGTTTGTTTGTGTTTGTTTGTTTGTTTGACCCCACCTCCCCCTCCTACGGAGGACCATGAACTCTTTGTTAAACACACGATAACCTACAAAATGATAGTTTACAGTTCTTCTCAGACCGTTCTGAGTATGAGTATACGAACAGAAAATAAAACACTGAACCAGTAACAGGGAAAGAAAAGAGAAATAAAGGAAGGAGAGAGAGAGAGAGAGACCTAAGCAGTGAGGAGTTGGTGGATGTTTGTGTTGTTAAACATACCGTATACTGTACAGATACACACTTTAAAAAAAAGGTGATAAACGATTTAATTGTAAAGAAATTGTATCTCAAAACATAAAAACAGGAACACGAGCATTTCCTCCGTTTCAGGAGAGATGTGGAGGAGGAATAATATCACTATAGTCAGAGACGCTGTTCCAGGAAATTAATCAACACATCAGCCTGTGATTTGAGTCGAGTTTCTAGAGTCTGAAAACAGAAATTGCTTTTATTTAAATATACTTTTTTTTTGCCATTTATAATATTCTGGGTGCCAATATTTTTGCTGCTTACGTTGTCATTCTGAGATCATTAACCGATACAGAGAGACGGGTTAACGTGCCTCTCGCTCTTTTACCTGTCGCAGGTGACCGAGGTGAATCTGAACAACATGCTGTGTCCGGCTGTGTCCGATCCGTTTTACGGGCCGTGGTACCGCGTGTGGGCCGCCGCCCACCAGACGGCGCTGACGCTGTTACACGGCAAGGCGCTCACCATCATCTGCCAGCAGGCCCCGTCCGCTCTGTGCCACCTGCTCCACTCGGCCCGCCTGCGCTCCAAGAAAGTCGACTGAAACTCCACCCACAAAGCGTTCTGCACAAACCCAGACTCCTCGAGTTCCTTCTCTCGTTTCTCTCCTCTCTCCTAACGGGTGACAGAAGGTCAGAACAGGCTTGTGCGATGAAACGATTGAATCGTCACTACACCATATTACACTGCCACGATATCCAGTGACGTTTACTCTCTTATTATTATTATTATTATTATTATTATTATTATTATATTATTTTCTTGAGCTGTGCGAATTAACGCGTAGGAGTACACTAGTACGTGTTCTCACTCCAAAAGAGAAGTCGTCTTTTTCCTCCTGATAAAACAGGAGATGATGTAACGATCGTCATATGAATCTGGAATGACTGACGACTGTAAAAAAAAAATAATAAAAAAAAAAAATCCAAAAATTATAACCTAAAGAGATGAAATACTCCTGCAGAGGCGTGTTAACCCTAACATCACACTTTATAAGTAATGTTAACAGTGAAGATAAACAGAAAGCGATAAATACACTGTTTACGTCCGACGGCCGGTTTGTAAAAGGATTATATTATAAAATGTCCTGTTTTTGTTACTTTAACTATAAATCCAGCTGAGTTTTTGCGATCGTCTCTGCCTGGTCAGCAGTTCCCGACCGCACGGCTGGTCATACTGTTACTCCTCCTCTCCTCTGCTTTAAACTGAAATGGTGGGAATACTGGATCACCTCTTTTTCGCCTTCTGGACGATTAAATCGTTTATTGTGATTTTTTACAAATGGTAAAAATCGATATCGCACAAGCCCGAGTCCGAGTGTCTAATGAGCCTCTAAAGCGGGGCGACGCTGTCGGTCAGTGTTTTATATAAAAATATCAAAATATCGAACAGATCTGAGGATTTTACTGAAGTCATCCTGCTTGTTTTTGGGTTTCAGACTTTTATCTCCAGTTGCCTTTTAATTTTTTTTATTTCTTACGTTTCTTGTACAGTCGAGTGAAGCCACCACTCCATGTTTACGCGAACACACCCCAGACCCGCCGTCTCACTCTTCTCTTTCATCTCCACCTCCACCTCCGCCGACGTTTAGTGCGCATCGTTGTTCAGCGTGTCGTAAACAGCATCCGTGTGTCGACGTTGTGTTCGTATCGATGTGCGGCGCTTTTAACGTTTCCCGATCTTCACCTCACTGTGATGTTTAGTGTCACTTACTCCATTTTTTTGGAACGACGGATGAAGAAATCCCCACGTCGCGAGAGAGCGGACTGAACCGGGCGCCTCGTTTTTCCTGCTTTTTGCCGTGATTCTCCAGTCACACGCCTCAGTTCTCACACCTACCAGCTCCATTTTGTTCTTGGAGATGGTGAATATTCCGTAAAACATCCTCATACTGCACATTAACACTTTTTTACAAAAGAAAATAATCAAAGTTGTCATACCTTGTACAAAGGAGAAGGATAAATGGCTTTAGGTCATCTCTAGGTGTTTTTTTGCTTGTTTGTTTGTTTGTTTGCTTGTTTTTTTAAAGTTTGATGACGTCATGTGACGTTTTGAGAGACTTTCTTCTGAGAATCTGACACCTCAGAAAAACCTGTCAGGAAAATGAGGGATTTACAGACACTGATCAGTCGTCTGAAAATGAATCATTCTGGGTTCAGTGTATAGACATCGATGCTCCCGTCTCACACACTCACACACTCACACACACTCCAGAAACAGGTCTGATTTCCGCAGCTGGATCTCAGCAGGCTTTTGTTGGAAGCCAGATGGTGTTTCCTCCAAGGACTGGAACCGTCTGGACTCCGAGACGACAAACTGAAAGGGATTTTGTAGTTTTTCCTTTGTACAGATTTTTGGTGAAGTATGTTCTGTATTGTGGTAATGAAAATTAAAAGTTCTTCCCCAAGCTGTCCGTTTCCTCAGATGTTCTTCAACACATTCATACAGCAGGAACACAGAATATTTCAAAAGTGCTGCATCAACCTTCACACATCAACAGTGAAGTTACGGCGAGGGTTAAAGTTAAACACCTCCCCCGATACACATTAAACACATTAAATATATTAAATATGTTACGATATCTGTCGTGTTTATTGGTTCTGGTGTCGACGCTGTTATTGTTATCATGAGCTGCGTCTCTAACATGAGAGCGAACCTGCCGATATTTTGCCCTTAGCTCTTAAAAACAAGCTTCTTTTCTCTCGCACCATTTCACCAAAAATCAGAATCATGCAGGCGTCGGAGCAAACGCTGGAGTCGACATCCCAGAATGCAGTGCGGCTTTACGACGGAGAGACTTGGCTGGGCTAGTTCGCCACGAACGAGATGACGCTGGTGTGAAAGTTGAACATTTGGAAGAGGAGTCTACAGAGGTGAGGGTGAGCTGGAAAAAATAAAGCGCCGCCGCATCACTCTCATTAGCTAGCGATGAAGCGAGGGTGGAATCCCACTGCGCAGCGATCAGCATGGCATTGTGGGTAACGTAGGAAGCTGTAAACCAAACTGTAGACGAGTTCGTAACTCAGAATTCCTGATCTCAGACTAGGAACAAAAAAAAAAAACTTAAAGAAAACGTACTCGCAACTTGGAGGAATTCCTACTCCGGAAGTCAGGAAGAGTTCAGTCCATGACGTCATGGCAACATGGCTGCTGGCTAGCTTATAGCTTTAAAAAAAGAAAAAAGTTTTCATGGAAATGTTCGTGTTATTTCCCACTTTTCAGCTCAAAAATGACACAATTCCAAGTTCAGGCTTCCGGCTTCGGAGTTCAGCAGTCGGATCCGAGCCAGTCCTACTTTATATGATTATTCGTGTATTAATGATGTGAAGTTTAACGTGGAATTTCATGAATAAATTTCAATCTCAGAGTGAATCCTGGGCGGCGTCGGGGATCACGTGTTCAAGATTAATGAAACGATTTCTTCATTATTGAAGGTGGAATTTTTTTTCTCTGTGAATCCTGTGTACAAATAACAGACAGGTTTATTACAGCAAATGAGGAGAGAGAGAGAGAGAGAGAGAGAGAGAGAGAGAGAGAAAGAGAGGGAGAAGGAAAGAGAGAGAGAAGGAAAGAAAGAAAGAATAAATCCACCAACTCTGAACATTTGTTCTTTCAGAATATTTTTTATTGGATAAATGATTTAAAAGGTAATAACAAGGTTTAAAACTACATCATCGCCACAGCTCACAGACCCACTGAGAATCCATCTAGACACGAGCCCCCCCTCAACGCACAGGTTTTTTTAAAGGTTTTTTGTCATTTTTTTCAGTTTTTTTTCCTCCTTTTTTCTTTATTATTTTTTACTTTGAGTCATATCATATATATCATGTCATATCATATCATCAATCTTTAATAAATGCCCGTTTCAAGTTTCTTCACACGATAATAGCAAATTCAGGTGAGGAGGAAGAGGAAGAGGAGAAGGTTCTAGCTCTACAGGTGAGGGGAGGGTCTTTCTTTTTATTTATCTTTTTTATTTATTTATTTATTTATTTTTTCCAGGTTATCGTCATCATCAACAATTTCAAGTTATTAAAGCAAAGAAAAAAATTCCAAACTGAATAGAAGTAGAAAGGAAGTGAAAGGGGTTCGGGGAGTTGGGGGTGTTGGGGGGTTCGGGGGTGTTCAGGGTGTTGGGGGGGTGTTTGGGGAGTTCGGGGGTGTTGGGGGCGTTCAGGGTGTTGGGGGCGTTCAGGGTGTTGGGGGCGTTCAGGGTGATCGGGGCTACGCCAGGTGACGCCAGGTGACCCGGAGCCCGCTGCGCCCGAATGCTCAGAAAATCGCCAGTCAGCGAGTCACACGTCCAAAACTCGGCTCCAGAAAGTTCCAGAACATAGAAAACCACTAAAATAATTTAGAAACTAGATCCAAAATATTTTTTTTAAAGAATCAACTTTTTTTTGATGTAGAAAAACTGTTTACTATTGTCTTGTTTTTTTGTTTTTTTTCCATTTAAGCATAGTTTCTTAGAAAAGGAGAAATTCTCAAACAGGTTTATTGTAGTTCTTCTTATTTCATGTCATTTATTATTATTTATACGATTTTTGTTTTTTTTTTGAAGATTTTTTTTTTCTTTTGTCATCAGTGCGATTGTATACCAGTGCTGCTACTGGGTCCAGAGTAAAGAAAAGAGGCTTTTTT
The DNA here is from genome assembly GCA_037577455.1 of Pangasius macronema. Classification (NCBI taxonomy): domain Eukaryota; kingdom Metazoa; phylum Chordata; class Actinopteri; order Siluriformes; family Pangasiidae; genus Pangasius; species Pangasius macronema. The sequence goes on along the minus strand of CM074959.1, from coordinate 767,582 downwards.
TTGTTTAATGGCATTTAAAAATAAGGATCAACACATCTTTTATATATAAAGTATAACTGCTGGTCTTAGGAAAAAACACATTAAGAAACCCATGAATCTAAGAGGCACGCTATGGGGTTTTCTTTAAAAAAAAAAAAAAAAAAAGAAATAAAAATACGGTAATAGTAACAATAATGAACAGAACGAAACAAACAAAAGAAGTAAAACGGAAAGGTGCAACCCGAGCGTCGCGGCCGCCGACACCAAGCGAGCGAGGCGTCACGCCGCTACGGAGAGAAGAGTTCACTCAGGGCAGGTTGCAGGGGAAAACAAAACAAAACAAAACAAAACAAAAAAATTAAACAAAATGTTAGAATTTGTACAAAACAAAATATATATATATTTTTAAAAAAACTACAGAACAGACGATGTTTCTTGCAGGGTGTTTGTTTTTTTGGAAGGACAGGAAGGCAGGTCTGAGAGCAGCATCAGGACATGGCTGGAGGCATCTTTGGTTCGATCGAACACACAAAGTTAACGCGAGCCTTCACACTCTGAGCGAGAGAAGAAGAAAAAATAATAAACACGATGATGAACGGAGGATACGATTTTGTCGGTGATGATCCGGTTGTGAAATATCGGACGCCTCGATCCGGGAAAGACGAGCGAATGGTTTTTCTCTCGGGGCAGAATGTCGTCAAGGCGACGACGAGAACTTTCAACGGTGCGGCGGTCATCGGTCTCAAACGGTGGCCCATGTGACGTGACGTGACGTGTCTCAACTGTTTGTTTTGTTTTGCCACGTGACGCTTAGGGACGTTCTAAAACGCTTAACGTGGCATAACGTCATAAAAGACGACCAGGAACACCACTTTCCTCACATTTCTCCGGTCGTGAACTCCACCTGCTGCCGAGACGACGGCGCCGTGATCCAAGCGGAAAGACGATATTTTCACCTTAAGCGTTTTCTCCCCCGTAGAACCTCGTTATAAAGAAAACGCTTAACATGGCTTAATGCGCGTATTAACACCGTGACATTAAAGGACCACACACACACACACACACACACACACACACACACACCTTACTGATGATGCGTACGCTATACAGGTAAGCAAGCAGACGAACACAGAATCTGAACGCAAAGCGCGAAGTTTCACGTTAAGCGTTTTCTTTATAACGAGTTTCTATGGGAGGAAAAAAAAAAAATCACGTAACGTGAAACTTCGCGCTTTGCGTCCAGATTCTGGGTTCGTCTGCTTGCTTACCTGTGTAGCGTACGCATCATCAGTAAGGTGTGTGTGTGGTCCTTTAATGTCACCGTGTTAGCAGGTGAAAAAAGTGGATCACAGTGCTGTCGTCTTAGCAGCAGATCGCGTTAATGACGAGAGAAACGAGAGAAGCGGGTTTTCCTGGTCGTCGCTTCAGTACGTCACGTGTTTTGGAACGTCCCGGCGTTTAGATCGGACCTCCAAAAGTGCGATGATTTGAATCGGACGACTTCTCGAGCGGCCGCGATGCCTTCAAGTATTTCGCAAATCCCTGCGAACTTTTCAGCTGTCTGACAGTACTGTGACGAGAGCAGCGTAACGATTTAACCGAAATTTCGTTCTTTTTGACGAACCTTTCTGCGATGTTTGACGCGAGGAACGCGCCAGCGTGATTTTCTTTTTGTTGCTATTTAGCCGAGTGCAAGTTCAGTCAGGAACACTTCATAACGGACGTCAAAGACTTTTCGGATCAGCCTTTAACTAATAATCGTGTGCGTGTGTGCGTGCGCGTGTGTGCGCGTGCGTGTGTGTGTGTGTGGACGCTGCCGTGGCTGTACACTGTATGACAGACGGGATGAGACGTGTATGACCGTGTATTTCCCCCTAGGCCATGAGGGAAGGATGGGGTTAGACACGTGACTCCTTGTCCTTTCAAACCTGCAGGAAATTTCAGTTTGTTACACAAGTAGGAACAACAACAACAAAAAAACAAACAAAAAAAAAAACAAAAAAAAAAATCAACAACAACAACACCTGTAAAACAGATCTGCATATATCGAGGATAAGAATAAGTCTGATATGACTGATGAGTCCGCATGACCAGTCACGTATAAACTGTGACCTTTAACCCCCCCCAGAAAAAATGAGGTCCAGTAGCACCATTTTATATTGTCTGTTTGCTCTCTCTCTCTCTCTCTCTCTCTCTCTCTGTCTGTCTCTCTGTTCATTCAACAGGTCTTCTGTAACATACATGCAACAAATGTATTGCAGATGTGCATAAATATGTTCATTTGTGTACTCAAAAAAAAAAAAAACTTTACTTTGTTTTGCAGCAGAAAGAAAATGAAATTAAATCCAGTTTGTGCTGTACTCGAGTGCGAATCGCGAAATGGCGGCCTGATCGCTCGGCGGCGGCGCGAGATGTTCACGGAGACGTTCTTAAAGTGTTCGTAAGGATAAAACGGAGAACCGGATACGAGATGGACGAGATCCTAACGAAACGTTTGTGTTTTGTTTTTTTGCTGGAGATGAAACAGAAATCCCCGTGGCGTAGAGTAAAGCAGCCGGAGCGATCAGGACCGACATTTCTCCGATCCGCTCGTTTATAAGGCAACACAACTGAAATGAAGGTTTTGTTTTTTTACTTTTCATGGAGCTGGAGATGACTGTGGATGGAACACCGAAAGCCCTTAACACTTTTTTTTTCTTTTTTGCATATGAAAGCAAAGAGAGAAAGAGAGTCCTCCTGTGGTAACAGTGTCTCAGCTTTTAAACACGAAAACCTTCTTCAATCTCAAACGCTTGGTCCTGCGACGCCACTACTGACAGCAGGAGGCTTTCGATTTTATTTAGAGAAGAACTAGACCTGCTCAAAAAAACAAAATGCCTCGAAAACATCACACTCTTCTTCTTCTTCTAACAGTAAATTAAAAAAAAAAAAAAAAAGATCTTAATTTTTTTCCCAATCGGTTTGTGAAAGACCTCGGCGAAAAGCTCCTCTTCACCCAGCGTAAAGAGAAGGTAGAAGAAATGATTTATACCTGACGGAAACCACGAGAGAAGACGAGACGGTCGCGACGCCACGCCGTAAAGGTTACGGATGAGTTTTCACGATGGTTGGCCACCTGTGCTCGACGTGAGGATTCGCGAACGATCCGATGTGTCATGGCAACCGGCGTCGGATTTTGTGGCGTTTGGACATGGATGTAAACATTGCTTGTGTCAAGCATCATGAGGTGTGTTGTTGTTCGTGGTGGTGGCGGCGTTGTTGGTGATGTTGTTGGTGCTGATGGTGTTGGTGGTGGCATTGTTGGTGTTGATGGTGTTGGTGGTGGCGTTGTTGGTGTTTGGTGGTGGCGTTGTTGGTGTTGGTGAAGGTCGTGGCGTTGTTGGTGTTGATGGTGTTGGTGGTGGCATTGTTGGTGGCGTTGTTGGTGTTGATGGTGGCGTTGTTGGTGTTGGTGTTTGGTGGTGGCGTTGTTGGTTTTGATGGTGGATTTGTTGGTGTTGTTGGTGTTGATGGTGGATTTGTTGGTGTTGGATTTGTTGGTGTTGGTGGATTTGTTGGTGTTGATGGTGGCGTTATTGATGGTGGCGTCGTTGGTGTTGGTGTTGGATTGGTATGAAGTGTTAAAGTGTGAGGTAAGGTCTTAAGAAGAGGTTTCATTTTCCATGAACACGTCGCCTGATCAGGAACAAACCCCGACTGGATCAGATCGTAAAAACGCGCGCGGTTAAAAGCGTCAGCGACTGAAAACGTCCAGTAAACAAAACAACCACCCTGACGATTAAGCAATGCCTTAAGAAGAGTATGGCTTTTAGGTTTTCTTTCAACGCTCGTCCCTGTCGTTTGAGCAAAGTCTCGGCAAAGATTTCTTCCTCTCCGTGTGATGAAAATAAAATAACAGCGGCGTCTCGTAGGAGGAGAACGAAATCCAGAACTCCTCAAAGACGCCAATTCTGTTTTAGTTTTTTTTTTTTTTTTTGCTGGATTGGCTAGCAAATATTGAGAGAGCCCATCATCATCATCATCATCATCATCTAGTAGTAGTAGTAGTAGTAGTACAAGAAGTACTACAAGAGGACCGACCAGGGAGTGACTCTTTGCTCTGACATTTCATTGTAAAGTTTGAGCACCTTCTATACCAAAAACCTGAAGCAATGTAACGAACAGAACGGGGAAATAAGTTCGAATGGAGCACCGTTCAGAACAACAGCGTGATCCGGCTTTTCGTACAAAAGGATATTTAAAAAAAAACAAAAAAACGGAAACAGTTCATCGGAGCCAGAGCGAATAAATAAACGTGACGTCGCTGAAATGCCGTCAAAGCGACGAGTGGCTCTCTCTGGTACTGAAGAGAATATTTCGACTTTTCCAAGAACTAATTTAATCTAGCGGTTTCTTCTGGCGAGTTTGTCCAAACATCAGCGCACATCTAACACCACACAAGAAAAGAAAGAAAGAAAAATACAAACAAGTTAAACTGTTAAGCTAGTCATTTCTGGCTAACTTTACAGTCAGAAAGCGTAACAACCCCCAAAAACTCCTACGATATTATTCACGATTTCGAGTCAAACCTCACAAGTATTTTGGATTGAAAAAGAATCGCGCAGAGAGGAAAGAAACGAAACAACAACAAAAAAGAAAACAACGACCCCCTCCGGTGGCTACATGGTGTACATAAAAAAATTAAGAAATGATAAAAGCACATAACGCGACCGAGCGAACAGTACACGACTTTTACGCCAGTTACACCACGACGTTTAGCCCCGCCCACAAATCCCCATAAAAGGAAATATCTCACAGCAGAGCTGAAAGAGCGGATTTTCTTCTGGAGCGCTAACGTGAAAAAAATGTAGCAAAATCTCGGCGTGTGACTGAAATAAATCGGCGATTTAAACTCGTCAGCGTCATTTCGTGCGAATTATAAAACACGACGCCGTCCAATCCGAAAGATTTTCTCGCAGACTGAGAACGTAAACGTCAGCTCACGTTATTTCACCATGTTATCATTTTCGTGCGATCCACGATGTTCGCCTGATAGCGTGATCGTAACGCGGGTCAAAGTCGTGCAGCGTTCACTCGGACTAAAGCTTAGCGTACATAAACAACTCTCCAAATCTGCAAGACGAGCCCCTCATTAATATGACTTATTTCCATCCACAGACTCAAAAAACCTGATTAGGATTGTTGGAAAGATTTTTTTAAGCAAAAAAAAAAAAAAAGAAAAGCAGTATTTGTTTATTTGCTTTTTTAAAAAAATTGGAAAAAGGGGTTATATGTCCAGCGATATATATATACACATATATATGCTGCCAAAAAAAACTAAATTAATAGAAAGGATAAAAAGGAGAAAATAAATGAGTTGTTTTGAATTTTTTTTCCACGTCATAATCGTGATGCTTCTTTGCCACCCGCTGCCATGCCACCAGCTCACACAGAGTGTTAGCATGGCAACGGAAACTATCATCATAAAATGGTACAGTAGTAGAGATAGCTAGACCACGAGGGGGCGGGCTCTCCTGGGAAGAGGTCCGCGGAGAGGTCCAGTGACTGGTCATGCGGCTCGCTGTCAGGAATAATGGTTGTACGGGGGGAGAGGGTGCCCGATGCCGTTCTGGTAGTGGTGGTGCTGGCGATGGGCGATGTACTCCGCGTAGCTCATCGTCATCTTTTCGCTAGCCATGGACTTTCTTGTTCCTCTGCAATTCCGCCTCCACCTTTGGCACTCGCGAGCCCTCGACTCGACCTTCTTCTCGAACGGCTAAGGAACGCGGATCGGAGGAACGGAGATAACTCCGTTAGGGAATCTCGAGGAACCCGAGACATAAAAACTTTACGATTTAAAATATACGTACTGACGGAAATCCACGAAACTTTTGCGACGTCAAACCGAAATCTCGCCTCGAGAACGACGAGGAATCGAGCTCTACCACTCGAAGAAATGAAAACGATGCGGCTTTGGTTGATTAACTCACTAAATAGCTAATCGTTATTGTCAAGTGTTACTACGGCAACACGCAACACTTACAAAACAAGCTTACGAACGAAAGTTAACGAAACTCTCGGCCGTGTTGTGGGTGAAATGCGAGTTACGCGATATTGATTACTCGTTTATAGAACTTTTTATAGAAGCAACATCACACGCGTATCGCAGCCATACCGTCGTACTGAATTCGTCCTGATATCCGGTAAACCGGCACACGTGCGATTTCGTTTAATTAACGTTCAGCACGTTGTTGCGTTTCTTTCCCTTTGACTTTTAATTGTTAACCATGATTTCCAAACTACGTCTTTCTCTTAAACCAGATGGCAACGTTCTCGTTCGGCACACGTGCGACGTTTCCGCCTTTGTGTCCTCGAACGGGTGAAAAATCTGTTTACGAGCTTTACGTGATCGCACGGCGGTAGCGTATGAACATCGCTCAGTTTATTTACTTAGAAAAATTTTTTTCCTCTTTAGTGTTTCATTGCGCGAAGTAGAACTGCCTGCTGAAATGCGAGTACTTTCTTACTTACGCCAATGTGAACCCGATGAAACTTACGATGAAACTTACGATGAAACTTACGATGAAACTTATCACATCAAAATGAAAAGATCTAGTTAAGAGTTTTGGGACAATAAAATGGAGTAAGCGGCTGAAAGGAAAGTTCTGATACACAGTTTGGCTTCGTTTCAAACTTTTAACACTAGAACGCTGCACTCGAAGATTTCCAATAGCGTGAACAGCGAGATTAACTGTAAAAATGCGTTCTTACCTGGTCAGTTTGATGGTCTTCCTGAAGTCGTTTGTGATGGGAGCTTTGTAGCCTCCCTTTCGAAGTAAGGAATCTATGGTTTGAATGTGGTCCCATCCTGTAACGGCACAGAGAAAGGAAATAAACTCGCGCTCCTTCCTAAAGTGGTAAGTGTTTGCAGCTCGTAAGTAACGCGTGCGATAAAGCAACCTAGCGCCGTGTAATCTCCTTCAGCAGTCCCCTCGCCCGAACGCCTGATCCACCTTCAGTTCATTAGCTAATTAGTTAATTAGCAGCTTTACGAGGTGTGTTGGAGGAGGAAACCCCCAAACGGTGCTGGATTGCGGCTCTGCAGATCTCGAGCTAGGCCAAAATCGCTCTTCATCATATGTTTACTGTACGTAAATACGTTTTTGCGTCTTGTTCCTTTATTTCCTCCAGATTTGGAAGGGAAGGAAAAAATGTTAAAAAGAGCTAAGATGATTAATGGCTAATAAAGGTCTTCGAAAAATAAAATAAATAAATTAGTATTTTAAGTAATATGCCGTGTCGAACAGCTCTTCAATACAATTAAAAACCTTCATTCTGAAGAGATTCCTTTAATAAATCGCTGCAAATCTGATCACAGAATTCGTTTCAATGGTGGAAAGAGCGACGACTAAAACCCCCAAGTGTCTTTTCCGTTTACAGCAGCAACAGACGTTAACGTATGAATTCAGCGACGTTAAAAACGTGCGCGACAAAGGCGCTCCGACTGCACGACTAGAGTGGAACGAGGAAGCGTTGGAGACCGTCTATCCACCGCCACGCGAATGATCCTTTTTCATTGAAAAATTCTATCCTAATGCCGTGAACACCCACCTAGTAGTGAGGAAGAAGAAAAGAAAAAGCGTTAAATAAAAACAATTTCAATCAATAAACACAAGCTGACACACAGAGTTTGACGAACAGAATGGCTTATCTTTAATAAAGTAGTAAAGTTATTAGTAGTGAAGTTTATTTTGTGGTAAAGTTGTACGTAAAAGTTTCTTTTTTTGGTGAAGTGTAAAGTAAACTGGTTTAACTATAATTTCCCAAATAAATAAAAACACCTCCTCATGGTGGAAAGAAGCGGAAGATGTGTAAACGTTTGTTTATTATTGTGTATTATTGATATCTGGCAGTTCATCCTCTGGGTAAAGGACATTACAGACATTTAATAAATACATATTTAATGCTTGTGTCCATTTATTGACCGTTTTAGACATTTAATAAAGTTATCTATGAGCTAGTGCGCTCCAGAACGAAGACGAAATTCGAAAATTTGAAAATATTTACAGTTACAATATTACTGACTTCCTGTTTCAAAGGAAATGACATCAACACAACAAATAACGCTGAGAGGTTCAAGGCACTCAAATCATTTAGAGCATATCATTTATAACCGATAAATTTATTTATCTTATTTCATATTTATATATTTAGCGAGGATTTTTTTTTAAACAACAACGGTAAAGTCCCGAATTCCTAAACGGTGAAGCTGCGAGAGGAGCCTCTCAAAACGCACGACATGATCCTTAACCGCGGACGTTTAAGGGTTAATAACGAAACCTCCGAGTGTAGTGTGTTTTTGCGATGAAGAGCCGAGTGAGCGAATCGGAGCTCGGCATCCATCAGACGTTTCGGCATCAGAGAGTCCGGTGAGTGGAATATAATTAGAAGCAGCTCGATGATGGATGAACGTCTCAGAGTGAGTGAATGAATGACTTCATCATCTTCACAACTGATGAACTATTTATTTTTTCTTCTTCCCCTCCACAGCCACACCGGCGCGACGCCGCGCAATCCGTCCTCGTTCATCGTTTTCTTCGCCTGGATTTCAGGGTCAGGTAATCACTCAGGGTCCTTTCGTGCGAACATCCATCAGGCCGAGCTGAAACTGGGTCACGGCGAGTCCGCTCTCCGTTCGCTCGGTACCGCGGAGCGCGGACAGGTGGCGCGTTTCAAAAAAATCCTCCCACACTGTCCCGGGAAAGTGGATTATGGAGAGGTGAAAATTAAAAAAAAGATGAAAAGGACATCTCGGGAGGCTCGTCGGCGCTTGAGGAGTATGGAAAATGGAGGACAAGTGAGTGACGGCGCAAAGAAACAAGCTCAGCAGGGAATTCTGGGTAAAAAAATGAGGCATGCAGGGTGAGGAATTATAATCAGTCTTCGTCACGGGGTACCTTTTTTGGGTCAAACAGGACGACCGGTGATGCCCAAGTGTTCGCTTCCAAGGAGAGCGTGATCCTGAATCATCATCATCATCATCATCATCATCGTCATCACGTGTAACGTCCGCTTTAAGCCGAGGGCACGCTCCGCCATTTTAGCTCCAAAGAGAACGAGGTTTGATTTTCGGAACACATCTCTACGTCTAGCGTGAACGGCACTGAGAGTCCGAGAGGGAATCAAATTCATCTCCTAGTCTGCGCAGCAGATCCCTGAATCCAGTTCATCATCCGTATTTTAGTGTAGAAGAACGAGGACAAAATGTACATGCAATAATAATAATAATAATAATAATAATAATAATAATAATGCTTTCAGAAGAAATTACTGGGCGAAGAGCGTAGAGTATAAAAACAGCTATGTTTCTTTTCACTATATCTCCTGTTCTCTTTGCGGAACAGACGATCCTCGCGTTATGATGACTGCATCCAGCAGATGAACTGATTAGATTTTGAAATCGATCCAAACAGAGTCAAGGTCACAGCAAGGTCAAATAATTCCGAAATCGTTTTTCTTCCCCTCGTGTTTGAAATATATTTTAAGGGTATAAACAGCTAAGTGACGCGCGTCAGCTTGTTTCTCTACGAATAAAACAGTCGCGAAAGCCACAATGTCACATGATGGACAGCTTTTGCATTTATTTCCGTAAGAAAGCAGGATTTGGGGATGAGGTGCGAAGATCTGCGAATAAAGATTGAGTGGATTGTTTGAGATTTGTCACATCAGCGTGAGCGGGTCAGCGATTTTAAAAATCGCGCAGAAAAAAAAAAGTCTTAGCGTGATGCGCTCACTCGCAGGTGCTTTGATGATTTTGCTACGAAAATAGCTCAGCCAATCAGAACTCGGAACCAAAACCATCAGTTTTATAATTAGTTTTTGACATTCAAACAAACAGAGATGTGAAGAGCGACGCGAAGAGCGAGACGTATTCTTCAGGACATTACGAGATTCATTTCCGGATAAACGAGGTGTATTTCTGCAGCTCGAGACTGGAGATGAAGCGTCTGACTCGCTGTCGCGCTGCAGCAGGCTGTTTATCTTTAATATCGCATTCCGGGGGGAAACTTCAGGATGACCCAGGGCTCGCTCGGACACCGGTCTCATTCCGCCGCCCGCAGATAAACCGCGAGAAGAGACACACACTTGAAGCGAACGCGACTAATTACGCCAACGCTCACGGTTAGCGCGCCGGGGTTTAAGTGCCTCGATTGTCATGTTCACATGCTAATTTCTTTCATTAACATGCATAAATTCTGACTACTGATTAAACTGGAAAATATGAGATCAAAATCTGTGTTTCAGAGTGTTTTTTTTTGGAGAGTTTTGGAGATATTCTCGTTTCGATCAACGATCTGAATGTTTGATCGTGAAAATCTTCAAGATCGTTAAATGAAACGCTCTGTTGAACCGTATATGCCCCGCCCCCTGGAGGCGTGTCTTTCTCAACAGTAGCTGCTCGTTAGCAGTAAACGTTCGTCTGTGTTTTTTTCTGAGCATTGGAGTATGTGAAGAGGGAGGGTCTTGTGAAGGGGGAGGGGCTTGTACAAGGTGTCGGTTATGTGACTGACGATTTTCCGAAGTGTTTCACCGACTTCCCGGTCTCTTCCTCAGACTGAGCGAGAATTCCGTCTTCATACAGTGTCGGGAATTCTCCATCCTCGAATCAGTAAAAGGCTCTCGCTAACCTCTTCGCTGTTTAGCTAGCTCGCCGTCAGGTTTGTTTAGATTAGCCGGGGGCGTGGCATGATGCATCTCGGACGCTATTGGCTGTTTCTTAAATCAGTCAGCCATGATGTTACTGTAAACAACAGGCAGGAGTCTGCTGGATGACAGTCGCTAACGCTAGCTGTGCACGTTCGCTAAAGAGTCAATCGTCCTGCTCGTGCTTTTTGATCCGTCTCAAACCCTGACATTCAACCTCGCGGTTATTTTTAAATCTTTTAAATTCTTTAAACTCACACTAACGCTGTTGTGTGATGCGGTTTATCAGAATTTTAAACCGGGCCATATCTGAGATTGATGCACGCTGCTGTGAATGGATTAGCATTTCATCACGTATAGAGGAGGCATTTAAATAAAAATAAATAAATAAATAAAGTGAAAACAGAAAAACAAACATGCAAACGTTTACTGAATGTGGATTGATGAGCGCGATGGTAAATAACGAAGAGAAACTAAAACACAGCATCTCTTACACGTTTTTTTTTAAACGTTAGTTGTGGTATTTTGTACATAAATCTAATGTCAAATGTCAAATGACGTCGCCGCAATTTGAGAATGGAGGGTCAGATCTATTAGTGGTTGTAGGAGTTTCAAGGTGAGCAGAGACACTGAGCAGAAGAGGCGCGGCAGCTCTTCCCTCGTCATCGGGGGAAAGCGGCTGTCTTTAAGGGCACTGAGGGGAGAGAGAGAGAGAGAGAGAGAGAGAGAGAGAGAGAGAGAGAGAGAGAGAGAGCTGTCAGATTGTTGTTATTGTTTGCTTTATGTCTATATATATTAAATATGTATAAATGTTTTTTTTATATGAATTTTGGTTTAATCTACCTGCACCATTTGCTTTGGCAACAATGTGATTTATAACATTCCTGACAATAAAGCACTGATGAACTGAACTGAGTGAGTGAGTGAATGAGTGGAGGGGAGAAATATATATATAGAGAGAGAGAGAGGGAGGAGGGGGTGAGAGAGAGAGTGAGAGAGAGAGTGGAGGGAGAAAAAGAGAGGAAGAGAGAGGGGGGAGAGAGTGAGGGGAGAGAGAGAGAGAGAGAGAGAGGAGAGAGAGAAGTAGGGAGAGAGAGAGTGGGGGGGAGAGTGGAGAGAGAGAGAGAGAGAGAGAGAGAGAGAGAGAGAGAGAGAGGAGGTTATAAGAGACGACATGCTTAAATGTCCACAACATTCTAATGTGTCTAATTACAAATTAAACACGATCGAGGCTGAAGCTGAAACTGAAGCTGAAGCTGTTGATGTTCTGGTTCCACTCGCGATGTTGTTCGGTGTTGCTGCTGTGTGCGCGTGACAGAACCACTTCACCATCTTTAAATCGCAGACGAGAATAAACACGAGAGCTGTGTATCGTGACCTGGTCACTATTTCGTTGGTAAACAAGAGAAAGATGACGTGTCAGTGAGGACGTCTGTTCTGCAAAGAGAACAGGAGCTCTGGCGATAAGAAATGTAGCTCATTTTTATATTGTGTGCTTTCAGGGGTCATGTTTGTTTTGACTCTCCACAGAATTTCCTATAGAAGCGATACATTAGGAAGAGGAGCGAGAGGATGTGTTTGCCTGTCTACTAATTGACCTAAGTCCCTAGACGACGTGTGCTGTCCTTTACAATTTGACTCGTTGGCGGTTTCTCGGCGGTGTTCTCGCCGCTGGACGCAGAGGAGCTCATGCTACGTGATTTATCAGCGAGAACATCGATCACGCTCGGGGATCACTCGCAGTCTGACAGCCCCAGCGTTAGGCGGCGACTCGGAAATCGGTTTTCTTTTTGATGTTTTGACTCGAACGTGTGAAGTCATCGAGGCAGGCTGCTAACGAGCTTTAGCGCTCTGTTCGACGCTAGAAAGGTCGTGAATGTGAATCAGTTCCTCTGCTAAAGCGAAGAGCACAGAAGCTAAAGCAAGAGTCTCTCTCCTCCTCCTCCTCTTCCTCCTTCTTCTCGTTTGTGCTCAGAGAAAAATCCACACGCTAAATTCGCAGCAGAAATGAAATTAGCGATCCGTTTGCAGTTTCGTTTCAGAGCAGCAGACACTGCAGCGACGTGAAGATGGTGTGAAGATTAGGAGAGCTGGCTGTCAGCACAGAGAAGCGTGCGATGTGTGGATTCGGAGTCTTAACGGTTTCTTAATGGCTTCAACCCTCCGGCAAAAGCAGGCTCACGGAACTCTGGCGTTTCGGGGTTATTTTTTTTCCCCCGACACGAAACGCACCTTGGCAAAAGTTATAATCTCACAATTAATTCACTTCCTCGAGTAAGACTGGATCGTGTTCTACTCTAGCACCCACTTCATCGTTACTATAGTAACAGCTCTTTCACAGGGACTTGGACTAATCTAAAGACTAATAAAAAAAAAAACCAAAAAAAAAACTGAAAAAAAATCTTGATCTGGTGAAAGAGATGTTTATGGACCATCTTTGTTTACGGAAGTCTCCAGCGTCAGCGCTTTGCTACAGTAACGTTTTCGGGACAGAGGAGTTTGCGGTTTCTCGCTAACACGACGACCTGCAGGTTTTTTTTTTTTGGTTTTTTTTTTTGGCTTATTAAAATTCAAGAGATAAAAAGGAGAGGCTGGAGAGGGGACGACTGTTTACAGCTGCTATAAACGTGCGCGAGAAACAGGAACTGACTTGTTTTACAAAATGTTAAATGTAACTATAAACAGATAAAAAGCATCTGTGACTGTAAGCGTTGGTACGCTGCTGTAGTACGAGTGGAATAAGACGTTTCGGACCGAGCTGTTTTACGGAAATAAATACGGTGTGGATTATTTTCCGTCCGTAAAACAAGACATTCCGCAGTTTGTGTGGAAGAGAAGGAGAGAACGAGATCCACTGGAGCAAGAGAGCTGTTTAAAAAAAAATAAATAAATAAATAAATGAATGAACGAATAAAATTTATTTATTTACCCATCTTCTATTTTCTGTTTTTGCCTAAAATTAGACATAAAACTTTTTCAGACGTCACTACATATACCTGCATACCTCGGAATTCGGTTCGGAAAGTGAGAAAAAAAAAAGTCATGGACGCCTCCATCATCGTCTCGAGTTAGCAGCGAGCTAACTGTGCTGGATGATGTATATTTACCTCAGAACAGCGAAGTGTAGCGTCAGTGCTACAGATTTAACACGTGAACGCGTCTGTATGTTGACTGGTCTCTCATCTGACGTGTGCGCGGCCGTTTTGATCTGACGTCACTCCCGGGTTCTTGCGAAGTCTGAACAGTCGGCTTTGGGGTGATGGCGCTGCTGGTGTGACGTCCGTAACGTTCAGGAAGTTGCAGGCGGTTTCTCACGAGCCGAACGTCTGATAGAGATCTCTGACGCGCGTGATGAAGAGACGAGCGCGCACCGGAATACGGTGGGAGGATGTGGAGTGATTAAAGACACCACATCTGAGGGTTACGTCACCGAGGAAATGACTGCAATCATCTTCATCTGAAGGTCACGTGATTGCTTGATGCGAGAGAGAGAGCGAGAGCGAGAGCGAGAGAGAGAGAGAGAGAGAGAGAGAGCGAGAGAGAAGGTATCAGGGGCAACGAGGACCGAAGCAGGACAGGTGTTTTCTTTAAATGACGTGTCGTTGTATCGCTGCACACGTCTCTGAGGTGGAACACCCGTCACGGAGTCTCAGCAGACTCAGACTATTCGCAGCCCTGAGTAATCCCGACTTTTCCGACAAGACATTGTCTCCGGATAAAGTGCGTGACGACGAAGTCAGCTCCATCAGGAATGAAAAACACATCACGCAGCGTTCGGCTACAGCCAGCGCCTCGGTGCGGTAACGGCTAAAAACCGCCGGCTCCGTGACTCGTGACTCCACATTCCTCGCTCTGACAAAGCGTTCCCTGTAAAAAATCTCCCGGTTGACTGCATTGGTACTAAAGATGCAGTGCATCAAAAAATCGGATGGCCGGACGGCAGCTCGGACTGGGCCACGTCGCGGGAGCTTCGTTTATCTCCGGAGTGAAAGGAAAGAAAGAACACGGCGGATGAAAGGCACGCGAGACCGAATGTCCTGCGACGCGGACGCAAGAAGGAAGTTCGGGATTTTCTGAGGCTTTACGATGGCAGGATGATGGCGTGTAAGAACTCTCTCCTCTGACAATACAATATCAGACCGATGAGTAAAACCCGCTTCACTCTCTCCAGGATGCACTGTAAAAAAAATAATAATAATAACAATCTCTCCCTCTCTCTCGGAGGAATAACATCATCCATTGAATTACGCGACACAAACACGGTGTCAAACCAAAGTGTAATAGTGTAACGAAACGTCTGAGATCTGGACAAGCAGCCAAATAAAACATCTTTATGGTGTGTCTATTTCCGACGTGAGCGCTCGGAGCGCTATCAGTGGGTGTGGTCATTAAAAACGAGTGCGTGGTGCCGTGAATTGCGCACGCACAAAGCTATCCGTGAGCTTTCAGAGATTTTCACTTCAGTTCAGCGAGCACTGAGCTCTGAACCCTGAGCCACTTGCACGTTCTCTGTCCAGCGTCTAAACCAGTGATTCCTGAATTAGCGGTCAGGGATTCCCAAACTAACTAGCGGTCAGGGATTCCCAAACTAACTAGCGGTCAGGGATTCCCAAAGTAACTAGCGGTCAGGGATTCCCAAAGTAACTAGCGGTCAGGGATTCCCAAACTAACTAGCGGTCAGGGATTCCCAAGTTGTCCTGAAGAACGCTCTTTTCTCGTGCCTCGTCTTAAAGAGCGTTCTGTTCCCTCTCCTCCACGGCTTCATGCATTGCTGCGAGCCGGTAAAAACAAGCCACCGATCCACGCTAATCACAAACACACACACACACACACACACACACACACCATGAGCCTTACACTGTTTCATCAGCACTTTAAATGTGGAATAGCATAAATTCTTTTCTTACTTTCTTACTAAGAAAAAAATACTTTGAACATGATTTAAAAAAAAAAAATAATAATAATAATAATAATAATGGTTTGAGTTTGAGCCACGTTCTCAGCCCGCGTGTCCAGATGCTTGTTTTTGTTTACATGGACCTCGTCAGCCATTTTACAGACGCTCCCTAACACCCGTTCGCTCCGTCCTCGTCTTAGTCTGAAATCAGCTGACACCCAGCGCAGCCTGATAATCAATCAGATATATTTTTTCGTCACAAAGAAAAACAGGACGGCGAAGACTTCGCAATCACTCAGATATTACCATGAGCCGAATTTCACACGTTTCTAGAGTTGGACCAAGCATCTGAATGTCCGAGCGCATGGAAGTGATGTCACGACAGTCCTTGCTAACGATAACTCAAGGTCTGGAGGGGGCGGAGCTTTGAGTACATGCATACTTAACCTTTAAAGATGTGATCTTGCCAAAGATCTTAGCTACTGCACCTTTAAGCGTCTACAGAAGTCGTTTCACAGAGTCGCTGGATTGCTGCGTTTGCTTTATCGAGTTACATAAGATGATCTAGACACGTACGCATGCCGTATACGGCACTGGACCGAAGTACGCAACTGTGACGCGCGATGAGAATTACACTCGCGAGCGACAGGACAGTCTGCGCCACCAAACCTGACGGGAGCAAACGAGGAACGTTCTCCTGTTACACGCTTCTCTACAGACACGCCTTCACACTTTTCACACTAGCTGAATAATACAAGAGCCTCGATATGGCACACACACACACACACACACACACACACACACACACACACACACACAGAGTGGCACTAGAGAAGGCTCCAGAGAATACGGCGACCTTTTCAGAGAGAGCACTAACTAATCACGACGCTGAGACAATAACGCATCAGCACGGCTGATTATTTCATCTCCATCTTCAAACTTCCAGGTTCAGATTTCATTCCAGAATGTCACGGTTTCTTCTCTTCAAACGTCGCAGCTCCTACAAACACGTTCTCCTCATCCGACGTCATGCGCGTGTGTTTAGTCTCAACGTTCTCAATGTTCCCAGCTTCTTAATCACGCTGTTTAATGGAGCGATTAAACGGATGATCTGCTTTGCTTGTCCGATCAGATAGGAATCGGTTTTCCGCTGAGATGTTTACGTGAACGTTTTCTCTTCCGGTTGAGCTCCCAGTCGGATTATTAATGAATTATCAGGCAGCATGAATAAAAATCTGGATAAATCTGAAACTGGAGTCCTGAGAAAAGCTTTTGGATGTTTATTAAAAAAAAAAACAACAGGATATTAATCCAAGATTCATTACATCACTCAGTACAAAAACACACTTCCTCCGCTTTCACCTTAACAAAGTTGTCAGTTGATCCATGATGGGAAAAAATAAATAAATGGATATCTGATTTAACTGCGTCCGATAACCCTGTCTGCCCGTCACTCTTCCACTCTGTCTTATTTTTCCCTTCTTCCCAGAAGCAATTAAGCTGATTAAGGTTTGACTGAATGCCTCTTGGCGTTGCCACGCTGCAGCTCGGCCATAAAAAGCCGGAGGTGATGTGGAAAAGGACTTGCCACCGCTTCGCACTTACAAAGACTGAAAGTTTGTACTTGAGCGAGTGCTCGGTGCGGAATGAAATGAAATCTTTACGTTAACATTAACGTCTGAGCATCGACGTTAAATTAATTCAAACGCTGTCTTCGTGCACGAGTGATTGAGTAATGAACTCACAGTTAAGATTTCAAAAAAATAAAAAATAAAAATAAAAACCCCAGAAATACATCGGTAACAATTCTGTTACTCCGCCTCCAGGTCTACGTGTAGCTAAAGCTAATCCCGTCCTCGGGCCTCGTTTATCAGCGTAGATACGGACGGATTTATTCGTCAAATCATCTGTAAGCGTTTATTCGCACTCGTTAAAAAAAAAAATCCTGCTTGGAAAAGAGCTCGTATTCTACATTCGTTCACGAGTTGTGTAAATTTACGCACAAAGATTTCTAACGCGATCGGACCCGAGTCGTATAACCGTAGACGAGTCGTTACGATTTTATACGCCGCGGATATTTCGCGACTCTGCGATGTTTTCGGAGGATGTACGCCGGTGTGCGAGAGACCGAGATCTCGTTTTCCTCCGTCTTCACGTCAAACGGTTTTCTTTCTCAATAAATTCATAAATCTCTTTTTTTTTTCCTCCCTGTAACTTTTCCCCAGATTTGAGACTCGTACGCGGCTGGATAATATTTTTATTTATTTATTTTATTTAAAATGAACTCCTCTTCAGCTCTCTGTGAGCTTTTCCTTTTATGGAGTTTTGTGGGCGTCGCTATATGCAAACGAGCCCTGCTACGAGCATGCGGGTTGGCATTCGTCGATCGTGAAGAACGTTTTGGCTTACGCAAACTTTTACACAACTTCAGTAAAAACTAAATAAATAAACAAATAAAAAAATACATGAATAAATAAATAAATAAATAAATAAGATACTCATGAGAGTTATATAGAGCTACGTGATTTAAAAATACATGATCAGCACACGCACACAAAACAAATACGCAGAGTCAGAGTCATCGCTGTACCAGAGCTGAGGGGAAAGAGGGAAGGAAAAAAAAAAAGAAAGAAAGAAAGAAAGAAAGATTGGGAGGATTTTTGACTTTTATAACAGCTGGCTGAACATCGCGCCTTTACGCATTGCGACATTCTTGGACATGAACTGTGACCCGGACAAGACGACTGGAAGGCGACGAGCTGGAACGAAAACAAGAGCGAAACTGCTTCTGGTCTGAGAAAGAAAGAAACAAGTCTACTTGTTATTATTCATCTATTATTGTTATTGTTGTTTACCTTCTATAATTACAGTATTATTCATACATGCCATTCTATATCACACTGTATCCTACACCCTATTATCAGTCTATTATTATGATGTTACATTACTGTGCTACTTTATTTATTTATTTATTGAATGTTATTCTTAATGATACTCACAGTTACACTACTGTACATTTATTATTTATTATTACGTCTTGCTTTATTGCTTTATTACAGTACAAATCCCGAGTGTTTTCAGAGAGAAGCCGTCAGTAATCGGTGTTGTTTGTTTTGTTTACAGGGAACTCGCACCAATACGGCGGACGCGCTGACGTATCGCAGGAACGGACCGAAGAGGCCGACGAGGCGTCAGTTATTTTACATGTCTGTGGAGATGACCTCCGCTGTAGGGTCCTCTGTAATCACCCTAGCAACAGCTCCAGCCAATAGGAAGCTCGCGTGAGCAACTTGCAGCCGATGCAGCCAATGAAATCTGGCCGGTCTGGGCAGATGTCCGAGAGCGCGAGAGAGCGCGAGAGCCCGAGTCGTCCATCCTCTGATTTCAGCAACAAACAAACAAATAAATAAAAACAAAAACGTTTTCCCGGCTCTGAGAATCGTTTTCCCACTTTTGTTAAGTATGTTTTTCTCAGAAAAAACGAGATGATGGACCGACGCCACGAGGGAGCCTGAGCACACGACATGGAGAACAGACGAGGTTCTTCCTGCTGCCACTCATCCTCTCTCTCTCTCTCTCATCCTCTCTCTCTCTCTCTCTCTCTCTCTCTCTCCCCATTAGCCATGTGTGAAACTCCCTCACAACATCCAGTGATGTTTACTCCATTTTATATCACGCTGTATTACCAGACTTTTGCGTAGGAGCTCCGCGATTTAACGTTTAACGCCGGTACGATTTCTCACTCAAACACGCTGCGTCTTTTTCTCCCAAATAAAACCACAGACGAGTCGATCGACACACGAACGACTGGAACGACTAACGCTTGCGTGAGCGCTCCGATATTAACTAACGCCTCCTGGAAGCCCCGCCCACTTCCCTCCATTTCACCTGCTCTCGACCGGACTCGCGGCGTGCTCTTGAGTTCGTTAATGTGAGATAAAATCGATCAGCGAACATTAAAAGTGTGTAAATATATTAGTCCAAAAACGCTCAAAATCTGAACTTTTTGTTCGTTAGTTTTTCCGTAACTTTGGAAAGAAGTTAAAAATATTGTTTTGCCCTAAAAAAGATTAAAATGAAAGAATCTAATTTAAGACTTTACACTGTCACAAAGCGGCTTTACAGAAATAAATAAACTCAGGATATAAATTTTAAATTTATGAATGTATGCCTAATGAGCGAGCCAGAGGCGACGGTGGTGAGGAAAAACTCCCTGAGACTTCATGAGGAAGAAACCCTGAGAGGAACCAGACTCAGAAGGAACCAGACTCAGAAGGAACCCGTCCTCACCCGGGTGACGCCGGAGAGCGCGATTATAAATCAGTCCCTCTGTTACTGTGAGCTACACGGACAAACAGTCTCTAAGTGTATCTACAGTACAGGCTGTTCATATGCAGCCTCCTTACATCTCTTCTTAAAGCTACAGAAGCATCTGCCTTGTGTTTGGTGACGCACTCGAGCTCCTCACAAACTCCTGTTTAAATAATCAGCATCTTTTTTTTTTTCAAATCCACTTTTAGGAATCTGCGAGGACAATTCCGGCGTGATTGCACTGAACTTTGATCGTTTGAGATTTCGTGACTTCTTCTGAAGCTCCTTCTCCAAGTCAAGTGCCAGCTGAACTGGTTCTCTTTACGGTAATGAGCGCATTGATGTGCAGAGAGGCCGCGGGTTTCCGCGCTCTGACGTCGGTTTATAACGTCACGGGTCAAGGCAAGACGCCGAACGCCGCTCTTAGAGGATCGAAAGCAAGGTAGGAAAGATGCCGAAAGAAAGACGAACCAAGGAGCACTTATAATTATAATTCTCCTCTACTACTTGACGTCGGTGTAAGGAAGGGCGAGAACACGGCTCAATGTGAATCACTTCCTGCATAAACACGCCACTCAAGCAGAAATATTACGCATATGTTTAGTTTAAAAGCTCTGCTTAAATCACGAACCGGTGCAGCGAGGTCACTGCTGCTACCAGGAGTCGTTCATTAGGGAGAACTCCTCACGGCTTGATTTAGAAGACGGATTAAAAGCTTGATTTGCATTTCAGACGCCCTCCTGATTGTAGCGTCTGCGCCGATGATATTATACATGAACGACTGTACGAGTTTCACCTCTTTAAGTGCTGTGGGTTTCTCTCTCTCTCTCTCTCTCTCTCTCTGTCTACGCTTAGCGGAAAGCGTCGTGAATTAAAAACAAAAAAGAAACTCTGTGGCTTTAGGGTATTTTTCCTGGTGTGTGTTATTTGGCATAAACTTGGGTTTATGAAGATGTTAGAGTAAATTTTAATCTCTTCACTATGAAATGAATGAAGTCATTTGTCTTTGCGCAAAATCTACGTCACGTCGGATCGGACAGCACGACTACCTGCGATTAACCTTCTGGTAAAGTCTCAAGCAGGGAATTTGTTTAGAAATGAAACCACACACACACACACACACACACACACACACACACACAAACACCCTATTTTTTTTATTTTCAGTACAGACTCTGGGGCATTTATTACTGTTTACTGCTCTTTATAGGGTTTATTTAATGTAGAAACATTTAATTTCAGTATTTTTGAAGCGTCTTTGCTCTACAGCGTTTCTTTACACGTGCCTAAGACTTTTCACAGAACTGTGTGTGTGTGTGTGTGTGTGTGTGTGTGTGTGTTTGTATATTTCAGGTTTTCCTAAATTAGGAGGTCGTGACCTCACGTAGTGTCATGTGAGTCTACGTCCGTATTAATCCGAAGAGATCTGAAAACGGCGTTTTGGTTTTTAAATCGCTCTCTGTGTACACTGCCGTTTTCAAATGTTTTCCAAAAACCGAACTGACACTTCCATGTCCATCTGTCTCCGCTAAACGACTAGCCTTTTGTCTCAAATTTCACACTTACGATTCTAGTCCATTATGGACCACTAATGTCGCCTTCAGTCCTACCGAAAGCTCAGTTCTGTGTACCAGCCTTCTGGATTAGTAAACGTTTTGGAACGTAAGGTCAGATTTTTCGGTCTGAGACGCAGATCATGACAACAATCACGACGACAGCAGGAAGGATTAAAGAGACACAGAAGCTCGTGTGTTTAACGTCGCTGTGCGTGAAGTCGGTAAAAGTCTGACTTGGAAACCTGACGGACAGGAACGTTCTGGATCTGAGAGTCTAGAGTGTCGCTTTCATTTATCTCTAAGATACGCAGTGATGCAGATCATGTTACTGCAGGCGATGTGCGTAAGCCACACAGAGGATTATTTTCCTGCAACACCAACAACAACAACAACAACATCAACACTTCCCACTAGACAGGTAAATCAGTGTAAGGAAACTTCCTTCGGCTTTTAGTCACTTACGTTACGCGTACGTTTATTAATGACGTGATAAAACGTTCGAATATTACAGTAGCTCTCTATTATAAATCTGGAATTTAAAATAAACAAACAAACAAACAAACAAACATCAGGTGTCCTAGGCTAGGGAGTTACAGAAACTTCATAATCGTTTGCCCAAAAAGACTTGGAGAACCCCTTTATTAAAAAAAAAGTCAGCTCCTGGATAAATAACAACGGTCAGGTCAGAGGTCAGAGCGTTGACGTTTCTGTCTCCTCGGAGGTGTGGAAGCTCGGTGTGGAAAAGCTCGCTGAAGTCTGCAGGCTGAATTCTCCTGACCAGCACGAACGGGCAGCGTGAGAGACGTTCTGCCTGAACATCACACGCACTTCATGAGCTGAACTGAGCGGCTCGAAAGGTCACCACCGCTACGGAGGAAATAAACGACTTCCCGAGTTAAAGGAACGCCCGAGAGCCAGAAACCTGGATGTGTGAACCTGAGCCCAGGGGTGTGTGTGTGTGTGTGTGTGTGTGTGTGTGTGTGTGTGTGTGTGTTGAGAGAGGACGCGACTGAGGATCGGGTCGTCACATGATCTAAATTGCCTTTGTTTCATTTTAACTTTATCCATAAAACACACTTTTAACAGAAATTGTCGTAATGAGACTTCTCAGGAATCCAGATGTGACTCTGGAATAAAGAAATTTCCAAAGATCGGAGCGTTTTGGAGGTTGAGCTGTTCGTTAGCGTCATGGACAATGATTCGTACGACAACCTTTGGGGGAAACACGATATTTGTGGAAAGATCACATTTTAACAGTTCGTTCTACGCTTATTTATTTATTTATTTTTAGAGTTTATGTCCCTTAAGTGCAGTTTTTCACCATTTAAGATCAAAATTTTCATCCTTTGTTCTCTTTCAAACTCTCCGAAATCCAAAAGTGACGTGTTTTTTTATTAGCTGGTGGCTTCTGGCGGCTCTTTGTGGTCGAACATTTCCAACGTTTCATCTCTCTTGTGTTTCAAACTCGTGTGTGTGTGAGGAGTGAGTCATCATCATGAGGTGTGTGTGTGTGTGTGTGTGTGTGTGTGTGTGTGTGTTTGAGATGTTTGCTGAAGAGTCGAAGAGGCACAGAAGGAAATAAAATACCAGCATCTTGACATTTTCTGGCACAATTATTATTCCTCGTCACGCTGAGGAATGATATTAACATGTTTTTAATCTCGTGAGGTATAAGAGGAATAAAACTTCCTTTTTATGGGAAAAATAATCCACTCTGGAGTGGGAACGGCGACTCCGATCTGCATCAGGCGTAGATTATTTGCCTGTTTGTTTTATTCCTTATTTATAAAGCAGATCAGTTTTTCAGGTTTCAGACGTAAGTCTTTTTCTCTGAATAAATAAAGTGAAAGAGAGAGAGAGCGTACCTGGTAAGGGTGTACTCCCTGAGTCCTGAGTGCAGGTTCATGGCAGAAAATGTACCTATACAACCCCTCAACCGCTTGTCCCGGCCGATTTTCCAAGTGACAAACAGTGGGCTGTGGAGGAGAAAAGAAAAGAGAGAGAGAGAGAGAGAGAGAGAGAGAGAGAGAGAGAGAGAGAGAGAGAGAAAAATATTATATTTCTATGTAAATAATTCACATAAACAGCACACGGAACGACACTGTGGTGTAAAAAACCACGTGCCGTGAAAGTCGGACATTTTCTAATAGTTTTAAAAATTATATTTCTGGATTTTATACAACGCTAATTAGAAAATGCAGATTTAAACATGTACTAGAAATTGTGTGTGTGTGTGTGTGTGAGAAGGAAAAATAAAAATACAGCAAAACAAAAGCTTTTATTTACAGAACTTGCTCAATATTTTCTCTTTGCACTTCACAGACGAGTCAGTTCCTGTTCTCACTTACGTTATAGCAACGATAAATATCTGTACCAGCTACTCTTTCTCTCGCTCTCTATCGCAAAGCACCATGACTGTTACAAAGCTCTGAACACTGGAGACTCCTTCCATAAATGTTAAAAAACGTCTCCTAACAAACATTATAAACATAAACAGCCGGAACGACGGTCCGAGCCGCTGTTATGAATGCCACATTTCAATTGCGACTGCAAACCTGCAGCACGTAACTCCATCAAACTGAATTTATCACGTACGTGTTCGCGTCGCTACGTAGCTATTCAGCAACTTGTGATGAACAACACTCAGCTAGCGAGGTTCTGGACGTCTTTTTTTTTTTCTTTCCATGCGAACCGTTTTCGTTAAACTGGCTCCTTACGTAACGTGAAGTTTGTGAGAAGACGCCGAGGCGAAAAAGAAAAAACAAAAAGTAAATAAACAAGATTCAGTGTCATTTATGTGAAATATATTAATGATTATTTTTTTAATCTGAGATACTTTCGTAAGTACTCCGGGGCAGAATTCCGGGCGACGCCCGACGGGTTTTCCCCCGAAGCCTGACGTTTATAACCCGATGGAAATGTTTTTTTTAACCTGCCTACTCTGCACATGCCGAAAGAGCCGTTCTGGCAGATGAGAAATTATTTGACTTAATTTTCATTACTGATGATTCAGCGTTACGAATAATAAGGTGTAATCAAAAAAAAAAAAAAAAACTAGGCAGTTTTTCGTCGCTCTGCGTTTTTTCGGCGCTTATCGGGGTGTGGATACAGCTGACTGCACGAGTTTTAAGCATGAATGATCAAACAGAGCCGAAATCGGTTTCAGCAGCGGTGACGGAGTACAGCGTGTTCTCACCAAGGAGACACACACACACACACACACACACACACACACACACACACACACACACACACTCTCTCTCTCTCTCTCTGAGCAAAAGGCTTTTTCTTCGACTTCCATATCTCAGGTGTGAGGAGAGCAGGTGAGGAGTAACAGCATTAGCGGCTGCGCGGTCGGGAGCTGCTTACCAGGCAGAGACAAATCCCCCCCAATGTAAAAAAAAATTCCAAAACTCGACGTTTTTGAGCATTTTCGGTCGAAATATTTCAGTTACGTCTCTAATAAATAGCTAGCTGATTTATAACTATAAGCAATATTAACTACACACACCGATAGATTTTATTTCAAGGTGATTAAATAAAAAAAAAAAACACTTCGAGTCCAGAAGAAAGCGGGTGACGTGGCGGGAAGGGGGCGGGGCTTCCAGGCGGCGCCAGTTAATAGCGGAGAGTTCAAAGCACCTGCGCAACTGTCAATCATTCCAGATTCTTTTGTTGATTGGATCATGTTTTTGAGCGAGAGCTCGTGCTGGCGTACTCCGATGTTAAACTGCGGCGCTCCTTCGCAAAATGCGTAAACTTCGGCATCTAAACTAGATTAGATTAGATTAGATTAGATTAGTCTCAGCTGTAGTGACCTAGAGCATCGTCACATTATAGCGTAATTTAGCATATATCACACACATCTAACGTTCAGACGAATATTTGTCCCTTTTTTTCCTCCCTCTTTTCGGATCAGCAGAGCCGAGGTATCCGTGACATCAGCGACATCCGTGACGACTCAACATCCATTCATTCATTTCTAATGAAGCGTTTCAAGTTACAGCCAACAAAGTTAAATTAGTAATGGGCTTTTTTTTGTAAAAAAAAAAAAAAAAGAAAAAAAGAAAAAAAGTCTACGGTCTTTTAAAGATCTGACCGCGAACACGCCATGGCGGTCCAAGCGAACGTCTCGGGTTCACATCCGAATCGGTCTCGTGAGAGAACTCGAAGAAAGCAAACAAACACGTGTATTATTAGGAGCTGCTTCTGCTTCTGTCTCGCCCTCGTCCAGTCGTTCATGCATGTTTAATTAAGCCCGGTGGAGGGAAAGGCGATAAAACGGAGTAAGAAAACGACATGACGTTTTATATCGTGGATATTTGTATTATTTGCGAAGCTTAGGAGCTACGAATTTCATCCGGGTTTCCTCCGATCCTGAAGCTAAAGAGCAAAACGGAAGGATGGAGGAGGTACGGAAAAGATGGCTATTTCCTTCTGAAACAGGAAGTCAGAGTGCGCACTGATTTACACAACAGCCAATAGCGTTCGAGATAAGCCACACCCTCAGCCCAATCTAAACAAACCTGACAGCTAGCTAGCTAAACACAGAGAACAGTGAAGAGATTAGCGATGGAGATGGAGAATCTCTGATGGTGTGTAAAGACGGAATTCTCGCGACATGTTCGAAGAGGCTAAGCACCTGTCACATAACCGCCACCTCATACAAGCCCCTCCTTCTTCACAAGCTCCTCCCTCTTCACAAGCTCCTCCCTCCTCAGACTCCTCCCTCCTCACAAACTCTTCCTTCTTCAAACTGCTCCCTCCTCACAAGCTCCTCCCTCCTCACAAGTTCCTCCCTCATCAGACTCCACCCTCCTCACAAGCCCCTCCCACCTCACAGACTCCCCCCTCTTCACAAACCCCACCCTCCTCACAGACTCCTCCCTAAAAACATACTGACAAACCATGTTTACTGATAACAAGCTGCTACTGTAGAGAAGACACGCCTCCGGGGGCGGGGCATACGCGGTTTGTTCAGACGATCTTCAAGATCAAATAGAGCCTCAGTCTGAGGAGTGCAGTGTGTTCTCTTTGAACAAATATCAATCCGAAATATATTATCGTATGGATGTCACGAGCACTAAAGGAAGGGTACGAAATGCTGAGACACTGATTTCAGTTTCTGTGGCCAAACAGAAACCAAAAGAAGGAAAAAAAACAGGTGTCTGAGAGGGAAGCAGAGAAAAAGAGAAAGAGAAAGACAGAACAGATACTAAACGAGGGACTCAGGGAAAAGGCAGAGAGGAAGATTAACTGCAGAAAGAGGAGAAGCCTGTAGTAGAGGTCAGCGAGTTTGTTATTTCAGCTGAGCCGACGCTCCTCACAGCGCCATCGATTTTCCTTAATGAATTGTGGACAGTAGGACGGCTGCAGATCTGCGCAAACATAACCGCGTGCCGCGTGTCAGACCGAGCAAACGGACGCGTGTCCCGAATCGTCTGTGATCCGGGCAACGGCCGAGCGCCTTCCCCACGTGAGCCGAGTCCTAACGCCAGAGAAGCGGATACTGCGGGTTGGTTCGGTTTCACGCCGCACGTAATTCATTAAACAAACCCGAACAGCCAGGGCCGGGCGATACGGTAAAAATAATCATATCACGATACGAAGAAATTATAACGATGCGGCGTGCGTTACGTATCACGGGCTACGATTTAGCTAGCGATCTCCGGGCAAAAACAGACACACTGACGCATCAAGCCTGTTTAAACTTTTGTTTGTTGTTTGTTAACACTACAAATATGTTTTGTTTTAAAAGATTTTTAAAGATGAGCCCTTTCACGCATGAATGATTTAAAAACAGCCACGTTCTTTTCACTTAAAACCGCACGTTTTTTCCTTTTTAAAAAGAAAATGTTATTTGAATTAAAAAGTAAATGGATTGTCCATGTCCATGTGAAATACCATGAGAAAAACGGATAAAACATTTTAAGAAAAAAAAAAATCTTGTTTATAAACAAATTGTTAGCATTCCATGAGGAACAATTACTGAAAAATACAGAAAATATCACTTTCAAACAAAATTCTTGATTTACAAAAGTTTAAAACTGTCGCTGATGAAGCTGATATTCAATTAAAAACATAAATATTTAATAATAATAATAATAATAATAATAATAAAGAGGTAAGTGCACTACAGATCAATTCAAACAAAGTAAAAAGAACAAACAAACAAAAAACACTATATTTAATTAATAATTAAAAATAAATAAATAAATAAATTTTAAAAAGCCTGCTAATTAAGACACCCGGAGCCGAAACATCAGACTGGCGTTAACGCGACATGTGACCTCCTTAAACGCTCAGCACTTTAATTTTTTCCACTCTTCCCTGAACTTCCCTGAATCTCTCCTGAGTCGGAATATTGCGAGACTTGGGAAGCTGTCGTAAACTCAGCGCAGACGAGACGAGACGAGACGAGACGCATACCGAGGGACGGAGTGTTTGCCAATCACGCAGGATGAGCGTTTCGGCTGTGGTGAAGAAATAAGGAACGACCTTCACCTCTTCTCTGTGTCTCCTCGCAGAAACCCGACTGCTGCCATCACCAGATCATCAAACTTTCCTCATTTCATAATAAACTGCTTCATTTCTTTATATTCGATTGTTATAACATTATTATTCTTTATCCATTTTTTTTGTTTTTGTAGATAACAGATTTAAAAATCTAAAAAAGTTTTTTTTAATACAAAACTATTTTTATAAAGTTTTAGCAGCTTTACACACACACACACACACACACACGTATGTATCATGATATCGTAGAAATTTATTTTTAAGTAAATTTTATTTGTATCATATCACCGACCTTTATATCAGACTAAAGTATAAATAAACCCACGATTATAAACGAGAGAGTGAAGGAAACTTCCGCTTCAGACGCAGATGAGATCTTATTTCAGTCTCGGCAGCATTCCGGTCCGGAACCAGGAAATGCGCTCCGGTTTTTAGCTAAAGCCGATTCTATTTATTTATTTATTTATTTATTTATTTATTTTACAAGGATCTGTTAGGCAGCGCTCATGAAAATAAAACGAAGCATTTCCCCTCATCAGCTCCTTTAACGCCGTTAATGACGTCATCGACATGGTTTCATGTGATCTGCATTCCAGAGGCGGAAAAGTGTGAGAGTTGGCAGTTTGAAAAAAAATAAATAAATAAAAATTCCACATGACTCACGAGTCTAAAGGTGAAAGGTTTCTTACATTTCATTTCACCGCTGTAACTCGAGAAAGAAACTGAGATACGATCACTTTTTTTTCGGTTAAAGCGAGAAAGGAGCGTGACGGGTGACGGGTAAGGTGTCGGCGACGGCGAGGAGCGTTCGGGGAAAAAAAATAACAATTATGGAAAGATCGTTCAATAACTAATAATAATTACTGAGTCGTACACCGCGTCTGCGTCCTCTGACTTAAACGAGCCTGACGTTTTCTTTTTTTTTTTTTTTTGGCTAAAACTCGATTTTACTCGAAACGAAGCTTGTGCGCTGTGAAAAGTTGAACAGTTCCTGCAGACCGTTACATGTTTATCAAATTCAAAGAGATCGCGAGTTCGAATCCCGCGAATCAGAGAGAGGAAACTCGGCCGAGCTGCGCTGTCTGGGTGGGAGGGGCTTATTCTCTCTCCCCTGTCAATCACAGCGACGCTAGCCAATCGTGTACGTCGGTGAGCTCGTGTATGTGGAAGAGGGCGGATAGCGCTTTCCTGCGAGTGCGATACGAAGTCCTGTGAAAAGATGCGATTGTTTTCACTTCGCGCGTCTCGGAGGAAGAATGGATCGGTAGATGTCGTGGTTTAGGGCTGAGGAGGAGGTGATAAAAACAACAAATCTGACTTTCTTCTGAGATTCTGTGTTTTTCCTGAGCAGAAGCACTGGGAAGCGTTTAGGCGGGAACCCGGGGGGGGAACTGACTCCAAGCTTTCCGAGATCCGACCCAAACTCTCTCCAGGAAGCGCTCGCTCTTTTCTCTTTCCTACCGTCTCCGGCCAAAACCGAAACAAATAATATTTTTTTATTTTTTACCTTCTCTGCACAGAGCCCCAAATGTTATTCGTGCACATCACGTCGTATGTCTGTACAATACGTCATGTGATCAAGTAGGCCACGCCCCTTACAACGAGACATATGGCTGCATACGCAGGGAATATTTTTAAGTGTGACGAAACGTGTGCATCGTGAAGACACGCCCATCTCTGTGATCTTGCAGAACGAACACCAAATGGAGGATTTGATCTTTTATCTTTTTTGTCTCTCTCTCTCTCTCTCACACACACACACACACACACACACACACACACACACACACAAAAGCATATGCAAGGAGACTTGTACGAAGATTAGTCTGCTTTATAAAGCGTAATATTCTCACAGGAGCTTATCACACCGTGAGGATTTCACGCCGTAACACTGAATATCTCCCCGAATACAAATCGCTCCTGATTAAACTCGCGCTTTAAAAATCTCTCCGGCCAGGAAACTGCCAGCTTGAACACTTTAACAGCTCTTCCAGTTCGAGGTCTGAAACCCCCGAGGGGGCAGAACGTGAAGAACGTTAATGCTGGCAGATTCTGATGTCAAGACACCGATGTCAGAGCTCTGGGCCTCGTAATAATCGTCCCTCAAACGTGCAAACGTGGAGGAGGGGAAGGAAAAGAAAAGAAGAAAAAAAGCGGCGTTTTGAAAACCGGCGTTTAAGCAGATCATTGAAGATAAAACCTCGCAGCTGTGCAGAGATGAACGCTGACCCGGAGCGCTTGGAATTTTCATCAGGCATTTGCTCTTGACCTCTAAATCCCGGGACAGCGGAACGCATCAAACGGATCAAGAGATTAACTGACATCACAGCGACTCTTCCATCTGTAGGTGTAGTGATGCAACGTTACGAAAAAAAAACACATTTAGTCAGATTTCACGCGTTTCTCACTGTGAATCGAACCCTCGCTCCGGTCCGAGAGCGTCCGAGAGCGTCTGAGCGAGGCGGCGGTTCGATTGCGGCGAGAAAGCGATACGACTCGGAATCGACTCGCTGCAGGAAGCAAAGTGAACGCGCTGACGTTTTTAACGTAGAAACTGAAACCAAAGCACGGAGCCGTAGCACTGCGGAAACTCTGTGTTCTGGAAATGAAATTTTTTTTTTTTTAAATAGAGAGAAAATAAACGCTTGCTGCGCTGTTTGTTTTGCAAATTTTGATCGACAAACACTTTACTAGCGCTAAAAACTCAGACTTCAATAAAAAAAAATGTGTATTAAAGGTGTATTAAATCGATGAGAAAGTGGATTTGTTCCTGTCAGTCATTTTACTCTATTCTATTGGCCGGTGCAGATCCTAGTGGGCGGAGCTTCGTGAAAACGCAGGAGAAATCATTCAAATGTCGAACAAACCATTAAAGGCCTAATCCTGTAAAACGAAGACTAATATTATCTAATGCACAGTAACATTTACGAAGGAGCACACACCTTTACACGCAAATTACACGCCATTACACGCCTTTACGCGCCTTTACACGCCATTACGCGTCTTTACACGCCATTACGCGTCTTTACGCGCCTTTACACGCCTTTACACGCCACTCGGCCATGTTTACGTTTCAGAGGATTCCGTCCACACGTGTGCGTTACTCCGTGCGATAACGGACGTGACCTCTGAGGAAGCCAGACTTCATTTCACGACTCAAACCTGGTGAAAAACAAAGCTGTGGGAATTGAGGAGGAGAGAAAAAAAAATCCACATTTGGTGCAGCTCCAGCGCTCAGCTTCGAGCTCAGACTATAAATAGAGCGCTAATTCAAGAAATCCCTGTGCATGTAAACCGAGACGTGATCACATGACCTGCTCACAGCCAATGGCTTCTCGCTTCCTGTCTCCCGGCTTCGTATGTGTGTGTGTGTGTGTGTGTGTGTGTGTGTGTGTGTGTGTGTACAAATGAAGAGAGATGAGAAAGAGCTGATGAAGACCATATCTTTTTTTTTTGTCTTTAAAACAGAAAGATTTCAACCATTTTGTGAAGTCAGGCTGAGAAGTAAGGGTTGGACGATACATAAAAAATATCATATTGCGATTCTGTGAAGCGTTTGTACGATACGCGATATGACGCACAGGTTTTCTCGCTAAATGCCAGCCACACGTGCGAGTCTCGCATTTTAAGAAATGTTAGAAATATATAGATATTTTAAATGTCTTTACTACAAATTTATTATTTCTTTAACTTTAAAAAAAATTTACTTTTTATTATTATTATTATTTAAAAAATAACCAAAATATTTAGCAAAGAAAAAGGAAAAAGTTACAATTTTAGAGAATAAGCACGAAATCAGCTGCTTGTAGTGACATTATTTTAAAGTTTTCTTTTATTTAAAGCACATTGTGAAATACTTTTATCATGATATCGATAACAAACTACCAAAATCAGAAATATCCTAAACGCCTCGTTGTATAATAAATATAGAAATAAATTAACCTGTAATTTGTTCTTTTTAGTGTTTTTATTTAGTAGTGTTTTTATTTCCGTCCGGAAATACGCCAGCTACAGGTTTAAAGCGCTACTTCATATTCACGTACGCACAAATACCATCAACACTGACACTGATGGCTTGTATGTGATCAGCGTAAAGTACAGAGAGCGTTCCTGACGCGGCTCATTTGCATGTAGCGACGCCCACAAAACTCCATAAAAGGTAAAGTGCACAGACAGCTGGG
>CM074959.1:716294-728567 GCA_037577455.1 Pangasius macronema | reverse complement strand
CTGGGGCATTTATTACTGTTTACTGCTCTTTATAGGGTTTATTAATGTAGAAACATTTAATTTCAGTATTTTTGAAGCGTCTTTACTCTACAGCGTTTCTTTACATGTGCCTGAGACAGTGCTGTATATATATATATATATAAAGAAAAACAGAAAACAGGACAGACTCCTTTTATAAAAACATCTTTCACTGTGTAACAAAAACCTGCTGGAGGTCATCGAGGATGTGCAACGTGCAAACTGATTCGACCTCCGAGTGCAAATCTATAGACGTCTGTAGAGTCTAAATCAGGGGCTCAAACAACAAACAGCCCACGGGTCAGAACCGGCCCGGTAATGGCTCTAATCCGGCTCACCGAATATTACAGAATCTGTGTTATATGTTAAAATCGTGTAATTGAATTGACTGATTTATAAAAAAGCTCCACTAGGGGGCGGAACAGAGCAATAAACTCAGCTATAAACTCAGCTATAAACTCAGCTACTGACACAATGTGCTGATGAGAAACTCTTCATTAGCAAGATAAAAATAAATAAATAAATCAATAAAGTCGATGCTGTAACTACAGAACTAATTCACTTTAAGGGGAGTGAATACTTACGCAATCACAACAAGGTCATTTGCTAAAAGCTAATAAATAAACACAGAGGTTAGCGGAGCCGAGTGTCGATGTGTGAAATAAATAAAAACATCCGGCGTTATCATCACTGTAGCGGCACGTACTTAATGGTAATTAACTTTAAATGATGAACATTAACACGGTTTCTTACTGACATGGTCAAGAAAGTTCATCAAAACAGGCCACAGGTCCCCATCTTACATTCATACAGATATATAATATAATGTAATAACATTTATACAGAAAATAGGAAAAGGAACAGAAAACTTATACGTCAGTAAAGACTTTACTCAATGTGTATAAATAGTAAATTGTAAACATGTGAGTATTCTACACAGGAAACTTTCTCTCATCTGGATTTAAAACGACAGGAATGATCCGAATATTTTTAGCTCTCTATAGAAACAGGATGGTGTTTATTTCCAATCAATAAACAAATTAGAAATAATGACTTTGTCTGAGCCTCACAGCCTCCCAGCTCCAGGTTTCCCGGATCGATCCTGATCTCCGCTTACCGTCCTTGTGGAGTTTCCTCCAGGTTTTCTCGCTCCTCTCAGAAACATATTTGACTTGTTTGGCGTTAAACATCTTAGAACATGGCACCTTTTGTGGCACCTTTCACCCAATCTGTCGATGAGCAAAAGTATTGGAACAGACAGTCTTAAAGGAAATAACACTCAATATTCGGTTGCATGTCCTTTACTTCCATCAGCTGACATCACCGAACTGCTGCATTCTTCTTTTGCAACACATTTCTTTTATTTAAAAATAGCTATTCTGTCTATTTCAGTGTTTAGCACAAAATCTAGAGTCAGACCATCAGCCGCGACGCTTCCACGATCATTTTCAGTCCACAGATACGGAACTAGAGCCGGAGATGTTCACAAGTCTTTCATCTGGAGTCTAAGTCAAGTCTGATGTCCTTAAACTCGAGTCCGAGTCGAGTCTGAAGGCAGTAGCTGTAATCTTTCATGCCTTATTGAAAAAATATACACTCAAAAATCTAAATTATGATCAATGTTGACTACATTATATAAATTTATGATGTTTGGAAACTCAGGGACTCAACTGGGATTCTAGCTGAAGTTTTCTACATGAGTAGAGTCAATAAATAACGATACAAAAATACACGCAAAATTATTGATTTGAGGCCGACTCATACTGAAAGTTCAAACTTTATTTGAAAACTGAATTTTCATTAAACATAAAAAACGTAAATTTTTTAACAAGCTTTCTGCAAATAAAAGATTAGCACTTGTGTGTGACTTTGTTCACGTGTTCTTAGACGTGTAATGAAATTTGACGTCGTCGTTCCGGTATCTTTAATCGTTTTCTCACGTTCTTTGGATCTAGACGATCTTCTGAGGACTCCATGTTAATGAAACCAAACGTGAGCACGTACGGCACGGACGCTACGGTTCAGGCGACTCACGTTTTGGGGTTTTTACGCTGAAATACGTCGTCGGATTCTATGATGAAGTTCAAATAAAACAGAAATTCCTCCTTTATGTTATTGGTAGTTAAGGTTAAGAGACTCGAGTTGGTTTTAAAATATTCACGAGTCCTTTTCGTCGAGTCTGAAGTCTGTTAAAATGCGAGTCGAGTCGAGTCACTAACTCGAGTGCCCTGCGGTGGGGAACTGCTTACCAGGCAGAGACGCTCACGAAAACTCAGCAGGATGGTGGATCAGTAGTAACTTTTTTTTTGTTTTTTTAATATAATCCTTCTATAAATCGGTGGTCTGTTGTGCACATGGCTGCCCCACGATTGTGTGTGTGTGTGTGTGTGTGTGTGTGTGTGTGTGTGTGTGTGTGTGTGTGTGTTGGGGGGTTTGTGGATTGTCCTTTTTACTCTTTCGCCCAAAAACTGAGATCCATTTTTGACCATTTTTGGCCGAAATATTTCAGTGACATCCCTAAATATAATACATATAAATATATTATATACCTGATAAAGTTAACAAACAGAAAATAAACAGAACCAGAAATAAGTTTCTCAGAACAGACACAGCGGTGCCGAGGATATCGTTATTTTATAGAATATCCCGCGACGGCTCGTCTTATTTCGTTTAACAACAAACGCAATGAAAACACAAAGAAAACAGTTCATCCATTTTATTGAAATCTACAGTTTGAGATAAGTTACAGGTGAGAAACATATCTGAAGGATTCCTGATGATCCAAAATGTTAAAAATAATAAAATAAAAACTCCCTACGATCAGACCAATTCGACAAGACTTCATTTAACGATTACCGAAACTACAGCGTCAGGGTTAGGAGCTAGGATTGAAAGAACACGCTGACGGACAGAAGACGTTCTCAGAGACTTTTAAAAGAAAGATCACATGAAAAAGACAAAACAGACGGAAGGAAAGGAGAGAGAGAGAGAGAGAGAGAGAGAGAGAGAGAGAGAGCACGGGAGCGTTCCGGTCTTCCGGCCGCTTCAGGATTCCTCGCGGACAGGAGTGCAGCCGGAGAAGAAGCTGTTCTTGAAATTGTTCAGACCTCGCTTGCTCTTGCGCAGAAAGCTGGGCATGATGGACTCTTCAGACTCCTCACTGTCGCTGTCCAGATCGGCAGGAACCGGCTTCTTCTCCAGCTTCAGGACTGACGACAGGTTGCTAATGTCTCCGATTTCCTAAAGAAAAAGGAAGAAAACGATGGAAATGTCACTCCAGAATTATTATTCTTTTTTTTAAAACAACAGCAGAATCCTGCGTGGATTCCCTCCCGGGCTTGGAGATGTGACCGGATCATCATCATCATCATCATCTCACGATATTCCAAGACATTTCAGAAGGGATTTTCACGCTGCGCTTAACCCCTCGTCGCTCTAAACCTGTTTCACGCCTGTAATTTAGGAGCGGGGTCAGGGGTTATGGGACTCTGCTCTGAAGCGTTTGCGGGTGTTAGACGTATCCGGTATGAAACGATGCGCTGGTAGAATATTACAGCTACACGCTTAGCGACACCCGATCAGAAAAGTGAACAGCGCGTCCCTCGTATCCAGACACTGTCGCTAAACGCGGCGTTAGCGATTTAAACGCCGCTCCCGGGAACGGCCCGTAATTTCCAAACAAACAATGACGCTACTGTACAACAGGGTACAACAGGTTCTTCACGATATTGAAGAAAATCACGATAACTTGTTAAATAATGAACGATACGCAGTATGATGAAAACATGATGAGGAAAACAGCGTTCTCTGATAACTGCATCATATTTTCGTAACTTTTTAAAGTATTAAAAATTTTGTGATACGCGTATCGCGATACTTTGATAATTTCGATAAACTGCGCAGCCTTACTGTACAACTACACTCACACTCTCTCCATGCTTAAAAGGAATTTAAAAAAAAATATCCAGTTCGCTCCTCTGCGTTTTCTTTTTGTCTTTTTGTCCTCCAGTGAGGATTTACACAGCGACACTTTTCTCTCTCGTAGCCGTTATTTAAACCGCTCTCTCGTGCTGTGTTTATCCCGTCATAGCTGTCGATGCTGTAAATAACGGCCGGGGGTTTGGGAGAGTACGGTGCGAAACGTCAGATTACGAACACGCAGGATTAATTGTTAATCCCGGGTAAAGTACGAGCAGTGTGAAACGAGAAAACCCAGGATTCTGTTTATCCGGGGTTTACACGCAGGATTAAATATTTCAGGTGTGAAAAGCTCTGATCTGTAGTGTTTATCCTCGAAAATAAAGCAACACTGAAAAGAAATAATAATGTTTTAAAATTTCAACATGACAAAATCACAATGTTCTCATCTTCTTTAAAAACTACTCATTTATTTATTTATTCATTTATTTATTTATTTAAACTGAAGCTCTTCACATTTTACACGAAATCACTATCTATAAACTTAATCTTAACAGTATTTGTGTGTAAATATTTTCCAAAAAAAAATAATTCTCCTCCGATTCCAATTCCAATCTTTTGGCGTGTGACGATCTCTGCTGCTTTAAGCTTTATTTTTCTCCTGATGTCTCTGTTTCTCTCTTGTAGCTGTCGCTCGCTAGTGTGAATCAACAACAACAATACCTTTTTAGTTGGTGGAACACAAGGAGGTCTGAAGAAGGTGGCATCTCGAGGGCTTACAGCTGTGGGGTCTTCAGGAATAGAAACAGTGTCTTTGGACGAGTCATTTATCTCAGCAACATCCTGAGGTGAAGAAGATTAGCGGCTAAAATTAATACAACTGGCACATGTACAGATTCCTGCTATAAAATAAAGCAGCTGTTATTTATTTATTTGTTTGTTTGTTTATTTATTTATTCACCATGCTGGCGTGGTTGTCCATGTTGCGACACTTCTCGTGGTCACAGAGGCAGTTCTCGCCGCACGTCATTCGTCCTTTGCGGCAGCGGCACAGTTTATTGACGCATCGGCCCTTACACGCGCACTACGCAAAACACACACACAAAAAACAAGAACAAGATCGTAAGTGTCGAGAGAAAAAGTGGTAAATTAATGAAATGAGCCACTAGAGGGCGTGTTAGTGATCTTATCCCAGTTGAGGCGATTCTTAGGAGCTTAGGAACGCGTAAAACGTGACGGACGTGACGTCATACGAATAAACTTCACACCATGGATTGTTTTTATAGCCGTATTTAACGCTAGTTCCTGTCGTCACTTACGTTACAGCAGCTGTAAACAGTCGTTCCCTCAACAGCCTCTTTACTCTCTCTCTCTCTTTCGACGTTAATAAGACTCGTTACATCATGCTACCGAGAAACCGCAAAGAAGCGTAAACTCCTCTGTCCTGAAGATATCGGAAAAATGACTAAAGTTACAAAGCTCCGACACTGGAGACTCCTTCCGTAAAATGTTAAACAACTCTATACAGAAAGCTTCATCGCATCAACAATGGTACGTTTTTCTTTGTTAAACGTGTTTTTCAGAAATCTATTTTTTTTTTTATTATTAGCGTTAGGTCAGATGGAGCTGTACACGTCCGTGTGAATGAGCGTGAATGAGCGGTTACTATAGAAACGATAACGTATTCATTACAAACGAGAGCATTAATATAAACCATTAAACTGCAGTTATAGAAAATTAATCAACGCTTTCTGAGCGGAGAATGAAAAAATAATGTTCATAACGATAAACAGTTCTCCCGCCACACAAAGCAGCGTGTGATTATCGCTAATCTCTGGTCCTATCCATTTTATAAATGCTAGCTACGCTCTTCCTCACTCTATCCTCCTCCTCCTCTTCCTCACCCCAGTCATTTTAGACTTCTTAGAGCCTCGTCTGCTTCTCTCCTTCTTCTCCGGACGCCACTCCTCCTCCTCCTTTTCGGACTCCGATGGAGACACCAGCTCGTCCAGGTCGATGGTGGGTTCCTGCAGAGGCGCTCTCGCCGTGGACGGCTTGGCTTTCGGCTGCGAGAAGAAAAAACGAAAATGGAGTTGGAACACAACGTACAGATCTCACGCCGGAGCAAACCTGAGCACTTTATCTGAACCAACTGTGCTCAGAGATCAAGCAAACAAAACAAACAAACAAACAAACAAACAAAAACAAACTAACCTCGTGTGTCAGAAACGCACCCAAATCGATCAGAAATATTATATTAAATATAAATACATGAAGTTAATTTAATATCTTACCTTAGGAGGAATATATTCGAACGATGTGTCGGGCGATTCGTTTGCTGCCGGAGCTCCTTTCTTCGCGCTAGTCAGCTGAGCCAGGAGTAATTTCTGTCGGTATAAAGTCGCGAATTGTTGCGTTTCTCGTAAGTGACATTCACAAATCCTAAAGATCATGTATTCGTACGTCGTCAGCGTTTATACCTGTCTGTACTGTTCGACTTCTTCCAGGAGTTTCTGGTTTTGCTCGGTGAGTTCACGCATCTTCTCAAGCTCCTCCTCCTGTCAGATTGTTGGGTTTTTTTGTGTTAACAAAATCACTCGCAAGGTTTCGTATTTAATAATAAAAAAAGTAAGAGGATGATTCCAACCTGAAACTTCAAACGCTGTAGCAGCTCCCGCTCCCTCTTGGACGTCTCGTGCTTTTCCTCCTCCTCCTCTTCCTCCTTCACGGGTTTGTTCTGTAGCTGACTGAGGAGATAAAGAACCTACAAACAAACAAACAAACAAACAAACAGAAATAAACAAAAAGTTCCATCAGGTCCACATACCCGAACGTTAAAAACCCTAGACGCTTAAGAAATGAAGTCGCAGAAGGTTAGAAAGATTTACTCGAGAAGTTTAGAAGTTTAGCGAGGGCTCCGCATCTGAAAAAAAAAAACACTCCGTTACTCTGAAAGGCGCCGGAGCGATTCCCTTATAAATCAGGAATTATTAAATTATTCGCAAATCAATCCGCTAACCTTTTCCTGGTGTCTCTGCTCGAGCTCCACAAGACGGCTCTGGTGCTCCATGTCCATAGCAGACATCAGCTTCCTCTCGTCACACAGCACCTTCTGCAGGTCCACGTGGTTCGCCCGCTCCTGCTTCAGCTCGCTCTCCAGCTTCGCGTTCGCCGTCTTGGAGGCTACGACCTGCACCGTGTCCGACACAAACGATACACCTCTGCTTTATCATCTTAACACACTTGTTAACACCTACTCATTAATAAATCTGGGATGATCTGAGTAACATTTCAGCTTTCAGATGTCCTGTACGTACTGATCTGGAATAATAAATGGTTTAAATAAACGACAAAACACGACAAACCCTCGGTAGAAAAGTCCATAAATGCGTCTCATCAAGTCAAAACTCCCCCCTCGGTGTCTTTCTTCCAGCCTCACAAATACACCATGAAATCATGATTGTGTCCATCCCGTCATCCTCGAGTCGTTAAGTGACGATTTGAAAAAGTGACATTTCGGAGCGCTTTGGAACAGTAAGCTGTCTGTGTTTCTTAATCCGAATGAATTCTTACCTCAGACATGAGAATCTTCAAGGCGCTCTTGGCCTCTACGATGGTGGTGACCGAGTCCCAGCGCTGCTTCATTCGGCCTTCGTTATCGGCATCCAGAACCTTCTGCTGCAGGTCGGCGATCTGAGCGCTCCTACGCGTGAGAGAGAGAGAGAGAGAGAGAGAGAGAGCGCGAGAGAATTTTTAAAAAAAATCAACACAAACACACAGTACAGTATTACAGCCAAATGTTGTAGAAAGAATTATTATTAGGGCCCAAAGCACTGAGGGTTTCATGGGTATTTTTCCAGCCATTTTGGAGTTTTTAAGGTGCTTAGTGCGCTTCAAAACTCACAAAAATGTTCCACACACACACTAAAAGTGCTGACTATCACGATTTGCCCAAAGCTCGGATCCAGGTGCGGCCCAGGAGCTCGATATCGCCCGTCTTTACCATTGTAGGCATCCGTTTCCACCAAATGTGGACAAACTTCACTATCACATCCAGCAGGAAGTCAGCCATTTAGAATTTTCCATGTAGCAAACTTTTACATACTTCTACGGATTCAAACCAAACAATCTTGTCATGGCAAGGCGATCAATTCACGTCGCGCCACGCAAACAGGAAGTCATGGCCCGAAGTTCACGTGTATGTTTAGTGACACAATCATGCAGCACCACCAACTGGCAACAGGAAGTGAGGATTATAACCTTTTTTTTTTTTTTTTTAAATACTCCTCCTATTAGAGGGTTCATCAGATGCTCGGTGCTTGGGCCCACTGATCGCTGCTAGAGGCTATGTTTGGTCATATTTTATAGATATATTTGCTAATTGCTACGTAGCCGACCTGAGGTCCATCTCAGTCTCCAGGTTGTCGACTTGTTTACTGATGGAAGCCTCCAGCTCTCCTTTACCCTCCAGCTCGGAGATGGTCAGCGTGCGGCGCTGTAGAAAACAGCAAAGGTAGTTTAGTTCGCTTGTTAGCTTCCCCTCGTTCGTCAGTTTGTTCCTCAGATTTAGTGGCGTACGAAGATGTCTGAAAAACACTCACGCGGACTTTAGCCACGGGTTTCTCTCCAGACTCCATCTGCTGGCGGAGTTGTGCGATCTCCTCAGCTAACATCTTCCTGTCCTCAAGCAGGTCCTGCAGGTGGCGTCGAGCCTCCTCCGTACTCACCAGCACCTCCACCTCATTCAGCAGCCAGGCCTGAGAGAGAGAGAGAGAGAGAGAGAGAGATAATATCTGCAAAAAACACGATATAGCTCAATCGTCTGTGTTTAGAAGCTGGACGCACCTTGACTCTGCTCGCGATTCCCTCCATACCGCGGTTCTGAGTGTCTTTGCGTTTCTCGGCGACTTCACTTCTTCTCTGAAGAGCGTCCTTCAGCCGTTTATTAGCCGCAGCAGCCTGAGAGATCACAGACAGACCGATTAAACCGATTAGACCTCAACATAACGGTTTCAGCGGTTTTCCATTTTCTATTTCAGCGATCGTGAGCTGAAAGGTCGTCGGAGGTCGTCGAGGCATGAACCTTACCTCCTCGGTTTTGCGTCGCAGGACGTTCGCCTGTTTCTGGAAGTCCCTTTCCAGCTTCAGCATCTCGTACTGACGTTTACGATCCTATCGCAAGCCGGGAAAGAGGCGGATTAGGAATACTGATACTGATGTTTTACGTACAGCACTAAGCCTGGTCAATTTTTATAATAGTAATTATTGATTAAAAAAAAAAAAACACCTTTTCTTTCAGCTGCAAAACTTCTTTATCTTTCTTCTGCTTCCATACACGGAATTTCTCGGAGTCTTCCTTCATCTGCCTCATCAGCTGCACGCGCTGGGCCTTCATCGCCTGCACACACAAAAACGAGGAATAAAGAATCACTCATCACGCCGTTAAAGATCACCTTCAACACGTGGGTCTCTCTGCGGAATCTCCTGTAAGCGCTTGGCTGCTGTTCTGGCGTCACGGGCGTACCTGAATCTCCTGATTAAGCTTCGCGACGCTGCGCACTGACGACTCTTTAAGCTTCAGGAGCTTGGACTGGTCCTGGAGTTTCTTCTTCAGCTCAGTCATCTGCCCTTCCAACTCCTGTAACCTCTTCCTGCGCTGCTCGCTCAACCTGTACAGGTGTGGAGGGAAGTACGGAGAATTAACGCATCATCTATAAGGTGTTAAGGTGTTGATCGTAGGCTCGTGCGGTATGACGGTTTCATCAGAAATACTCCAGAAGAGCTGGAGTATGATGGAGATGATTAACAGTCGCGTGGGTGTTTCGAACTCTCCGATATTAACCGACACCACCTGGAAGCCCCGCCCACTTCCCAACGTCTCACCTGCACGTTACTGCAGAATCACTTACAACTCCACCATCCAGCGGAGTTTTCGTGATTGTCTTTGCCTAGTAAGCAGCTCCCAATTGAACAGCTGATATTATTATTATTATTATTATTATTATTATTAATTATTATTATTCCTCCTCCTCTACTCTCTTTACACCTGAAATGGTGGAAACGTTCAGCATCAGAAATCAACATCGCCCAAGCTGAACTGTTAGCATGAGCTCACTTTGCTTGATTGGTGTCTTTCTTAGCAGAGTGCAGTGCGAGGATCAGGTCTTCCTTCTCCTTCTGTAGGGATCCAACCTCAGCCTGGAGGTTTTTGATGTTCTCCTAAGGGTGGATTGGACAAAACAAGTTACAATAAGTAACTGAATGGCTAATAAGAGACATTAATAAAAATCACATCAGGCACATGTTTAGTACAAGTGATGAATCTGCTACCTGATATTCTGATTGTATAGGCTCCAAGTGACTGTCGTTCTGGCACATTTTCTTGACAAAGGCCTCTTTAAGTGCGAGGACCTTATTGAGCTCGATGAGCTCCTTGGACATCTGAGCCTGCCTCAGAGCATGCTGGGTAGTGAAGGTCTCAGGGGAGTCCTTAGCCTGAGCTTCGGCGGTGCTGGCCTGGAAAGGAAAGAGAACGTGACTACGGCTGAAGCTGTGCTTCATATATCACTGTACTGTTAATCTTGATATTAAACGCGTACCAAAGGTGAGCCGGTGGCGGGACTGCGGCTGGTGTCTGCCTCGACCTCCAGAGTCGAGGAATTGCCCGAGGTCATGGCATCTATGGTGGCTGCGATCCCTGCACTCTCATGCTACAGAGACAAACGGATTAACATCATCTCAAACAACCACAAGCGTAAGCGACAGCACACTAAACACGCGCAGCATGGGTTCCCCCTGATTTATGATTAAAATCATCCAGAACAGATTTTAAGAAAAATTATGCACAAAATGTAAAACCTACAGCCAAATTACATCATCAGGTTTACGTTTAAACGGCTCGTCAGCACACTCCCGCATCAGGAGTCACTTTTATTTGTGTGTGTGTGTGTGTGTGTGTGTGTGTGTGTGTCAAACTTGTGTTTGCGCTACCAACACCGTGTTTCAGAAATCATCAGCGCTCCTTCAGTTAACTGTGGTTTGGCAAAAGAGCGGCGCTCTTAACCACGTGGGGTCATAACGAGGCCGCGGCGCACATTTTAAAAGGAATTTTAACGAGCTATTTAATAGTAATTAGTAATGAAACGCTAAATCGAGAGTAATCTCTCGCGCATTTTTAACATTTTAAAAAGAGTAAAAGTTCAAACTTGCATAATTATTAGCGATCAATGTTAATAAAAAAAAGTCACTGGATATGGTGTAGAGAAGATTAAATCCGTTATATATAAATCACACAAATCCTGTTATAATAAGGTCTGATATTCTTCAGTGGCTCCTGACTCTTACTTGTAGCTCCAGGATGAGATGCTGAAGGCTTCGGATGACCTCCACGTTCTCCTTCAGCTCCTGATCCTCCAGGGTCTCCACCATCTTCTGAAGGTCCACTTTACACCTGAGACAAAGTCATGGATTCAGTCATCAACCGGGATCATGGATTTATTTATTTATTTTTAAATAAATGGCACTTCAGTCTTACGCAGCGTGCTGCTTCAGCTCCTCTAATTTGCTCTGAAGTTTCTCGTTGACTTGCTCCGTCTACCAAGGAAGAAGAAACAACAACAACAACAACAACGTCAACCACAGATGATATATTTTCTGAATTGTTTTTGGGGGGCTTAAAAAAAGTGTGATTAAGGCGATTAAGGTTTTGGTCATTTATATTTTTACAAACCGTGACGTCTCTGAGCAAAGGATGAACGAAACCAAAGAATTCTACTCACAGGAATTTGAGTAGAAAATTCAGTAAATTCTGTAAATAAAATCTTTGGTTTTGCGATTTCTTTCTAAATCTTTCTGTTATGATGCTTATTATGGGACACTCGGAATCGGTGGAAATTAAAACGCATACCACGATGATCCTTTCGCACATGAGGGCAGTCTGTCCTACGGCCTCGCTCAGTTCTCGGCTCAGCTTGCTGTTCTCCTCCTGCAGACTGCGGTTACGCTCCAGGATCCTCGAGACGTTCTCGGTTTCCTCGGACCTACGGCGCAACAGTGCAACGGTTAGAATTCGCAGATCTGGAACAACGTTCTGTCCGGATGCGTGATAAATTAGTTTTCTACTAATTAGCTGGTTTTAAAATTCTCACTCAACATCATCATGGCTCGAATATTTCAGGACGCACTCGTGACCCCTATAATGTTTTCAGTACAGACTCTGTTACAGATGTTTATTTTCTGACTTCTACATTATTGATTCAGGACAAAAACATTTCAGATTCCAGACATTAGTTTTCAGCACAGAATGAAGCGTTACAGTAAAATGTTTGTGTGTCAGTA
>CM074959.1:678177-697574 GCA_037577455.1 Pangasius macronema | reverse complement strand
CTCTATTGGGTTGAGATCAGGTGACTGACTTGGCCATTGAAGAATATTCCATTTCTTTGCCTTCATAAAGTCTTGAGATGCTTTTGCAGTATGTTTAGGGTCGTTATCCACCTGCACTGTGAAGCGGCGTAGCATTTGGCTGAACGTGAGCAGAGAGTACAGCTCGTGTCGCCGGAAGTTGCCGGCTCTCATTGAAAACGAACGGCCTCCGGGCGCATTGTCGCTGCGAGCCACAGCGTCTGGGATTCTCCATCACTAAGAGCCAGTAAAGTGCTCTCGATGATCTCTTCAACGTTCTCTAGATTTAGCTAGCTCACAGTCAGGTGTGTTTAGATTGCCTGGGGAATGAAATCACAGCTCAAGAGAAGAAGAAAAATGACCACTGGCCTTAAATTCATACAAAATGCAGTTTAACGACGACTTCTTGGATGATAATTT
This sequence comes from Pangasius macronema, assembly GCA_037577455.1. NCBI lineage: Eukaryota > Metazoa > Chordata > Actinopteri > Siluriformes > Pangasiidae > Pangasius > Pangasius macronema. The sequence goes on along the minus strand of CM074959.1, from coordinate 697,136 downwards.
ATCGCATGATGAGGCTTAATTTATACGTTAACATACGTACATGGACATGTGGGACTCTTGGACACTGTAAAGACCTCAGTACGGCTGTTGTGGTAAAGATATTCACTTGGCTTTAATGAACAATGTGATGCAACTGTGGTCACGCCAACACCCAAATGAATAACCGCAGGAACACCAAAGGCGGAAGCTTCGCCCACCGAATACGGCGCAGCAACTTCAGTGGACAAAGAGTGTGTGCGAATATAAAAGGTCAGCCAATGTCCATTGTGTAAAAAAAAAAAAAAAGAACAAAAATGAACAGAAAGGTCAAAAAATGTGGAACTAATCTAAAAACAGAAACGTGTGTCATTGTTTCAAGACAGACACGTGATGCATGAGGAATTTCTCTGGTACGGACTGATTACGATGTCTGAATTACAGGCTAAGACCTTCACAGTCGAGCAAAGAAGTTGGATTGGTGTGTTAGTGAGAACTCTTCACCACCACCACCACAACCACAACCACAACCACCATCATCATCATCAAAACACCATTCCTGTGGAGCTCCTAGAACCTACGTGAATCTGTTCTGGTGATCAGACTGAGACAGTTTTTCCGTTAAGCTGCCCTTCGTGAGTAAACGCTCTAGATTTAATCATGCTGTGGTTTTGGTGAGTAAATAAACATCTGAGGCTCAAAACAGTAACACGCTCTTACTTCCTTGTGTCTTTTGGTGGAATAAAAGGTCATCCCCAATACTGACAGACATTCAAATCTGTCTGGAAACCTCAGTCACTAATCAGCATGTGATGAGGAAGTGCAAAGCCACGTCCTCTTTTTTTTGGTTTGTTTGCTGAGAGTATTTTATTTTCCTCACACGCTCGCTACAGCATGGTACGTGACATGTGGCATTGCGGCATGGAAAGAAACATGTTCACACACGTCCACATGTGAGAAAAGCCCTCAGTGACGTCTGTAAAGCCCGATTTGGACTGGAACCTCGTGTAGATCTCCCAGGAGCTGGACTAATCTGGAGCAGATCATATTTTTGAAGTAGACTATTTATTTATTATGTCATCAAGACGATATTAGAGCGCCACAACGATCCGTGCTTTTTTTTCTTTCCTCCCTCTACGTGTTACCTCCTGATAGATTCATTCAAAAGCATGAAATCAGTTTTCACAGTAACACAGATGACACACTAATGCTGGACGACGCTCACGGTTAATTCAAATCAATGTTTTTAATGCCATTAAAAAAAAAAACGTTCTAATCGAGATATTTGTATATTTAAATTCTTAAACAAAACATCTGTGAATGCTAGTTAAAAGTTTAAACCAATATGAAATGAAAAAACAGCTTTCTTTTTTAACCTGATGAACGCCTCCTATAGCCTGCGCTAATTTCAAAACACTGCACGGTTAGATAAAAAACAAACAAACAAACAAAAATCAGGCAGGACTTCGCGAGGACTGAGCTCGTAGCAGAGAGTCGCTCGGATATCACCTCAGATGTGAAATCGGTACGAGTTTGAAAAGTCAGAAGAACACGATTGTGTAAAATATAACGCTGCGTTACGTCCTCATCGGTTGGAATCACGTCATTTTTCGATCTCGAGACGTTCGACAGACGGAGCGAGAAAACTGACGCCCATGTGTTCGTACTTCGTTAGCAACAAGCTAGGCAGCTAACGTGGATGAGTGATTATGTTCTTTCTCAAACAGCGAACTGCAGAGCCAGAGCTTTATATTTAACACACAAATATGTTGTGTCCGTATGTCGAATCGTCTAAAGCTAATACTGTACTTACAATTATTACTCGTTTAAAGGTCAGAAGTTTTGCTTTGTTTATTTCTGACGCTGTGACCAGCGATGATGCTTCGGACATTCGATTCAACAATCCCCGTTTACTCTGTCGAGAGAGAAGCGTTCACTACGTTGTGCAAAGATAGTAACAGCGCCACCTACAGCTCGCGGTGCAAACTATGTATTTTTTTTAAAATATATATATCTCCATTCTTTAAATATCCTTTATTTTAAAGAACGATTGTTTGCACTATTTGCTAGTTACTATTTTCGCACATCTACATTTTCCAAAGTCCGTTCCAATAAATAAAAAAAAATTATAAATAAAATGCATAATTTTTCAATTGCATCATGTAAGAACAGAAAGAAATCGTATATCTGGATGTCACAGAACGTTCTGCAGTTAAACCAAAACGGAGATATTAACTAAAGACGTGTTCGAACAAGCAGAGTTCTCTCTCTCTCTCTCTCTGTGTCTCTCTCTGTGTCTCTCTCTGTGTCTCTCTCTGTGTCTCTCTCTCTCTCTCAGGGTTTGATCAGAATACAACAACACGCCTTTTAATGAACGTCAGAACAGTTTGTTTCGACCGCACGCGCTTCATTTTGGAAGATTTCTCAAAGTCAGACGGCATTAATTCGAAAACACGTTTTAAAAATATGACACGGAGACGCGTTCACGCTCCACAGCACGCGACTCGCCGCCGTAGTACCTGTCTGTTCAGGTAAACGCTCTAAACGAAGGATGTGATTGGAGGAATGTTCCTATAATCGATTCAGAGTGCAGAGTATCTGCGTACGTCACTTAAAATATCGAGACGTTAAGGATACACACCCTGCATGCATCCCATGCCATCAGCCTAATAAACAACTTTTATTTAAAAAGCAGTTTATAACATTTCTTTTCTTTGGCTTTTCATTAGTCCTCTGCTTCCTTTAATCTCTTAATCATCTATTTAATATTTTATTTTCTCTTTTTATTTCTTAAGGACTTTTTAGGTTATAATATTTTATTTTTATTTTCATGTTGTGTGGCATTATTATTGTTTTATTGTTTTATTATTATTGTTTGATCAAGTCTTTTCCGTCGTGAAGCATTTTTGAGCTGCATTTTATGTATGAAAAGTGCTATATAAATAAAGTTATTATTATTATACATTATTGTTATTATTGTTAGTTATTATGAGAACACGGGGTGATGTAAATATTCCTGGAGTTTGAAAAGGTTATTTTTTTTACATGCGACTGTAAAGATTACGGCGTATTTCCCCTTCCTTATAAAAAGACCTGCTGGGAAAAGACCTGCTGGGAAACTGAGCTGGACCTGCTGAGTTATATCCTGTGTGTGTGTGTGTGTGTGTGTGTGTGTGCGTGTGTGTGGGGAAAAGCGGTAACTTTTTGGTCACTATACAGACATTCCAGGAAGTGCTCATGCATCTCCAGCCAAAACCCAACCCGAGACCAAGCGTGAGTGTAAAACACAGAACAGTAAAATAAGCGCTCCGGAGAAGCGACACATCTTGCGGGGGTTTTAGGCGAGTTACACAGTTCCTGCTCGAGTTCCTGCTCGAGTTCACGGGTACAGCACACGGTCACACGGTCATGACATGTGCGGATGGAAATTTTTAGCATGATGACCAAGCGTAATATCGTATTTTATATATATCGTAATATAAAATGTGATTAATTAGTCATTAGTGTGAAAGGATACACATGGTTGCAGGAGAGCCTGTAGGTGTTCTCCATGATCCCTTCTTCGTCCACGCTTACCAGGATGGGCTGACCGCACACGGCGCAGATGCTGTCCGAGAGGTGTTTAGTGGGCATTCCAGACGCGCTGTAATACTGAGCACAAAGATTAGAACGTCACGAGGTAACATATCCAGTCTGTTTTTGGGCGGCGAGGACGAACGCTAACGAGACACGTGACACCAGAAAACCGAACCTCAGAGGAAATCTCGCTATCTGCCCTCTTCCGCATACACGACCTCACAGACAGACAAGCACGACCGGCTAGTTTTGCTGTGATTGACATGGGAAAGAAAGAGTATTCCCTTTTTCAGCGAATCTTCTCTCTCTAGAACTTTCTCCTAAGCACGGATCGCTGTGGCGTGATCGGGATTCGAGCTCGCGATCTCCCGACGTTCACATTCAGTACAAACGTCTACGGGAAATACTCACCCCTACTGTGGACGCCATGAAGTCCGCACACATCTCGGCGAAATCCCTGCCCAGGACGCCGTAATAGAGTCCGTAAAAGAGCATGGAGACGCCGAAATCCATGGAATCTTCCGGCTTTATCCTGAGCGAGAAATGTGAGGAAGGATTTCAAAATCACTTTGAAAACTCAAACGCGGTGACGTGCTCGCAAAATAAAGAGCTAACTTAAATATAACAAACAAAACGTATTAACATAATACAACATTTAAAAAATTTCCCTGCACATATGATGATGTTTGTTTTGTTTTATAATGTTTGACTCATGAGTTTATTCTGTTTATCTGATGAAAGCCCGTGATGCCGGACGATCACAGGGACAGTTCCTTTTGTTAAGCACTTCCTTGACTGATGCATAGTAAGAGTTACAGAGAATAAAACATTGCCAAATGGTGAGCCGTTCCTCTTCTAGTGATTCATTCCTCTACTTTAAAAACTCATTTTTCATAACACAGTCAGTTATTAAGCTACCTGAGGATTACACAGGGATAAGATCTATTGCATGAGACTGTTTCACAACGACGTTTCCTAAAATCAGTCACAAGCCGGAGATTAGAATAACGAACCACGTAACTCATCAGTAATTAACTAGGAATTATCCGTAATTACTGTTTACAAACCTTAGTGACTGAGGAATCTATTTTAAGCCCCTTTACGGTAAACACTGAGTGGAAAATGTTTTCTCGCGAACTAATCACGAGGCGCGTCACTTCCTCGAGATGTTATTTCAAAAGAATGATCAGGGTGTTGAGGGGGGAGAAACTTTATTCCCAGTGCATTATTCCCTGTTTTGGGGACTTTCTTATTTCATTTCAAAACAAATTCGAGAAGTTGAAAGGACGTCTGCAAACACTGCTCGTACGACCCCGAGCCTGGATTATTATCACCGTTAACCACGCGTACGCGTACACAAGATGGCTGCCGCACGTATCCCGCGGTTCGAAGCATTACTTGTACTTGTGCAAATACTTCAGGCATTAACGCTTCACGTCAGTGTGGTGCAAAACCGCAGCAGTACAGCACCGACGCGACTAAATAAACCACCGCTGTGTCTCAAATCGCACACTAACATACGATTCGAGCGTTATTCAGTACCAGCACTGAACGCTTCACCTGTTACTGCTGGTGTTTGCATTCTCAAAACCTCTCACGTAGCCTTCAAAGGTCTGTCTCGCGGACCGTTCGTCTGGAATTAGTAAATACTTCCGAATGCGACGCAGCTCATGACGACAATCACGACGACAGAGACAGAGGAAAAGCTTTCAACAGAAACGGAGCTCGTCCACGTGCTTAACATTTTACACTTCGACTCGGAAACCTGACGGACGACGAAGTCCTGGCTCTAGCGGACGTGGATTTAATGCTCCGGATGGACATAAGGGACGCAGGAACAACACTGCTGCCTTACTTTTAAAGTGAAAGCTACCGATGAGCTGCACTGATAAAGCTGGCTCGCGTATTTTATAGCGTATTTCACCTTTTTTTTTTGCACTTTCTACCTCACACACAGACACAAACAGTTTCACTACAGACAAACAAAAACTCTCGCACTTGCACTATGAGAATAGTTTTTGCACACTACACTCCTCCAGAAGCTGCTAAACATATGTTTTACATATAACATCTACATTTGTCTACTAGATTCTAATCTATTTTATTCATTATGTTCTGCTTTATTATGTTCTGCTTTATTATGTTCTGCTTTATTATGTGTCACAGGTGCACTGTGGGACGAGGCACTGAGGAAAAACATAAACCTTAAACCTTAAGAACAGGATTCATTTCACGGCTCATCTGCTCGTTTATTTATTTATTTATTTATTTATTTATTTAAAAGAACCTCGTACCATCAGACTCCCACACCGGTGTCTCTGTTTTGCCCTCACCGAGTGTACAACTCACCTAAATATCAGATTGATGCCAAAGAGTGTGAACATGACTACACTGTATCCCACAATTCCCGTCGTGTAGCTGATCTTGTACAAGAGGAGAAACCATTTGTAAACCAATCTGGAGAGAGAGAGAGAGAAAGAGAGAGAGAGAGAGAGAGAGAGAGAGAGAGAGAAAGAGAGAGAGAGAGAAACCAAGCATGAGCAGATGGATATTCACGGAGATATTCAAGGAGCAGAGGGGATTTCCGTATACAGATGTGTCAACAGGCATGTAGGGTTCACAAACAGCTGACTAATAGCAGACTATGAACTTGTGAGTCATACGGCATTAAGTCACTGTGTCATTGACATTACTGATATAATACTCAGGAATAAAGTAGACAAAAGGGCAATAAGAATATCTGAAGCCCCGCCCCCTCCCCTCCCCATCTCAGACGCTCTCTACTGGACTCGAGAAGCTATCTATCTATCTATCTATCTATCTATCTATCTATCTATCTATCTTTTCCCCTGTCGTGATAAAGTACCTCGGCGTGGTGCACTCCAGAGGTTTCCGAGTGGCACGGAACGTGACGAACGCGGTGACGATGGAGAAGATGGACCACGTCACCAAGAATCGCCACCAGTGCAGCTTCGTGGTGAAGTAAAGAGGCACCACCCACATCTGGAACAGGGTCACCAACTGCAGGACAGCAACAACGCGTTTGTAATAAGAAAATCGTACGCAAGACTTAATCATAACACGTAACGGAACGAAAGACCTTAATCATCGTCTATTTCAAGCCGGGTCATTTCTTTTTAACGTGGTTCATTATTGCGAAATAACAGCGTCATACTCAGGATGAGTCACTCACTTTCACATCGCCAAGTAACGTAATAAAATATCCAGTTAGCGCTGATACAAGGACCTCAGATGCCTGAGATACTCCGCTAACTTCTCTATTTAACAGGAATGTTAGATTTCAGTGTGTATTTTTCCTTGAGTGTAATTCTGAAGCTATTTTGAAAAAGGACGTCCTCACAAGGACTTTTTTTAGTTAGTTCAGAATTACTTCCTTTTTATTTCGTAATCTGTAGAAGTTTTGAGTTTCACTGCAAGCAGTAAAATAAATAAAATGAAAATCCTTTCTAAAAAAAAAAAAGTTTGAGAACTTCTCTACCAGCAGCTCGTTGTAATTAAATAGCTGTTAGCAGCAGTTGGAAAATAAAATGGGACAAATTTCCTTGTCTGTCTACCTCCGCTAAACAGACTAGCGTGTTATCTCAAATCGGATACTCCTGTACTGTTCTAGACGCTAATGAGTACGAACGCTAACCATTTTCCGCATTACTTTTAGTGTTTGAATCTTTAAATCCTCCCGTGTAGTGCTCAAAGCTCCGTCTTGCGTAGCAGGTTAGGTTCTAGGTTAGCGAATACTTTTGAGCGTAAGGTCGGAGTTCTCGATTCGAGACGCAGATCATGACAACAATCACGACGACAGCGGAAAGGTTTAAACGGAGACCGGGCTCTCCAGCGTGTTTAACGTCGCCGTGTATGAAATCACAGCTCAGATAGGGATATCCTGGCTCTCTTTAGCTCTTTAGCTTTAAATATCCTGGATGTACATAAGATACGCAGCGAGGCTGTGAGTCACGCGTCAGGTATAAACCTGTGGATTATTTTCCTAAACCAGCCCGGTGAGTCAGTGTGAGGAATATTCCTTAGGCTTGGTCTTTAGTCACGTAAGTTAATATCACAGGAGTCCTATTTTATAAATCTGGAACTGGGGTCAAGACTTGGGGTCGCAGAAAATTCATAACGTCCATCTGCGGTCTTTTACACACACACACACACACACACATACACACAGATTAATAATAATAATAATAATAATAATAAAAATAATAATAGTCTCAGTGAACAAAGCCCAAAATGTGATGCAGTTGTCATGTGAAATAAATGTCATGCTGCTTAAATAAAAACATCACGTCATCATCTATAATTAAAAATCCCGTCTCTTCCTTCATCCGATGTTTTGCTCAGATCTTCCTTCCTCCGTGGAACAAACCCGTTTCTTTCTTTCTTTTCTTTTTTTTTGTTGTTGGACGTGTTTATTCAGTGCCAGCATGCTTTAACGTACGGTGCGCTTTCCTGAGGGAGACAAACATACGATCATTTCTCTATCATTTTACAGAAGATCTTCAGAACATCGTATTAAGCGGATTCAGATGTCCTTTCCTGTCCTCTTTAAAGAGACGGAGCTCCTCACTTACACTACAGACACACGGACCACCTCGTTCCGAAAACAACGGATATAATATGAGAGGAAAAACAACAACAACAAACAACAACTAAAAATATGTTTAAAAAAAAAAAAAAGTTTCATTTCTCACCTCACAAAATGGTTCAGTGACTCTAATTCAATAAAATAAATAAATAAATAATTAGATTGTAATAATAATAATAATAAGAATTATTATTGTAAGTGATCATGTTAAGGTCACATAAAAGGAAAAAAAAAAACCACCTGTAAATATTTCCCACTGTGTCTCATTAACACGTTGGTGTGGATGCTGTACGTTTACGACTAAAGGATTAAGATTAAAAAGCTCCACGTTACAGGTTCGTCGTGGCAGGGACACGTGATAAATGATGCCATTTGACGAAATTTCTCCGTAACTGCACCATTTTTTACCTTCGCCTCAGTTCCTCGGACGTGTCAACAATCGACAGTTTGGTTATGTAATTCCAAATATCTGGAAAACCCAAAGTTTATCCTGGAGAACTGATAACACTTGCTGTAATACAAGTCAAGCAATCAATACAACCATAGGTCAAAGGTCAAAGTTCATGCTGCCAGCGTGGTGGTGTAGGAGTGACACAGCAACAACATCTGATAATGACTTCACTCAGGGATCACAGCGGTCGAGTTTACAGACGTAACGCCTCCCCCTAGTGGTGAAGCACAGAATGTACCGGAGTCTGACGTCACTTTTATATCATTTTATCTTTATTTTAAAACATACGCAAATTATTACTAGTATTGGATGTATTTTTATTTCTTGAAACTGCAGAGCATTTTTTTTTTAAATATATTATATTAAAAAGTAAATTAATTCAGAATTCCTGACAGCTACCATATCATTTAATCCAACTGCCGCTCGGAGGAGAGAGCTATCCGCCCTCTTCTGCATACACGAGCTCGCAGACGTACACGATTGGTCGGTTCGGGATTCGAAGTCTGTTTCTCACTCGGAAGCTCAGAAAATATCATTTTTGAACAAAACATAATGACATTTTTGATTGATATGAGAACTGTCACATGATGCAGCTGACTGAAGGAAATGGATTCTCAATTTATCGCTGAAATCTGGTGTGAAAGTACGCTTGTTTTTTGTATTTCATTCGTAAATATATATATTTAAGAAAGAGGAAGTGACGTGACAAACCTGATGGCGTGTCACGCCGAACACGGAGAGCTCGCGTTAGTCTTGCTTGACTTCATCAGGGATCGTTTTCTAATTCAGTCTTTAACATTTGAAAGGGTTTGTTTTGCATTTTTTTCTATAATGTATTCCTATACATGGGAAATCTATTTACTTTTTATTATAAATATTTAAAAAAGTAAAAATGCACATGACGTACGCACGGCGCGAGTTCGGCTGAAGTGAATCCCACGGCCTCCTCACCTTTTTTTTTTTATTTTTTATTTTTTAAGAGGACCAGGGATCGGATCTCTGGAAAACATCGCTCACATTTCACCAAAAGGCGCTCATGAGGTCCAGGAAAAAAAACCTTAAGTGTGAGAACGACCTCATAAACCTCCTCAGGTTTCTCTCTGGATGAACTACAAACCAGGTCACTGAGGTAAAATGATCAGAAACGTTCTCAAAGCGACCGGAGGAACCCTCAGGCGAGGTTCCCGAGGTAAGAGAGCGACATTCCGAAGTGCTCAGAAACACGGGACGGATTTTTGAGCTCTGGGACCTTCATCGTGTTGCGTGTTGGGGTTTTGTTTCGAGCGTACTCACGTTGTAGGACTTGGAGTGCCGCTGTTTCCACTGCACCAGGACGAGCTGAGCGATGACGAGCGTGACGATGAGGATGAGCACCATCTCGGCGTGCATGGCTTCGTGCCCTTTGTGCTTGGCGTGCATTCTCGCATGTTCCAGTCTGTCACACAATCACAAAGCAGAGCTTCAGGACCCGACGCTGCCTTTACTTACCATACGATACAGAAACAAAATCAAAAATCAAATCAAAAAGCTATCATTTCAAACTCCAAAGACAGGAACGGAGATGATTCTTAGATTATTCTTCACCACGCCGCATCTCTGCCGCGTCTACACCTGTACACGTGCACCTGAAAACCCCCGAGCGCGTCCGAGGACGAGACAGAAATATCCCGATCGCGTAAAGTCACAGATCAACTCATAAAAATGGCTTCGGTAGGAAACGGATGTGAAGTGAAAACTGAGCCGAGGAGAGAAAGACCTGGTCATGTGGAAGGATGGAAATAACAAACGACATTAGATAAAACATTAGATGATGAAAGAAAGACGATGAAAAGGTACAGTTGGGGTCATAAGTTTACACACGCCGTGCAGAATCTGCAGAATGTTCATCATTTAAAATAATAATAATAATAATAATAATAATAATAATAGCAGATGTTTCCATCTCGTCCACAAGACACAATAATTACTGAATTTACACACAGGAACCAGTTCAGAAGTTTCCACACGCTCGACTATTGATCCTGTGTGTGACCTGATGATCAGAGACTGTTTTTACATTTCGTGAAAGTTGTTCATGAGGCTCTTGCTGTCCTGAGCAGTTAAACTACGCACTGTTCTTCAGTAAACTCCTCCAGGTCCTGCACCTTCTCAGCTTCTCCAGAAAACTCCTCCAGGTCCTGCACCTTCTCATCATCTCCAGAAAACTCCTCCAGGTCCTGCACCTTCTCAGCTTCTCCAGAAAACTCCTCCAGGTCCTGCACCTTCTCAGCTTCTCCAGAAAACTCCTCCAAAATCGTATATTTTTTATTTAGTCCTGCCCTCCAGGAGCTGCGTAAGATATTTACATGTTTCCAAGAAGACAAAATAACAACAATTTACACCGATCATCCTGTTCAAAAGTTTTGACCCCCTCAGCTCTTCTTGATGGATTATTAATTGTTGTTATAATAATAAATATAATTATGAACTGTTTGAACATCATTAACAGGTTCTGCACGGCGTGTGTGAACTTACGACTCCAGCTGAATGTGAATCAGGAGGCGGATCCGTCCTGTGAGCGAGGAGTCGATCACTTATTATTTTACAGGTGAGAACTGAACAGCGCTGTGAGGTTCGAATAGCGGCACGAGAATCTACAGACGCATTCGAGGAGAACGTTTCCAACAGACCGCGGCAAAAAATCATCACCACCACCACCACCACCATCATCATCATCATGACGACGCTGTCGGATGATCGACCGTCACATCTGATAAACTCGGTTCACAGAGTCTCTCTCTCATATCTCTCTCTCTCTCTCTCTATATATATATATATATATATATAGAGAGAGAGAGAGAGACATAGACAGATAAATAGATAGATAGATAAAAGAATAGATATATATATTTTCTCTCTCTCTCTTCCTATATATATATATATATCCCTCTCTCTCTCTCTCTGTCTCTCTCTATAAGTAAAGAAGAGTAAATATTTACTCAGCCTTCCAGCTCGACTCGGTTGTTTACCGAACTGCACGTAACTAACGAGTCCCGCCGCCGCCCTGCGTATATTTTGGCGTCGATCCGTCAGTAGCGTAAAATAAAACACCTTTAACTCGGACACCTGCAGTATCCTCCGATATTTCTTTTTTCATTTAAACAACAATTTCAAATCAAACGTAACGTAATAATCTTTCACGGGATGTCCGCAGACGGCACAGACGCTACGTTACTGTAATTATTACGAATGTTTATTCAGAAATTTAAATAAAATGAAATAAAATAAAAGACAAACCTCCACCTCTCCTCCGCTGAAAGCTGCGAGAGGTCGACCTACAGAGGAGGAAATCACAGTCTGGTCAAAAAACTATTTTTACATTTATACAAATAAACACATTTAAGCTTTATTTATTTATCTGTTTGTTTAAATGCCCCATGTATGAATGGTGTTAGTGCTTCTCTTCTGTGCTAGAGTTTGTCTGAAAAAGGAAGTTTTACCTCCCTTGTTAAAAGGTTAAACAAACAAACAAACAAACAAACAACAGGAATACCAACTCACCTTATCCGGCTCTGCTTCATTTGAATATGCAAATCACGTCACATTTCTTTAAATATATTTCACTCAAAATGTTTAAACTAATCTTGTCGTTTTTGTCCTTATCTCGACTCTGTTGGTTGTTCACAGCTCAGATTTTAAATAAATTGAGTCAAAGTCAGTACAAAATAATCATTTAAACACTTTTAACTTTACTTTGTGTGAAAGTATGAAAGTCACTAAGATCACATTTTGCACTTTTCCCCATTTTTTGGAAAAAAAAAATCTGGCGACGTCTAAACGTTTCGACGGACAGAAAACACGCTTGTCTTTATGTTTTGCTAAATTTCAAGTGTCTGGGAATAAATAATAAACATTTCTAGAGATATTAAATCGTAAACGTGGCTTCCTAGATAAAACGCTTTTGAATTACAACAACAACAACAACAACAACTCGGGAATACGGAATAATCCAGCCGTAATGGAATTTTATTTCTTTTCATAAATGTGTGTAAATATTCTGTAATAAATCGAACGCTTATAACCGCGCTGTAACATTTTGCATGTTGTTGTAGGACACGCCCACTAATGACATCACATCTCCCTATAATTTGTCGTTATAACATTATTATTGATTTATTATAACTGGGACTGGGTTAAAAACTCCAGATTGTTTCCGACGCAGGAATACGATCGGTCAGAACGATCAGAAAAAAATAATTAATTAATTAAAAAAAAGATAAAGATTGTTCCATTTTGGTTCGATTGATCGTTACACAGTATGTAAGTCATATAATATTTTTAAAAATTTAAATTTATTTATTTTTAAAGAATTTAACAGTGAAAAGGAGAAAATTTTAATCAACAAAAAATATTATATCATGTAGACATTTCTACGATCCACGATATAAAGATTTGCTCAAAATACAGAAGTGATGATTTTTTTAAAAAAAAAAAAAATTGGTTTAATGGTTTTAAAATATTTGTTAAAAATTACGATTTTATTCAAAATAAACATCTTATTTTATATAGATATTTTAAAAAATACAGTTTACGCATTATTCATGAAAAAACAATTAAAGCACTGAAAATAAGGGGAAAATACACTTTTGAAAAAAAACTTTTTTTTTTTTTTTTTTTTTTACAATTTTTTAAACATTAAGCACATCAAATAATCTCCTTCTAGTTTGTAAATAGATCCTTTTATTGTTAAAAAAAAGATAGCCACGATATCTAAAATAAACAATAAAAGTATTGTGATATAATTTATCACGATATCGATATTACGTCATCATATCGCCCAGCTCTACCATTACCTCAACAGTAAAGAATATTCTGCATTGTTTTTATATTTGCTTTACTTTTTAAGGTCAGTATTCTAATACGGTAACCTTTATTTAAAAGCATTATTGTTTTCCTGTTAAGAAGAAATAATATGTGAAATGAATATTGTAAAAAAAAAATACTTAAATCAGAGTGATCGTCTCAGCCGTCTGGCTGAATATCAATTCACACAGCGAGGCCTAAATCTCTTCCTGCGCCCTACTTCAGTGCCCTACACACACTGAGAAACAAAATGGCGTCCACGATCTAGTGCACTTCCTGTCTAATAGCGACCGATTTAGGACGCAGCCTCTCGCCTGTCGAAACGCCGATCAGAGCCGTTAGCATTTAGCTCTGTTAGCTCCGTTCCTTCAAGAGCTCGAAGCTGGCTGCACATTCTCGCGCCTCACGCCGATAAAACACGCAGAATCCGAGAGTTAAATACCCCGGAGCTGTCGTTACCTGAGCGGCTTCGTCGTCGTGCCCGTGTCCGTGGTCGTGCTGTACGCCGTCAACCTCCACCTCAAACACCGCCGCCATCTTAACGGAGCGCTGACACAACCCGACTGTTCCGGCAACTTCCGGGTGACACGAGCTACCAGCCAATCAGAATACAGCATCCGGGTTCTTTTCTCTGCTGAGCGAGCCGTGTGGACATTTTTAGGGGTCCAAGCACTGAAGGATGGTGCTGACACTGATAACTAAAACAATAAATAAATAGAAAAATAAATAAATAAATAAAAAGAACCAGATCATCCATCATCAGGTAAGAACTATTCGGGCCAGCGGGATAGACCTGATTGGCCCAGTAGTGACATGATATAGTGCAGTTTTTTTTCTTTACGTCTTTGGCCCTTTGGTCCTACAAACGAAATCCTTTTCCCTACTGATCCGTTACGTCAGGATGCTCATTACATCGATCGCAGGACCTACATACATGCACACAAGATACTGATTCACCGCAGAACATCTACGGCATGTCTGATTTAAAAAAAAGACAGAGACGTCCTTTATTTATTTTATTGGTTGAACCTTTTTCCAATAAAGAAGATGCTTTAAAGAAGAGTCGAAATAGCTCATACACCGTATGTAAAATTCACTGTGTTAGGAACAGCATCAATTACCACAGAAAATTCTCTTTTAGTAAGTGTCATGGAGAAAAGTTTCCCCAGGAGAAGAGCAAAGAAACTAAAACCTTGAGGATGTGATAGAAGGAAAACATCTCATCACATCTGGGTCACTGCAACCTCGAATATACGATAGGAGGGAGAATTGTGCACCAAATCATGACAAGTGCAAACAGACGTCAAAGCAGGAATCAAATATAAAAAACAACAGAATGCAGATACTAAATAATAATAATAAACAGCTTTATTTTATATAGAGCCTTTAAAAAGGCCTCTCAAGGCACAGAGTATATAGACATGCATAAAAAAAAAACAGTTAATAATAAACTACAATTATTAATAATTAAATAACAAAAACAAAACTAAATAATCAAGTAAAAGCAATCCTAAAGAAATAAGTTTTAAGAGAAGATTTAAATATACTAAAAGACTGGGCAAAGTAATATTCTTAATAAGAAAAAGGAGAACCAAGAAGTAAAAAAATTTGCTAAATCATACTGTGATATTTTATTGATTTATAAAAAAAAAATATGAATAAAAAATTGGTTTATGGAAATTGGAGCTTAATCTGTAGCTTTGATATCTAATTACAAAACAGAGACTAAAAATTAGATATTTAATTAATTAATTAATGCATAAATTTACTTTTCAAGGAAGCAAAGTGTTCATAATAACAATAAAAACTGCCATTAATGTTGTAATAAAAGTTCATATTACAGCGTTTGTATCAAACATGGACGTTGACGCTTTTTTGGCGCATGCGCAGTGGATTAAATATGGCCGCCGTGAGACTTTAGCGCATGCGCTGTTCAGATCGAGTATAAATATGATGTCGAACAACAACAACAACAACAAAACTATTACTTACCTCCTCCAGATTGTAAAGTAGTGTTTGCAGTTTCAGAAACATCACTTTAAAACGGTCATTTTATGTCAGTGTTAAAAACTTGCGATGATTGACTAGTTGAGGCGTGAGTAAAATAAAACTACGTTTCCCAGAATGCTCAGCGCGTGCGTCTCTTCTTCTTCCGTTGCCTCTTCTTCTTCTTCGTCTTCTTTCTCCTGAACGTGTCGTCAGAAAAGTGCCAAGGAACCGGTGGCGTGTTTCTGTCTCCACTCATCCCCTGTAAAGTTGTTCTTATTTAAAGAGGAATGACGGTAAGCTTCCTGCGTGATGTTTTGGAATAATATTTATTATTGACACGTTTCTTGTGCTCGTGTGTAGTTAAGAGGAGAAGCACTTAGCATAATGAAACCGTGCTTTGCTAATGGGTAGCGTTTCAAACAGCAAACCGCTCCCTATTTAGTGCACTAGGTAGTGTACATAATGACGCTCTTAAACCCTAGATAGTGCACATTAATCCCTAGAAAGCAGGGGTTTGGGATTCAGCCCAAGTTAGAGTCAGTTATGATTATTATATTGTTATATTATTAGTTATTAACTCTTAGTGTCCTTGATTTTTATCTGATAAACTAAGAAATGATTTTAATACAATGTGATTATATTAATATGATGCTTCTGTGAGTTAAATACTTTTTAATAAGACCAAGAGAGGAGGAGAAACAGCTGGAGAGTTTGCAACTGGACCGATATGACGCAAAATATCGCATCACGATCCTCGATGCACGATATGTTTCACAATATATTGGTTTTGCAACATATTTTACAATTAAAGCTTCACTAAAAAGATATCTTTATTTGACTTTATTACTGTGACGTTATCAGAAAACGCCTCCAATATGTAAAATATGTAAAGAAGGAATGTAAAGGGATTTATCTGAAGTTTTCTTTTGCTCTCGTTAGGAACGAAAAGGAACCGCGAAGCTCGACTTCTTGAGGAAGATCGAGACGGAGATCCAGAAGAAATGGGAAGAGGACAAAACTTTCGAGAGCGACGCTCCAGAGGTGGAGGCTGAGACGTGAGTTTATACCGAGACGTCACGTCACGTCACAAGCTGATATAAAAATGACACTATAATGGCAAAAGTTTGTGCACCCCTGGCCATCACACCCATAATATGTGTTTCTTCTCCAAACTGTTTCCACAAACTCTGAAGCACACAGTTGTACAGAGCATCTCTGTGTGCTGTAGCTTTACAGTTTCCCTTCACTGGAGCTCAGAGGCCCAAACCTGCTCCAGCATGAAGACGCCCNAGCTGAATGAACACAAATCCCCACAGCCTCGCTCCAACATCTAGTGGAAAGACTTCACAGAAGAGTGGAGCTCATTATAACATTATAATTATAAGGGGGAATAAATGTGAAACGAGACGTGACGAGAACAAGGACTTGTGAATGAATGAAAGCCCTGGTCAGGGGGTGCACATACTTTTGGCTGTATGGTGAATACTGTTCTAATGTTCTGGCTTTTTTTTTCTTTCTTTAAACAGTAAGAACAAGTACCTAGTGACCTTTCCGTATCCGTACATGAACGGGAAGCTGCATCTCGGTCACACGTTCTGTCTGTCGAAGTGTGAGGTACGTCTGTCTCCTCGTGTTTACGGTTGATTTCTGACACGTCGGCGTTTAAGGATCCGTTTGTCTGAACTTTAAATATAACGTCTGTGTGTAACGATCGCTGATTAAAATGTCTGTTGTAGTTTGCAGTGGGGTTTCAGCGTTTAAAAGGACGGAACTGCCTTTTCCCCTTCGGACTACACTGCACAGGAATGCCTATTAAAGTGAGTCAGTGTGGACAAACCTCACATAAACACACACACACACACACACACACACACACACACTTATACATAGATACTGTATACGTACACTTATATAACACCAGAAGGTGCTGATTAATTTCACCACCCTGACGCTGATTATTTTCCTGTGTGTGTGTGTGTGTGTGTGTGTGTGTGTGTGTGTGTCTGCAGGCCTGTGCGGATAAGTTAAAGCGAGAGATGGAGCTCTACGGAAATCCGCCCCAGTTTCCGGACGAGGAGGAGGACGAAGCGGAAGAGAAGCCGCAGATGGCGGATGAGATCATCATCAAGGACAAGGCGAAGGGGAAGAAGGTGTAAATCGCTCAGGAGCTTCTCATAAGTCTCACGTTTTCATTTCAAAACAAAAGAAACGTTTTTACATTTTTCTCGATTCTCCACACGTGAGGGTTTTCGTGGCGTGTTTACAGCCGGAGCAAAACGTCGACACGCCTAAAGATAACATCATCAACATCACACAAGTAGCATGAAGAGATCCTGCTGCAGGAGCGTTACATCCAATAAACAATGATTTATTTTTTAAATTAAAAAAAACAACTAAATTTAGTCAACGTTTGTTTATTAATAATAATTTGTTTCTTACGCATGAGATTCTGTCGAGGTTCCTTAACGTTAGAACCCATCAGTGAGTATTTAATTATTCAAACAGAGCAGAATACTCGATTCTGATTGGCTGGAAGATGTGAGCTGAACACACAGGAAGCTCCAGCCACTGAAGTCTTAATACGCTGCCTGTAAACACCCGTAACCATAGAAACGCACAGTCACAGCTAAACTCACAGCTCCAGCGCTAGCAGAGACGCGACACAGACACGGGTCATTCATACATCCCTCCCTCCCTCTCTCTCTCGCTCTCTCTCTCTCTATCCCTCTCTCTCTCTCTCTTATTCTCTATCTCTCTCTCTCTCTCTCTCTCTCTCTCTCTCTAATAACTATTTATTGTAATTCATTCAGATCTATGTCAGTCTTATCGCACTACTTTATCTCTGTGTATGATTTAGAGTGACAGAATTCTAGCTCTAACGACCCGAGTATAAAGCAGCTAAAGAAAATTAACTTTCGGTCAGATTCTGTTCTGCAAACATCAGTGACGGCTTTAACTCGTCAGTGCGGTATAACTGTGAGGTCAAGAATCCCCCGTTAAAGTCGCGTGACGCGCAGCCAGCGGTGGATTATTCCTTACTAATGCAGCGTTCTCGTTCTCGTTCTCGTCCGCGTTCCGTCATCAGAGCAAAGCAGCCGCTAAAGCCGGATCCTCCAAGTTCCAGTGGGACATCATGAAGTCTTTGGGCCTGAAGGACGAGGAGATCGTCAAGTTTTCTAACGCTGAGCACTGGCTGGAGTATTTTCCTCCACTGGCAGTGGAAGACCTGAAAAGGATGGGTCTGAAGGTAAACATGGAACTAATGCTCATATCTCTCTATCTCTCTATCTATCTATCTCTATTACATATAAAGATTTAAACTGTAATAGACAGATGGCATTAGTGCTGGTGGATGTGATATAAGATCAATATTTTATATTATAAATTAATAATAATAAATGATTATTACACTTTCCTGAGTTATCTTTTGTTCTGATATTTCTTTTACAATTACATTTTAAATACATACATTTATAAATAAATACATTTTAATTAAAAATAATTACAAACTGACTGGAC
>CM074959.1:654759-665020 GCA_037577455.1 Pangasius macronema | reverse complement strand
TGTGTGTGTGTGTGTGTGTGTGTGTGTGTGTGTGTGTGTGTGTGTGTGTGTGTGTGTGTGTGTGTGTGCGCGCGCGTCTCTGTTATTTATGGAAAATATTATGCTAGTATCGTGAGCCTGATTTTCCTGCTCACTTTCCATAAAAATATTAGGATTAGGTAAAAGGTATTTTTAAATCATTTAGGCTTCGCAGTGCAACGAATTTAGACTTTTTTTTTTTTTTAAACTTCACCATATCGACAATTTTTATATCTGCGTCCGCCACATGAGTCCCGATAACGTAGAAACGATAACGTGTTAGAACGAGCTCCTGAATATAAAGCTGCTGTTACAGAAAATTAATCTGAAAAACAAAACACCTTCTGATGTAAGAATTCAGCCTCACTGTGGGGGAAAGCATTTAATACGATAAATAGGAAATAAAAATGACGTAAAGCAATACGCAGTGAACACACACACACACACACACACACACACACACAGAGAGAGAGAGAGAGAGTCATCTCTCCTGATCCAGCCATGAGAATGATTTCAATACGTTCTTCTTTTGCTAAAGACATTATTAAAGTCTTTCTGTAAATATATATATATATAATATAAAGTATGAAAAGTTTTGGAGACGTTTTCTAAGCAGAGGGAATTCCTCTGTATGGAGACTTTTGGGACCTGCCCTGCTGTACTTATCGCCGTTCTTTAACCTTTTTGCTCTCAGGTATGCGCTTGGCTCTCGCCGATGCCGGAGACACCGTGGAAGATGCTAACTTTGTGGAGGCCATGGCCGACGCTGGCATCCTGCGGCTCTACACCTGGGTCGAATGGGTCAAAGAGATCATCTCCAACCAGAACAACCTGAGAACCGGGCCTGCCGACACCTTCAACGACCGCGTGTTCGCCAGGTAACGAGCCCTGCACCGTCCTGTGGAACGTTCTGTTACGAGGTTTACTGTGTTTATTACAGCGGCTGGGGGTTTGTTTGTTTGTTTGGAGGTCATTTGGTGGGAAAAAAAATAAAATAAATAAAATCGTTTTCCGGATTCATTTTGTGTTTACAGTGAAATGAACTCGGGGATTATTAGAACTGAGCAGCATTATGAGAGGATGATGTACAAGGAGGCCCTGAAGACCGGATTCTTTGAGTTCCAAGTAACACACACACACACACACACACACACACACACACACACACACACACACACGATTCATTCCAGCATCTGATCAAGTATTTATTATTAAAATACACCTGTATTATTTAAAAGCTCTTATTACATTTTAGCTTCTGCACACACTCACACACACACACACACACACACACACACACACACACACATATATATACACACACACCAGAGATCGTGTCTCGTCAGGGACATTTTTAATCTGATATAATTTTAATTTCTTAATCAGAAAAAGGCTTTAACTCCTTTTCCTGATGCACAGATTCCACATCCAGCAATTTGTTATTCAAAATAGAAAAAAAAGTTTCTGTTGTGTTTCTCTAAAGCCTTTTGTTTAATCCGATGTCTCCTCCTAGGCAGCTAAGGATAAGTACCGGGAGCTGGCGATCGAGGGAATGCACAGGGATCTGGTGTTCCAGTTTATTGAGAGGCAGACACTGCTGCTGGCGCCGGTCTGCCCTCACCTGTGCGAGTTCACCTGGGCCCTGCTCGGGAAGGTGAGCAGCAGTGCGTACAGTGCGTGCTCGGGGTCTGATCCGTCCCTTCAGGAGTTTTATTTGTGATTGTTGAAGCCTAAAATGCTTGATTTTACTTTTCAAAATTTGTGATGCAGTTTGCGGAGGATTTTCTCCTCGACTTGGTGGAATTGTTTTCCGCCGTCTTTCACAGTGATGATTGTTGGGAAATGAGACCGTTTAGCTGTGCTCACGTTTAACGCACGTGATGGGAAGACGGCTCAGACTGATGCGCGGTGATAATCACATGACGCGTCTCGGCCCAAATCTGCGGTAAATTGTGGCGTTTGCTTGATTGTGTTTTAATTCCTGAGATCTGAGAGGAACTCTTCACTCGTGGGATCATTAATAATTCACACGTTTATCTGTAAACCCTGAAGTCTGGAGTGAGTTGGTGTTTGTTTCCCTCATTTTTTTATGCCCTTTATCTCTCGAATTGCCTTTGATGTAACCTGAAAACAGTTCGTTGTTTACGTCAGAGAAATCGTGTAGCTGATTTGAAGGAAAATGGTTCAGAAATAATACTGATGCTGAAAACTGATGCACGTGACGATCGACCGAAACTTTGATTCAACACCGGAAGTGAAACGTGCGTGCACATGCTGTATGAAAAACAGATTTGATAATGTACTGATTCTCAGTAAAATGAGGACAGAAAATTAGAAATGAATCATTTGGGATCGGCGCCAAATCGAATCGGATCGTATCGGATCAGTAGTGAATCGACGTGTATAGAATCGATATTGTTTCGTATCGTATCGTCTGATCCGTGTCCTGATGTGTATCGTATCGTCTGAAATGTGCCCCTAAGACGAGACCTGTTAGCTTTAATACTCCTTCTGAAACTGGTATTCTGGTTATTTCCTGGTCTTTTTGCAGAGTGAGTCGTTGATGAAGGCCAGCTGGCCAGCGGCCGGTCCAGTGGACGAGGTTCTGATCCGGTCCTCACAGTACCTGATGGAGACGGCCCATGACCTGCGCCTCCGCCTCAAAGCCTACATGCAGCCTCCCAAGAGCAAGGTGTGTGTGTGTGTGTGCGTGTGTGTGTGCGTGTGTGTGTGCGTGTGTGTGTGCGTGTGTGTGTGTGTGTGTGTGTGATTACATTACCCAGGACCACTACAGACTCTTTCTCAGATAATTTCTAGTCTAATCTATTTAGTGACGGCTATCAGAATGTTTCTAGACATTTATAACTTTATAAGAATTTGGCGTAACACTGTGTGTGTGAACCGCGCTGAGTGATATCGATTCATTTCGCTTAAAAGGGAACAGAATCATAACCAAGACATTTTTCCTCCTTTATTATTTTACCTTCTTTTAAATATGTGCAGCCAAAAATCTTTTTTTTTTTTAAAGATATTTTCTTTCTACTCAGTCGGCGAGTCTCTGGATATATTTATACGCAGGAAGAGATGAGCGTTGTCATGTGCGGTGGCCAGATATAAGTCGTATAACGTGTTACAGCATTACAGCGGGAAAACAATATAAAGCTAAAAGTTAAAGTTAAAAGTCGGCTGTAGCTGCTAGTCACTAGATTTAGCTTTTAGTAAATAAATAAATAAAATTATATAAAATAAAAGCCGAGCTAAGCATTAGGGAAATGTTTAGCAGCATTAAAGTCGCATTACTGACCTTGTTAACATCCATCATTTAACGTCACGTTAACATATAACATATAGGATGAGGAGATGAAGCTAGTGGGTGCGAGTGTTGAGGATGCAGAAGATAGGGATAGGTGGAGAGTGATGATTCGCTGTGGAGACCCCTGAAGGGAAAAGCTGAAAGAAGAAGACGATAAGTTACTATATCCAATGAAGTTGGAAATGGTATTTTTCCTATTAAATGCAAGCTAATTACCACATACAGGCCTGTTACTTACTCAATATTTGCCTCATACTTCCCTGTTAATCACTAGTTAGTTACTGTGCTGTAAAATAAAGTGCTGTCGATCTGAAGTTGTAGGAATTCATTTCGGTTTTGCGCTTTTCCTCACAGAAAGGAGACAACAAACCACCAGTCAAACCTTCTCACTGCACAGTGTATGTGGCAAAGAGCTACCCGCCCTGGCAGCACAGCGCCCTCTCTCTCCTGGCCAAACACTACAAGGTACCTTAAAAAAAAAAACTGGAAATGTTCTGTTTCTAATAGCTCAGGACGTGTTGTCCGTTCAGGACGTGCTCCGAGATGTGTGATGTAATACTGCTTTAATCTCACTGCTCCGATAACTTGCTTCCTCTTCGGTTCTCAGAGCAACAGCGGAACTCTTCCTGACAATAAGGTGATTGCGGCGGAGCTGGGCGCCATGCCGGAGCTGAAGAAGTACATGAAGCGCGTCATGCCGTTTGTCGCCATGATCAAGGTACTGAGCTGCGAATGAGCTGCGAATGAGCTGCGAATGCTCTCCTCTGGACACGGAGAATAATTTCAAATCTGAAGTACTGAAGAATTCCTTTTCATGTCATTAAATTGTTGAATTCAGGATCCTGATTGGTCAGGAGGTGCTGATTCATTTTCGTCAAATCGCAGGTTTACATTAACACGCTCCTAATTCGTTATCGTTTCTATAGCAACAGCTCGTTCACAGGGACTTCTACCCGAACACGCCACAACCGGATTAAAAAACATGCGACGTGATCAGGGGTTTTTTTTGCAAGGAGATGTTATTTTAACATTTATGGAAGGAGTCTCCAGTGCCAGCGCTTTGTAACCATCAGTAGCTTTAAGTTTTCCGAGATCTTCAGGGCAGAGGAGTTTACGCTTCTCGGGAGCATGACAAGCTGCGTTTTTCTTTTGTTTGTTTTTTTGTCATATTAACGTGAAGAGAGAGAAAAAAGAGAGGCTGAGAGGTGAGGGAACGAGTGTTTATAGCTGCTATAACGTAAGTGAGAAAGAAATTGTTGTTCATTAATCAGTTAGATTGTAATCATTGAGAAATTTACTGCTGTGTAAGAGGAATAAATCACTTTGGGGTTGTAATGTTGTAGGGAAATAATCATCTTCAGGGTGGTTACAGTAACTCTGCTTCATCACACCACCCCGGCGTTGATTATTTTCCTGTAACTGTCCAACCCCGAAGTGTTTATTTCTTCATAGCATCAGAAACGCACCTGAAAGGGAACTTTTACTGCTCAGCGTACATTTAAATACAGGTAATTCTTTGTATCTCGACTTGAGATTTTGTACAATTGGGTTTGTTAATATCATGAGATCGGATTAATTAATTAATAACATTAATGAAGAAGAAGAAGAAGAAGAAGAAGGCTTCTGATTAGAGCGTACATGGACAGTAGCATGTTTTCTCCTGGGTTTATAAACAGAGCACTGTGTTGAGACAACTCTGTTGAAGGTGTGTGTGTGTGTGTGTGCGTGTGTGTGTGTGTGTGTGTCAGGACAACCTGGAGAAGAAAGGGCCGAGGGTGCTGGAGCTGGAGCTGGAGTTTGATGAGCGAGCAGTCCTGCTGGAGAACATTGTTTACCTCACCAACTCTCTGGAGGTAGGAAGCCGAACAGCTGCGTGTGAGCCGTGATGAGTCAGCCTGTAGGAGCGAGGGAGCTACTAAATAAAGAAGATTTTGGCTATAACTCTCAAAGCTCTTCCTCAGTCTTACGGAATTACGCTCAGTCAGACCACACTGGGAATCAGTCACGGACGATCTTTTCATCTTGTGATAAATCACACGCGGCTGTGACAGAGAGGAGGAGTAGAATTAGTAGAATTAGCCGTGTGTTACGTCGTCAGTTTTATGTTAACTGTTGTTGTTTTTTCTGTAGCTGGATCAGATCGATGTCCTGTTTGCCTCCGAAGGGGACGATAAAGTGAAGGAGGAGTGCTGTCCAGGAAAACCGTTCAGCGTGTTCAGATCAGAGGTAACGCAGATCGTTTCCCCGAAACGCCCCGCGGTGTCTGACATCACCCTGAACAATACGGAGGCTTTCTTTAAGAGAACATGGCACGAAAATAAACAGCGTGAACGGAGCGATTGTACGAGTGTCTGAGTTTCCTGCCAGCTGGTGTGTCGGAATTTCTGTCAGATTGTATTTCATCATTGTTCAGTAATAAGTGAAAAAATGAAGAATATGTCTTTATATTCTGAAAGTAGCAGTGATGAAACAGTAATAAGAAGAAATCTAGTCTCAGCAGCGATCTGCGGGGTCCAAGCACTCTTTGCCAAAAACTAGCGCCCCCCGGTGGTCAGTTCATTCCAGTTTTCCTAAAGCAATAAAGAGATCATAGATAGTGATAGATTCGTTGTTGACGATAGTGCAGTGGTAGCTGTGTGAAATGCCTAGTAGAAAGCTGATTGGCTGACAGCAACCAAGTGCTCAAAATAACCGTCATCATTAAAAAAAAAAAAAAAAAAAGGGCTCCGTCTGGTTAGAATTGATTGACATGTCACAACCATATTGTGTAACATAATTATTGAGATTCTTCAAAAATGCTAGGGCTAGTCAAAAAAAAAGGAGGTTTCCCTTATTATGCAAATCTATCAGGGTGGAAATTAGTGGGTGGGGCCTATATCAGCCTATAGCAATTCAGCTTAAGCCAAGCAATAAGGGGGGATTTTAAGTGTAGGATTTATGGCTCTTGAGATTTGGGCCGTAATGTAAATGTTTGTGCGTAGGGGCTGCTACCTTTTAACCAAGTTTTACATCTCTTACGATTTACGGTTTGAGCTGCTTCTGCTGTGTGCTTGGACCCCTAATAATAATAATAATAATAATGATAATGATAATACAGTGTCATGGGATCGCATGTATTATCTTATAAATAAAACGGTTGTGTGAATAGAGATTGTATACAGCAGTCGTTAAAATGGATAACGGTTCAGTTGAGATGATGATTTAAGGAAAATCATTCTGGATTAAGGATTTAACCTGTTAGCTTTTTCCCCCCACTCCCTCTTTCCCTGCCCGTAGCCCGGAGTGTCGGTGTGTCTGCTGAACCCTCAGCCATTCAACGGACTGTTCTCGTCTCGGGTCGACGTGCGGCAGGGAGACACCAAGGACAGCGTCACACGCCGACTCTACAGAGCCAACAGGGGCATCAAAGGTAAAGCGGCGTGAACTGAAACCACCTCGCTGAAGCTGTGCTAAGAGAATTACAGATTTTTTAAATTTTTACATGGTTATAATGTCATGTTTGAAATGTGAGAGCTCAGTAACTGAACTCGGTCTGATCGAGTTTCTTCATTTGTGTGTGAAATTTTAATTTCCCCAAATAATATTAGTTTAAACCTGAACCAAACCCTGTTCTTTCACACGTCTCCTACACCTCCCACACCTCAAAAAATTTTTTTATTTAAACTCAGTACAGTTAGTTAAAAAATTATATCATTAAGAACAATATAGGCCAGAGGTGTTCAGTTCAAACTGGTAAAGGTCCAGTTTCAAAAAACTCCCTTATAAAGGTCTAGATGAGCGACTGTCATAACAATGGTGCCCTTTACCAGTGTTTTACTGAATACAACCTTCACAGACAGTTCGTTACCTTTACAGACAGTTAGTCACCTTTACAGGAAGTTCGTTACCTTTACAGACAGTTTGTTACCTTTACAGACAGTTCGTTACCTTTAATGCTTCCTGGCTACTAATCAAATAAAATTAAGACACATCAGATGTATTTTATAGCGGTTTTATTTCGGCGGTGTGGTGCGGTGTGTAACGCTGTTGTCTCGAAAAAGCATTTCAGAATTTACTTAATTGGTTCTTGAAACTTAATGGATTTAAAGATGCAATAGCTGATTTTAAAAATTTCTTATTGATACAAATGACCTGGAAAATATGTAGAACATTATAAACTATAATGGTGTAAGCCACAGCCTCAGCACAGGGGAATTAAGTGGCTGAGAAATCCCGTTTGGAAAACTGAGTTCTGGTCCGGAATGCTTGTTTGTGTTTGGATGAGCTTCCTGTCGGACATTTTATAGACACTATGTGATTGATGTGAATATGTATGTGTGTGTGTGTGTATGTGCGCGTGCATGATGCCCTGAGATGTTTCTTGTCCGGGGTGTGTTTTCACCTCATGC
Organism: Pangasius macronema; assembly: GCA_037577455.1. NCBI lineage: Eukaryota > Metazoa > Chordata > Actinopteri > Siluriformes > Pangasiidae > Pangasius > Pangasius macronema. The sequence goes on along the minus strand of CM074959.1, from coordinate 657,301 downwards.
CCAGTTTTCCCAGGATAGACTCCGGACTCATCGCCACCCTGACCAGGATGAAGCACTTGCTTAAGCCGAATGACTGAGGAACCGTAACGGTTTTGTGAACTCTGCTAAAACGTTGTTTCGATGCTGTACGGCGTCTTCCTGAATGGAACAGAGAGGCAGTGAAATTTTGAAGTGTCTGATGATGATGTGTTGAAAGTCGTGGTTACGAGCGCAGCAGATGGTTGAGCAGATTACTGTCGAGTACGAGCTCAGTGATATAAGAGTGATGTATAAGAATGAGCTTTCTGCACAACATTAATTACGAAACAGAAAACTCTCTCAGGAACCTTTCCAGTGTGTGTTTCTAAGCCTCTTAACCTGTTTCCCTCTCAGACTTATCCAAAGTGAAGCTGATGCGCTTTGAAGATCCGCTGCTCGGCCCTCGCAGAGTTCCCGTGCTGGGGAAGGAAGAGCAGGGCAAACTGGCCATCTCGGACACGAGCGTGTTCCACATCAACCTGGAGGAGAAGAAGGTGCGTCTGAGCGACAACGGCCTCACGGTGGACATCGGAGACACTCTCGTCTACCTGATCGAGTGATCGACGATTTGCGAGGGAAAAACCGCCAGCGCTGCTTTCTACAGAGTGTGAAATGGCCGTTGTAGACGAACGACACTGCAGAAATAAACGTCTTAGCAAGTGGAAATAGTCACAGTTATGTAGTATTTCCTGTTATAAGGTTACAATAAATAAAATATAAAACTATTAAACCTGTTTGTACTGATTTCAGACTTGAAATGTTGTTCTACTGGCAGATGATTTCGCTTTTTTCTAGAAATATCTGCATAAAATTAGTAAAGTGATCTGCCAGTAGGACAAGACTATGCTTGAAATGTGCAGAAACGTCTAGAAATAGGTTTAATAATCTTATATTTGGTTTATCGTAATCATAAAGAGGAAATTCTGCTAAATCTGACTTACTATGTTGAAGATATTTGCACTTGCTAAGATCTCTATATATATCTATATATGTATTTTTTTGCAGTGTAAACTTACTTCCTGGGTTGAAGTTTAGAGGTCAGGGTCATTTATACCTGGGGATGTCTCATGGATTTACTCTACTTATGTTACAACAATAGTGATTAATAATCAGACGTTTTAGAGGTCTGCATCGCCATAGCAACTCAGCATTTCGGCTTTTTGGCACTTAAGTTATGTATCTTGTGTCTGTTTATAAATCTGTTCAGAACGAAGCATTTCCACTTTCTGCTGTTATCGAGGCCCTGTGTGTGTCTCTGTAATAAATTCTGTGAATGCAAAATAACCCAAATAAACTTCTCCTTAGTAAATGTGGTACTTTTGTGACCTGATATTATCAATATTATTATTATTATTATTATTATTATTATTATTAAATGTGTGAGGCAGTGTTCGCTTTACCGGCTGGAACACCGAGAGGGACGAGAGCAGATTAATGTGCTTTAGATGTTCAGAAGGAGGAAATGAAGCAGGACGTCAGCGTGGAGATGAAGTTTCGGTGTGTGTGTGTGTGTGTGTGTGTGTGTGTGCACTAGTAGAACACTAGCTTCCCTGTTGAATGAAAGTGTTTATTTAGTGTTTATTGTACAGCACTGTTTAGTGTTGATGTGGATGTGTGTTTGTGGAAGCTGTCTGGGCTTTTGCTTCATTTGTGTGTCTTAATTTGTTTAGCAGTTGTGAATGAGTGGTGCATTCAATTGCTTCTTTATGTTGTTGTTGATGGTTGTGTGTGTGTGTGTGTGTGTGTGTGTGTGTGTGTGTGTGTGTGTGTGTGTGAGAGAGAGAGAGAGCTACTCTGAGGATTTCTTATCTTTGCAGTACAGCTTGTTGTTTGTGCCTCCCAGCCAGGCAGCTATCTGTATTAACACACTCCTGTCACTAAAGTGAAAAACTCGCTGCTCTCGAGTCAGGAACTCTTCAACACCATCAGCGTTTGTGTTTCCAGACCAGGAACCACCTCTTGTATCAAAAGAGAAAATTTTCTTCCACTCTACTCAAGTTCTGTGTTTGTTTTAATCATGCAGCAGCTGCCTCTGCTGAAGCCCGAGGGCAAACAGGAGGATTTCTGTGAACGAGGTAGGGAACTTCACAGTACACGAGCTGAGCGATGGACATCGTGGAGCGACGGGGCGGAACTTCCTGTACTAACCCAGCCCGGCCTCGGAGTAACGACCACGACGGTGACCACCATCACTCAGACGGGGGGAGACTGGAGTACGGGTCTGTGCGATGTGTGTGACGACGTCAGCACCTGTAAGAGGAGATGAGGTTCTTGTTGTGAGAGAAAGGTTACAGCTTTCACCTTCCCAGTGTACAGGCACGTTTAAACAGATGAGAGAAGCAGCAGCATACAGGTGTATGAAACGTGTGACGCTGTTTAACAGAGACGTGACTGCGTGAACATACTCATAACTCATTTCAGCCTTTTTATTTTTAAATTTATTTTTATGTGAATGAAAGGGAGGGAAGTGGAACAGTAAGGTTACAGGGTGAAGAGGTGAAGAAGGTTCAGGAGTTTAAGTACT
>CM074959.1:609018-619850 GCA_037577455.1 Pangasius macronema | reverse complement strand
CTGTGTGGTGTAGAGCTTCCACCCTGACTGTGTGGTGTAGAGCTTCCACCCTGGCTGTGTGGTGTAGTTTCCGCCCTGGCTGTGTGGTGTAGTTTCCGCAAGCCCCTTCCATGCCTTGACTAAATCAATGTGGAGGCGTTATAAGGGCAACGGATCGGACGGTAGCGACGGTTTGGAAAAGCCGATAGAGGGAAGCGTTTAGTCCTCTGTGCTTCTCAAAGTGCTGAAATAAAACCTGGCTCTCATGCTCAACAATACGTTCGCTATTTTTAGCAAGGACACAAAAGAGACAGTATGAATTATTTATGATTCGGCTTGCACATTCAGTGTCCGACCTCTGGACCACCTGAACGCAGCTACTTGCGTTGTAAGGTCAAAGCCAGACACATTTGTGCTCATCTGTACAAGCTGACAAGCAAACAAACCAAAAAAATCCAAGAATTGTGCTTTTCTAACAAAACCCTTCTACAGGAACGTGAGTGCAGAGCAACCCAGGTCTGAGGCAGTGGTGAAGAATTTGTGCGTCAGCACAGCTCACAGCTTTGTACTCCTCTCTCCAAAGTGGTCCAGATTTCTAATTTTCCTGGTAGAAGCGTTTCCCGTCCCTCAAAGGCGGTACTTGCGGAGAAGGTCAGCCTGCCACATGTACTTGCGCTCGGGGAAGTGCTCTGGGATCTTGATCTTACGGAAGTCCTGGATGCACTTCTCCAGCTCCTCTTCCACGCTCATCTTCTCTTTGGCTGGCCGTTTCTTGCTGCCGCTCGTGTCCCGTGAGCTTGCGGTAAGAGTGCGAAGGAGATCGCTCTTACGCCGCTGCTCAGACTGCTGCTGCTGCAGAAGCTGACCTCCTGGCCTTTCCTTCTTGGGAGGCCGGTCGAGTGTTTGGACGTGTGCTTGGCGGCTGACGGGCCCACGGATGACCGTACCCTGGGGGGAGCTGGCTTCTGATTGGCTCTCGGAGCTGGAGGTGGAGAGCTCGTTGAAGGAGGTGCCGCTCTCGCCCTCACCTTCACCTTTGTGGCCTTTGCAGCAGCAGTCACAAGGCGGCGAGGACCAGCGTGATGATCCACCTGAAACGGGACGACGAGACGGAACATGAACCACAAGCAGCGTTATGTAATCCTGAAGGGAAGCAAAGTTCTAGAAATAATCATTTATTATTATTATTTTTTTTTTTTAGAAATTACTCTTTTAGTCAATGACTGGAATGATGTTACTTTTGAAGGAAACATTTCTCACAACATCACATGATCGAGCACTAAGAGCAATTCACACGGTATTTAAGTTAAATATTAAGTAAGTGTGATGCAATTAATAATAATTTCTGGCACAAACATCGTGTATCAGATCTAAATGGCACAGCAACCAACATGAAGATTAAACTAATCGTCACAACGCAATAATTATTCATCATTTCAACCTTTTCATGCATAAATTATATAAAACATACTGTATATTCTCTTTAACTTAAAATTCCTTAAAAACTTTAACAAATTAAAAAAAAAGGAAAATGGTCTGTTCATGTTTGTGATTACTGTAGCGTCAAAGACATCGATAAAAAGATGTAAAAACATACCTGGGGGAAAAAGTGCAGTGTGTTAAATAAATAAATAAATAAATATGTTTTATGTCATTTGTTAACATTCAGGTCTTAAATAATTAACTCTGATGACTAGAATTAAAAAATATAACATTATGCCTGATGTGTACAACATTTATGCAGTTTAAAAAAAAGGTTTTATACAAAGAAAGAAAATAGAAAGTGGGAAAAAACTGGAACAGAAATCAGGACAATGGTTTATGTTAAATTATAAGCAAAAAAATGGAAATATGGATTTTTCCATATTTCCAGCCTTAATGTGGACACATGCATGAAAGATAATAATGTAGTAGATCAGAGTAATAGTTGTAGAGTGTGTGTGTGTATATATATATACACACACACACAGTATAAAGTTGTTTTAAGGAAGTAATGTGAACGATAAGTTATAGAGCAGTTCTAGTTTATAGATTATCACTAACATTTGAGATGACGATGAAGAAGGAAGATATCGATCTGAATGGCGTTTACCTTTCAGTCACATTCTGCCTCTTGAAACTGCGCTACATTAAAGCACTTTATTACAGTAGTTAAACGCAGAGCGCGACACATCACACACTCCATAAACGTCGACTAGTGCGAGAAAAGAGTCTGCAATCATTTTATTTCACACTTCAGTTCAGTCGGTGATATTATTTTATAAGTGGGGTCTGTGAAGCATAGCCAAGGGATCTGGGTTTTTTTTTTTTGGTTATTTCTGTTATTTTATTTTATTACAGTGGTGGAAATCACAACCTGCTGTTATTAAAGTTCTTATATTATTCAAAACCTCAATAAACCCAACAAATAACGTCAATTCGAATCTAATATAAATGGAATGGAAGTTTGATGGATAAAAAAACTCTCCAACAGAGATCTAAAACAATTTTGTTCACATTTAAATGAATGAATGTAATATTTAAGGAGTTGGTTTGTGTTCCTGGAGTGATGAGGTCCATGGGAATTATTTTAAATTTAAAGGAAAGTGCTTTGTTGGTGAGGGTTAGTCATGCATTCGACTAAACTTGTAATTTCTGACCTCTGAACAGGAAAACAAAGAAAGAAAGCTCTTGGAAATCCTACTCAGGAACTCGGGATGGTCTCCTCAACCCCGAGTTCAGGGAGTGACGTCAAATTAAAATGGCCGCTCACAGCATCAGCAGCACATCTTACGTTTAAATGAGTTACACTGTATTTACAGGTGTTTAGTTTAGTTTATCTTTAGAGAAATCAGCGTACAGACATGATCACTTGTTAAATCTATAACACTGACTCGACAGTTCAGCGTTCTGAGGTAAATATACACCACCTAGCACAGTTAGCTAGCGAGATCACTGCTAACAAAAGAGGCGTCCATGTTTTTTTCACCGCTTTGTAGCTCGAACATACAGAGGTCGAAAATGACGTCATTCCAATCTCCGAATTCCTGCTTCCGAGGTAATCCCGCTTCCAGAGTATTAGCAGAGTGGAAATGAGAGAGTGTGTAAATTAGGAGCTCCTCTGCCAGACTGGCTGTACTGTGAATTTACACGAGCTGAGCACTGAGGCAGCAAAGTGTTGGCTTCCTTACAGCAGAAGTTTCTAGCAGCTTGGAATAGGAAAGGAAAATGTTTTAGCAGCTCGGTCCAGTCTCTCTCTCTCTCTCTCTCCCTCTCTCTCATTAGCTTGTTAAAGCTGCTCTGACACCATGTGAGGAGGAATAACGATTTCCAGCTTAATTCACCCTGCATGGCGCTCCTAATGAATCTGATTACACTGGCTGGGTTTGCTGAGAGGCGTCACTAAAGCATCGTCTTTTTGTGTTTTAACCTCCGTCTGCACTGATCTGCACTATTTCACCACACTGATTCATGTCAGATTTTTAATTATGCTATTTCAGATCATTTGCATGAATTATGCAAATGCTACTCGAGATGTCACAAATGATTCACACCATCCACGCCTGCTCTTTGTTGGACCCATTAGTCGTCTATATGGATGTTTTAGATCTTAATCGCAGGCATGCAGACTTAATTAAACATATTATAGAAAGGTAATGGGGTGAGTACTCTGTCCACATGTGGAGGATATTTTTGGAAACCACCTGGAGTGTGTGTGTGTGTGTGTGTGTGTGTGTGTGTGTGTGTGTGTGTGTCTATTCTTTGCCCATAGTACTGTAGACTGCCTTACTGCAGTATAATCTTGTTAGTGATCAGGAACATCGAGTGTTGTGTGAAAGACACACTTTCTCTTGAGCTCTAAAACAATCTTTAAGCTCTTTGTAAGAAGTTAGTGATTGAGATTTAATTACTGCTCCCTTCAACAACTTCAGATCTTCAGGTTCTCACTAGAACCGAACGAAGGAACAAATCTTATGCTTGAGATTCCAGAGTTCTGATCTAAACATGTCCCAGTGATCCCCAGAGCAAGATCATATCTGTATGGCTCGTCTCTGAATTTGATAAATATAGGAATAAGATTTACATGAATTATTTCTACGCCATTAGCAAGGAGAAGCGACACATAAGATACGTCAACTCTCTTCTTCGTCTTTGCTCATAAAAACTGTCATAATGGTGCAGTTATGTTATGTTACAAATCCAAACTTGCAGATTTGTTAAAATAAAGTTGTATAAAATGATGCAAAGGGACTTCTGGTTACGGCTGTGTGTGTGTGTGTGTGTGTGTGTGTGTGTGTGTGCTGCCATGCTGTTCTGGCAGCAGGTGTGTTTATGTGTCCAGGTGAGAATTCAGAGTTGAATGATCGTTCCATCGCGGTTTTCCACGCCGGGCGTCAGGTTTTTACGAGTACAACAGATTGCAGCATTAAATCCTGACACTGGCTACAGAATTGCTCTTAAAGGTTCTTCTTCTCATCTGTAAATCACTACGTGGATTAGAACAAACACACCTGTCAGGTAAACTCCAGCACTATGAGCCACGCAGGACTCGCAGGTCATTGGGAGGTCAGTGCTGAAGGTAAACACTAAAGCATGGAGAAGCAACGTTTAGCTTTTAAGCTGCTCTGAGATGGAAGCAGCCGACACAGAGCCTCAGAAGAGTCCTGAGATTAAACGGTTTAAAAACGAAGATGAAAACTTTTGTTTCGAACAAACTTACAGTTAAAAAAACATGTTTAGCTCCCAGGGACAGTGTTGCACTTTAGTTCTCTTATGTTATTTTTCTGTTTTCTTAAATACTGTTATTTATATGTTTTTAATTAGACAACAAACATTTTATTTACAGCTATTTTTATATTTGTTCATTTTGATTTGTGTACAAAGTGTGCTCTAGAAATACTTTTTGCTGTACATCTCTCCTACGCTCTCACTCTTTCGGTGAGCGCTTTATCCGGGTCAGGGTGCCAGAGGATCAGGAGTCTATCCCGGGAATCCTGGGCGTGATCCAGAAACACAGCCTGGATGTCTATCCCGGGAATCCTGGGCGCGATCCGGAAACACAGCCTGGATGCGACGCAACTCCATCTTGTTTTTTTTTACGTCTCCGAATTCTAGCATGACTGCGCGTTAAGGATTTAGTTTTGATCAAGGCCTGATGAGGAGGATCTTCATTACGTTGGATTAGTGTGCAGTTCAGCACAGTCTTATTCACAGTTCATTAAACTTTAATGAGAATCATGAAATCAGAGACACAAATCGGCAGACAGACAAACTGCCAGATAGAACAACAAAACAAATGTGTACTGGTACAATCTAAAACAGCAGAATCACCCAACAGTTAGGGCTTCATAACCTCGGTTAACTCATAACCTTTCCCTCCTCCGAGTTAAACAGGAAGTAGAGATCCATAAACAGGAATAAACTCATTGTTCACTTTTTACAGAAGTCTTGTGGTCTGGAATTAACGCGTCATTCAGTATAAAAATGTTTGATCAGTGGGACAGAAACTCACAGCTGGTCTTTTGAGAAAGATTTTGGCATAATGAGCTACATTTCCATCTAAACTGCATGATCAGGGTTCAGCAAATCAATCAATCCTGATAAATGGAAAATAAAATACTGTAAGGAGAATAATCTGACCAGCCACAGAAGAGCCGTTCATCTTCCTCCACGTGAAGGTCTAAGGAGTCACATTTTAAATACCTTAAATACACGTCAGACAGGAAGGAAGCTATTGAACAAAAACTATTTCAGACATTTGACCTTCCTGTGACCTTTGGATCAGTTTCAAAATCTAAGCAGTTCATCTGCTGCTCCTGATGATAATTCTACATAAATCCTCCAAACATTCAGCCACTCGCTCTTGGGATATCTCACTAATGAGGATCTCTCAGCAGACGCCCGGGTGGACAACCTGAAAACACCGAGTGACGCAGCGTCACGGACAGGAAGTCAGCAGACTTAATGATAAAAGGTGCAAACAAACAACAAAACTGAGACAATCAAGAACCGATAATCTGAACCAGAGACGCGAGGCAGAACATGCAACACACAAACACATCAACAAGAGCGGGACAAAGACGAGACTGCGAGCTAGAACTTATAAGGCTTTGTAAATCAGAGTGCAGTGAGACACAGGGGATAGGATGTGGGACATGTGACATGCTGGGGCTGATGGGAAATGTAGTTCAGTGCCCTTTGGGTGCTACCATGACACAGAAGCATTAAATCAATCAATCAATCAATCAATCAATCAATCAATCAATCCTTGACCATAAAGTCATAATATCAGCTCATTATAATGAGAATGCCTCTGAAAGTATGACTTGGTATCTTATTAGAATGAATTATTATTAGGTTTAATTTAGATATTAATGAAGAGCTTTACGACGTTTCATGACTTAATGATTTCCTCTGATTAATTCAGTTAATTTCACAATAAATAAATGATTAAATATATTTTGAGAAAACAGAGTATTATTGATTCATTTCAGTCATAAGTTCATAGTTTATTTTTAAATGATAATGAGTTTGTTGTTTATTTCAAGTGCAGCAAAAATTGCAGATTTGACATGGAATTAAAACCGTTACTTTCATCCAACAACAACAACAACAACAACAACAACAACAGGAGAATGGACAGAAACTAAAACTAAATAAAAGATTAAATCAGTGTATTAGCATTTGTTCATTTATTTGTTTGTGTAGTATTTCAGAAGCTCAGTATTTCAGAAGCTCAGCATTTCAGAAGCACAGCCAGTGCATTAGACGTACAGAAGTCGTCTTTTTCGAGCTAGAAGAGATAAGGACCCTGGTGCAGATTTCTGAGTGTTATACTGAGGCACGGATTAACAACGCTAATCTTTTTGTGTGGAAAGACAATATATCGATTTATGGAGTTCTGCTTGGATCTTTTCAAAGACAATATCGAATATCTTGTGTTAAAGTGTAGATAATGCTGAAAAGCCAGTAACTGATACAACAAACCCATTTTACAAACTTATGTCTGAGATGTTGAGGTTTTGTCAGAACCCCTTTCCCAGTCTGCGAAGCCCGAGTGCCACGTATCCGTGGTCTTCCTCGCCATATCCGGTCTAGCGCACTGCTCCGTCTTCCGCGCCATCTCTGCTCACTGACTGCCAGCTCATTCCTGGAGTGAGACTAATCCTCAAAGTCAAATCCTCAAAATGATTGCAACAGTGCCAAATGCGCATTCCAGCCATCTCACAGAATATAGATTAGCAAAATTTACCGCATATATTTCCCAGTGGTGTGTTAATGAGATTGTTGTGTGCATACATCAGCATACATCAGATCCAAAGTGGACTATCGCTGCTTTATGTGAGGAAGAACACACTTCGGGCTGTGCTGCTCAGCCTGATATTTCTGATGTTCTTCTGACATTTTCTTCTCAGATGATACTTGAGTATTATCCAGGAGCATTACTGAAACACATTAAAAGCCCACAAACAGAAAGCGCTCCATGTTATTTCCTCGGAGTGCCCCACCTTCTGCATCTCATCTACTGTCATACTTCAGCTAATGATCTCCGCATCATTTCCTGCTTTAAGTATTTCTGCTGTGCTTTGTGCAGGTCTTCTACGTTCAGCCTTGTGTCAAGGGACAGACTCTGGGACGGAAAAGTCCTGCATTTAGCATAACGTGTCATTAGCAATCGTCAAAAACTTTCCACACATCTCCTTTCAATCTGTAAGTAATATGACGAAAATGCGAAGAAATTTACTTTTTCGAGAAGTTATGGTTTGAAGAAGAAATCGCAGGCAGTGGACACTTTCAAGGATATCGAAGGTCACATCTGTGTGTCATTCAGTGAAGGTTGTAGAGCAACGATAATCGAAATGATCGATCCTGAAGGAGTGGAACTCCGGCGCACTCCGAGTCCCCGATGTGTTGTGTCATATGGACTCATATGTAAAGTAAACTGAAGCCTTATGGAGAGTCTGTAGTCCATAACGCGTCGTGGACTTGATTGCTGCACTGAGTGCACCGGAGTTCCAGCTGTTACGCCGCAGATGTTTGTGTGGTTCTTCTAAATAAGCACAATTTCTCGCAGAGTTCATTTCAACCTTCTAATACTACTAATAAGAATAATCTGCTGCTCACGTACCAGAAAATTAAGTATGACTTTATTTGTAAGGTATTTATTTAGTTTCGTTGCTCTGACACACAGCACTGAGTCGTAGGGTTATGACTTTATTCTCAAAATCTTCTAATGTTTTAAACAGAGGCCATAATTAATAGACGGTGTCTACGTACAGATACAGGGACTAGTAAATCTCAGACAGTTCCAATATTTTCAGAATGATAAGCTTCCAGGAAATGCCTGTAGACATGCTGGATTATAGGGCAGAATCAGAGTAAGTGCTTGTTATGGGCCTCTGTGAACGGTATTTAAAAGAAATGCGGATTATGGATTCCTTATCGAAAGACTTCACGCTGAGCGTAATAAAGTGCACCGCACTGATTTTTACAGGTTATGAGGTTATGAGTAATGACAATTCTTAACTCATGTGATTTGTGAGCCACAGCATGAAGAACATCTTTTTGGGATGTCATCTAAAATCCAATCAGTGAAGGAGCTTTTGGAGATTTTGTGTTATTGCGCGACTGTGGCTTCTCTCGTTCCTACCGAGCATCGCGCCATTCTCCACGCTTAGCTGAAGCAAGACTGACTTCACTGCTGTGCCATATGCCAGCCTTCACAGAGCCATGCTGCGTGCTTCTCTGTAGTGAAGCTGTCTTGATTAGGCTTAGCTATTTTCCAGCCATGAAAAAGGAGCCATATTTTGTGTTTGTGTCTTTGTTTGTAGTCTTCTGAAAACCTCCAGGACCTAAAAAGACATGAGTGCAATTAAAGCCCAGGAAGCTGATTTTCAAATCTGTCTCTCAAACATGTCTGGATTGTTTTGAATCTGTAAGATACTGTTCTCTCGTGTTTGTATCGTTGGGATAGTGACAGTGATAAATTTACATATAATTCAGAGATATTTATTCTACTTTACTCTGCATCATTAAACCCACTCTGTTCCATTTGCTTCAATGCATATTTGATCAGTTCATTTAAATAAAAACAAGGCGTTTGTTATTGCACAACAAACACATTTCCTGATAAATCCCCTGCCTTCCTTGTTGCCTTTCTGGCACTGAAGAAACACGTCACACTTCTGGCCTGACTTCTTCATTTAGCTAACCATGACCAACTAACTAACCCTACTCATGACCAACTAACTAACCCTACTCAGGACCAACTAACTAACCCTACTCTGAGGAGCTTGTTGTATTCATATTCGTTATTCGTGAGTGGATTAGCACAGAGCTTTTTTTTCCTCCCCTTCCTCTATTTTCTTAACCCTTGTCTTAAAAAGGTAGCAGGAACCACTGAGGAATCATAGCATACTTCCTCTGGGACTCATTAAAAATGACAGAAGAATCCAGAAGAATCCAAAACTTCCACACGCATGCTCTGAGACAAGCTTCAAAATAAAAACGTTTTTATAATTCATTATAAGTCTCAGCAATGACTGCGGTTAGGCTGTTTTTTTTAAAGAAACAAAAATTCCTACAATTATAGTTTGAGTGCAGTGCAGTTATGAAATTAACATCAGATCTCATTTTGATTGGGAATGTCTGCATACATTTGCATTCTGTATCCTCGTTTACGTCTCTAAAGAGGAAAACGCTTTTAGGCGAGACTGTTGAGTCGGAATATAATGGGCTCCAATTTTTAAAAAAAATGCAATTATGGTGAGAGAAATTGAGCAGCCGTGACATCCTCATGCCTGCGAGCAGAAGTGACTGTTTTGCACACCCCAGTGGTTTCCAGGAACACAGGACACTACGCTTTTACAGATAATATGACATTTTTGAAATGAATTATTTATAGTGTCCAAGGACAAAATGTAAAATGTATAAACTCAGGTCATTTCCTGCTAAAATATTATTTATTAGACACTTTTTTTTTTTTAAGAAAGTCTATACTCTCTAAAAATATAACACCTATAATAAGAGAAGTGTTGGAGTATCTGCTCTGTAAGGCACAGACGTTCTTGGAAACACTGCTGTTGGCACTGATGTATCTGCTGCGTTTCTCAGGACTGGAACACGGCATGCGGCAGGTCATTTAGCACAACGTGCTCCGGCTCTCCTTCACTGAGCAGACTTTCAGAAGTTCTCACAAAGTGGCCGCTTTCCTCTGCGCTCACCTTCTAACACTTGTCATGATCCGCAGCCTTCACTTGAGCCATACGTGATTTATTTATTTATTTTTTTAGCAATTCTTTCATTTAATCATCATCTTTACTAATCCAGTGGATGCAGAGTCTATCCCAGAGCATCCTGGGCGTGAGGTGGGAGAAGTCACCTGGAATGAGAGGCCAGGGCACCGTGCACACACACACACACACACACACACACACACACACACACACACACATTCACACCTGAGTGTACACTACATTACATCTATTAGCTTGTTATGTGGAGGTGGAAGGACACCGGAGAACCCAGAGGAAACTCACATGGACACAGAGAGAACATGTGAGACAGTAATCGGAGTAATCTCAGGATCGAACTGCGGTCTCTGGAGCTGTGAGTCGGCAAAGCGACCGGCTATACCGACTCAGCAAAATCATATTTCCAATAAATTCTTGCAGATTTATACATTATTTTATGTGTCAAGATGCAGTACAAGATCTTACACGATTACAGCTTCACATCTTCTACTCTACTCACCTCATTCCCTCTGTGTGTGCACACCGCCTTAATTCCAGTCTATACACACTCTGTTCTTGTCTACATTAGCCTTAAGCACATATATGCTGAAAAACTAGTCCATGCATTTATCACGTCCAGAT
>CM074959.1:596176-608449 GCA_037577455.1 Pangasius macronema | reverse complement strand
ACACACTTCACTTTACTTTTGTTTGTGTAAAGCTGCTTTGAGGCAATGACCTTTGTAAAAAAGCGCTATACAAATAACAATGAATTGAATTGAATTGAATTGAATATAGCATGTGCTACTGAACTGCTGTTCGTGTAACAATAGAATGAATCCATCAGGTTTCCGGGCCTGAGATCATCTCTTCTGTAGTTTTATATCTTTCCATTTGCAAGCTCAAGCAGTCCTTCAAGAATGATCAAATCCCTTTGCAGAAGCTAAGCGCCTCTAACAGATGTTGCCATATCATAAATATGTGATGTTGCTCACACAGAAATAGAAAAATGGATTTAGACAAATGTCAAGGTTATGCTGTATTTTAGCCACACTGAGATTTATAGCTGGTAGCTGAAATTTCCCTTTTACTCTACAAGCAGATGTTGTACCTGAAATATTCAGCACGGTGGGATTCTTTCGCTTCTTAACAGACCAGAATACCCAGAACTTTAATTTCCAGTAATTGGTAAATGATCAGCACTATTATCTGACAGATGGAGCAGAGAATAAATGGTGTGCTGATGCTACCAGGAGTTTGTACCTGGGCAGTACGCCTCTAAGAGAAGCAGCAGGAACGCACATGAACACATATAATCAGTCAGTAATGTAAAACGTCCAAGTAGTGTTGCAGCGCTCCAACTCACTTGCTGTTTTCTGCTCGGATTTGGCTTTATTTATGGCCACACACCCACACACACACACCCACACACACACACACACACACTCACTCAGCTCACTGCTCTGCTCCATGCTAAACCACACCCTCACCTGCTACAAACCCCACCACCCGACATGCGACTGCCTCCCCCTTCTGCAGACACACAAAGTCTGAGTGTGGTTTGAACAGAGGGTGAAAGAGCACCGCATCAGTAGTAACAGACACACCTTGTTGATGTTAATTTTTATTTCTGAATTAATCACAGCACCAGGCGGTCCTCCCACTCCACCGCCTGAGACAGAACAACTCCCAGCCCGGGGTCTGTTTCCAAGGTTTCTCCTCATCATCATCATCTCAGGGAGTTTTTTTTCCTCCTCACTGTCGCCTCTGGCTTCCTCATGAGGGATCTAAATCTGCACCTAGATTTATGTAACGCCGCTTGGTGACAATGTCTGTTGTTTTGAATACAAATAAAACTGAAATTAAGCTGTAAATGAACACAGCCAGAAGACAAGCCAGACAGAACCTCCACTTCCTCAATATTCTTTAAATAGAAACAGGAACGTCAGTGCGCATTAATAATTTAATGAACTTTGACACTGCTATATTGCTAATGTTCAGTGGAATGGAACGTTCCCCAAAAGCAAGAGGAAAACATGAATGTGAGCAAGAGTAGTTTATGAGAGTGCTGTGTCAACTCCATCTCTCCATCTAGACTTCATCTAGTGACCAATGTATAATTACTACCATCTTTCATGTCATTCCACAAATGCCACAGCCTTGAACAGAAGCTCCTCACATGTTCTATGTTCATTTAGCCTACTTTTTAGATTCCTTCATCACCATTAAACATTTTTTGGGTGATCATACACTACACTCATACACTATACTTGATTAACTGGGGTTTTCCTCAATGCTGGAATGGTAAATGGTGAATAAAATGGCTTAATAAGCAGCATTTCAGATATTACCTTTTCTTCAAAGCTGCTAAAATGACTTAAGGGTTAGGGCTCAAGAGACGGACTCTGGATTGATGAAAAAGCAAAAAGATAGCCAGTCCTTTAGTACTTACGCTCTCCTTCTATTCGTAACTGCTGGTATGTGACAGCAAAGTCCAATCAGAGCAGCGTAATGGCATCACTATGACAACGCTGTATTTAAACACTCTCCGGTCCTAACATAACAACATTTCAACGTTTGACGTTTGTCAGGTAGCTAGTTTGTTTTGGTGAGTGGCGTTAGCATTTTAGTAAATGTCAAAAGAGCTGCGAAAATGGCATGATCCAAATTGTCAAATCCGAAGAAACAGAAACCGTGTGTTTAAAGTCGACTGGACAGACAAGTACGCGTTTATTCTCCCTGAAGGAAGCACCAAACCTACGTGCTTAACCTGTAACGAGATGGTAGCGAGGGTTAAGAGCGGTAACGTTAAGCGCCACTATGAAACAAAGCACGTGTATTTTGAACACGAACGTGAGAACTAAAATAAATTAACCAGATGAGAGACTCCAAACATTTTGGAGTTTTTATTCTTTACAGTAGTTCTGTACTTGATGGGACATACATCTGCGTGGACCTTCAGCCCAGTGGACCACAAAGATTTAGATTCGAGTACCCCTGCTTTAGGGTATTTGTGTCTTTCAGGATTCTCAACATCGTGTCTGTTGGTGCAAAAACCATAACACTGTAGATGTAAGATTATGTGAGAGAGTTAAACGCTTGATTTATTTGCTACTTGATCGTAGCGTTATAAAAGTTCCATTTGGATGAAAATCGGACACCAGACACAAACATATTACACTAAGTTCAATGAGCGATTGTATACACTGTGACTGTCATCCCTCTCTAAACATGTTCTCACACTACCACTAGGAACGTCCAACCGAATGATAAAACACTTTAAGCTCATTATACCGTATGATGGATATAAAACCAAGCACTTTGATTTCAACATCATACTGTTTATCTGACACTGTGATAACCTCAAGTGTCATTAAACTGGGATTATCGTTGTGTCTTACACTTAAATTTACAGCTTGAAATTGTGTTTTCAGTCACATCACACTAGCCATGTGAGCAGAATAGCAACTGTCTGATTCGGCACACTGGGCATGACCCAGTGTCCAGAGATGTACACATGCATAAGGCTGAACCGAGAGATCAAAGTCTAGGTACGGTTAACTTAGTGGCAGATGGATGAGGGCATAAATGGTGTGACATTGATGGAGAAGCTGTTAATGCCCCCTAATCACACACTCACGCTATTAGCACCCTGAGTCACACAGGCAGGGCCTGTCTAAAGGACATCTATAAATAGCTGAAAAGAATAACGTGTATATATATCCTGGGATGTCAAGCAGGTAATGTGTCTGTCTGATTCTACTAATAATCTTGATTGAAGCCAATTTAGCTACATTTACTGTATATATAATGAGCTCTACATTGAGGATGCAGAAGATAGGGATAGGTGGAGAGCGATGATTCGCTGTGGNAAACAGCCTTTTCCCCTCTCCTCTGGTTCTATCAAACTATTAATCAATGCAGGGAACTTGGGAGAAGATGGGCAGCTCACGTTCAGCTGAAGAGGTTCTGCAGGTGGCCGCCGTTATCTCCCCGAGTTCCCAGGCTGTGGGAGCCGCAATTCAATGCCGGTTCATTGCACCGCATTATCTCGAGGACTGGTACGTTCAGACATGCAATATCTTCATGTTTTCAACTGGTGAAGCAATTTTTAAAAAAAATAAATGCAGGAAATAATCAGGGCAATCTTCATTTTACACATAAACCTGGGGTGCCATCATGTTTCCAAGCTGGTTCTGAATATGTGCGCTTATTTTTTTAACTGATACTAAAAAACTAAACCAAAGGAAAACAAACAAGGAAAAAAAACCCTTTAACTCCCCAATTCTCATTGGGCTAGAAGGTGGTCATGCTGTTGATTAAAATGATTCAAAAACATAGCAGCAAGTCTGTTCTTCTCAGAGATTAAATGCCATCTTAATGCACCCTGATTATGGAGATTTTTCTACTTGAAATTTCTAGATTTCAGTGTAAACATTGATACAACTGACTAACTTCCATCTTAATTAATAGAGCTGTATTTCAGTGACTGTTTGAATTGNTGTGTGTGTGTGTGTGTGTGTGTGTGTGTGTGTGTGTGTCTCAGTTAGCAATGCCTCTGTCCTTTTTTCCAAAGCTTTTCCTGTGTGCTAGAATTTGGCATTTTCATATGCTGATGGAACACTGGATGTCTTTTTACTTTCTTAAGTTACCCGAAGACAAAACAAAAAAGCTAAATGGCCCTGACAATACTTCTGTAACACTGGGTCAGACTCAGGAGTTAAGTGTGGAATCCAGTTGTCCAGGTTGACTTATATATACTTGTTTATATACAGAAACCAGGTAAGGTTCAAAACACGAAAGACTCGGGTACTCAGGTGAAAACAAAACAAAAAAAGGTACTGGGACAAACCAAAAACAGAAGTCAAACTGCTCAGGTTCACAGTTACGCCATGATGAATCACGGAGGCTAAGAACTCTGGCGTATGATGGGTTTGGCAAGAATTTCCAAGATACACTAAAAGGACAGAATATATCCCAGTAGCCAAAGGAGCCGAGACATAATAAAAGAAAGTTCTGTGTTCTTCATTAGTTGAAATTTTAGTAGAGCTTTTTGCTGGCTGGGAGGCTGGGGATGTGCCAGACCCAGACCTCGGACAGGCCGCCCAACAGGCTCTCCAGGCTGGTACTGTAAGTCCAGCAGATCTCCTGGTTGAGGTGCTTGACTTGCTCAGGGATGGGGATGGTACCCTGATATACCTTGTTTAGAGTGAATTCACTTCACTGTTTTTTGGAGCTTGATTTTTTACTAGATAAGCATATAGAACAGAGTCTGGCAGCTTTGTCAGGGGATTTAACATTTGACATGCTCAATATTCTTATAAGAATGAGGAATGGGTTCTCAGCACCCTCTAGACAGTGTCTCCGTTACTCAAGGTGGCAAGGAGCTTTGACAGAACTTGACAAACATCGTGTGAGATATTGTCAATATGAGCTATAACGAATTCACTAATTCCCATGGTATGTCAGGAACTAAGACCTGGAATACAGAAAGGGTGTTGACCAGTCCATAACTCTCATAACTCTTCACTAGGTATTTGTAGTGTCTTTGCACTGTCTTCCATTCATCTCCTACTCAGATTCACTTTCCAGGCCCAACTTGGTAAAGAACTGAGCATACTGCACATGCTCTAGATCCAAGGGAACTAGCAGCAAGTGGTACCTATACCTGACAGTGACTACCCTATAGTCTATATATGACCTTAAACCACCCTCTTTCTTCTCTGTCTTCTCTTAACAAGGTTAAGGGTTGTATAGTAAAGATTATTACTTCCTTATATATTGAAATACATCAACATCACGCTACCTGCTATAGCTAAGATGTTACCACTGACAGCAAACACAACCTTCAGGCCATTTAGCCTTCACACCACTGATTTCTCCATAGTGCATCTCTACACACCTGTGGCTGCAGCAGACAAGTAGCAGGCTGCTAGCAATCTTTCCTCACTGCATGTGAGCACAACATTAAGGAGAGAGATGAATGGAGAAAAGGAAAGCGGGTAGCAGCAGTGTATGATGGTGAAAAGGAGGGGGCAGCAACTGAAGAAGAGTAGGTGGAAATAAATAATGATAGACAGCAGGGGAGGAGGACGACAGTCGGTGCCAAATGAGGCCATGGCCGCATGTATAATTGCCTCTATTAGCATCATCACGCTAGCGCTCGAGTGCTGCTCCCTTTTGCTCTGCACCTCATGAAAAATCCCATAATAGCTTTGAATTTAAAAGAAACAAAAGTGTTGAGTGCAAAAGAAGAAAAAAACAACAACCAAAAGCTGGCCCTTTTTCATCCACTGTAGCTCATCTTTTGGAGTTAGTGACGTGAGGAACATGTTAACAGGCTGCATTAACTCCAATAAGAGCAGGTAGGACAGATTTTTGTTGTGTTTAGGTGATCCCAGCCACCTCCTCCGCAACTACTACAAAATGCCTCTTCAAACACTGTTTCCTTGCAAATGCAAATAAGGTTCTTTCATGACTTTGTGAGTGGAGTAGAAGTCCTGGGAGCACGTCGAGTTGTTTCTTTTCCCCCCCATATTACTGCTGTGATTTAACACGAACACCTTAACTAAGTGCTGACGGTGTTATTGCACTTAATCTCAGTGCTTAACTAAGGCTGAGAGTGATATTGTTAGAGAGTAAAATGAGGAACACTTGGAAACCATCTGAACCTACACCATATATATTTAATAACTAACAAGGGAGGTCAAAAAGCCACGGCAAGTTGCTAAATGTAAGGTTCTTCCTCCTGAAGAAACTTCTCTGATACTGGTGGTTTGGGACTATCCATCCATCCATCCATCCATCCATCCATACTGCTTATCATACACAGGGTCATGGTGGAGCCTATCGCAGGGAACAAAGCGGGACAACTTGGACAGGGCGCCAACCCATCGCAGGGCACAATCACACACTCTACATGCAATTTGGACATGCTGATCAGCCTACAACGCATGTGTTTGGACTGGGAAAAGCAAAGGGAGAACATACAAACTCTGTACACACAGGGCAGGGGTGAGATTCAAACCCCCAATCCGTAAGTGTAAGGCAAACGTGCTAATGACCAAGCCACCATGTCGATTTGGGACTATTTAACACTTGTATTCTCTTCTAAATGTACCTGTGTAAATGCCTCAGGTGTATGTAAATCTATCTATAAGCAGTCATAGATAATAATTGGATTAAATGCAAACATTGTACATGAGCACAAAACAGAGCACAATCAAGTTCCTATGATACCGGTGGTCCCAGAACATCCAAACACTGAATGAAACTTCTATACCACTTCAAGTTCACAAGTCAGTGATCATTCCAGTGCTTTAATACAGGCCACACATGCATGCTAGGTATAAATAGAGTGAATCCACCCACCCAGGAATATTTGCGGTCTTCATGGCAGCACTCCTCCTCCACTCTGTTACCAGATCCCTTTTAGCAAGGACAGGTGGTGCCAACATTTAAAAATACTCCTGGATACCAAGCACTCAGCAAGAGAATACTCTTATAGGTATGGGAAAGGTATTTTACAGGAATTAGAAACAGTACAGAAGACAAAGTGAAAGGCAGCACTAATCAGGTTCGACATACTTCTAGATTCACACTCACAAAAATCTGCATTCACACTTCATTCAATCTGCAAAACATTCTTTTGGATGTAAATTATCAAGAAAGAAGGAGATGGAAAGCATCATTGTGGAGGAAAATCTGTTCTCTCTGTCAGTCCTACCAGGAGAACTGATATAAACTGCTATAAGCTCCAGCGCTGGAACGTTAACATTAACATCAGTGATCGTTCCTAGAGGAATGTGACTCTCTGGAGCGAGAAAGAAAAAAGGCAGGAGTGACCTGTACAGTACAGAAGATTTTCATTATGGCACATTTCCTCACACAACATACCCTGCTGCTGAGAATTTAATAAACAATTAACTATTAAAGGAAGACAGATGAAGGTTGAGTTCTAACATCGTATCCACAGTTGAGTATTGAGGAGTTAATAAACACTAAACATTGCACAGATCTGTATTCAGACTTCAGAATTATCGCTAGACTTAAGCAATGGTTCAAATGAGTCAATGTTTGAGCTCTGACTGAGTCATTTCCAACTTTATTATCAAATTATCTTAGGCAATGTCCAGAACCTCCAACTCGCTAAGTGTTGCAATATTTCATAAATCAAATCACATATCAGGATCGTAATGGCACAAACATTTCACCCTCTAACAATATGCTGCATGCTTAAGCAGTACAACAGCATATCCCCCATTACTCCCTGCAGAGGAATATTTTCACAGCACATGCATAAATACAGAGCTTTTTAGTGAGATTGGTTTGGCTTCACTGGATGCACAGTTACTCAGTTATTGATACATGCAACATTTCAGTGCAAAGCAGTAAGAGGTTCAGCTACCAAACTGTGGAAATATTCAACCATAACCAAGAATTCCTGTAACTCAGGTCTAATACAATAGTATTAAATTCTCCTCAACGTGAGCGGGAACGTGTCCTACCTGTAGCTTGAGCAAATTCACATTTTGATAGGTTCAAAGACAACTGGCTTGAGCTACTCAACTAAAAGCAGATCATAGAGACTCCAGATGGTCGTCTCAGTCCATTTAGTAAACTACAAGGTTGTGTAAAAAGCTGTAAAATTCGGTACATTTTATACAAAAACAGAACTGACCTTTGAAAAGAAGGAGGTGCATATTTAAGGCCAAACCGCATCACGGTATACTGAAGAACTGAGTCGGGTGAAACAAAAGCTGAAAACTCTCAGCCCTAGAGGTCAGCTGAACCTCTCAGTAACCTTTAAAAAATCTAACATGTGTTCTAAACACACTCGTCTGTCCTCGGTAATGGAAAAGAGTCCGAGACTGTGATCGCTTTCAGCTTTTGACAGTCTGTACACAGCTGAAATGTCTGGTCAGATTTTGGCACTAATAAAAATGGCAAGCTCCAGGGACTACATCTGATAAAAAGAAAGATATGACAAGAGGGTTCGAGCGGTTAGATCACTGAATTGTTTAAAAAAAGAGAGAATAATTAGGCATTTTGAGACACAAACAGACGAGACCTATGTTAAAAAAAAGACATTAACCAGCTAAATTCTATAAAGTTGCTAATTTATTGTAAAACTGGCACTTGGTCATGCTAAGCTAAGCTAAGCTAAGCCCTGTTGCTTGAACATTGCATTGTCTCTGTCTCTGCATGTGATTTATTGATATTAAATCTCCTGGCATAATTCACTGAGCTCAACATTACCTGCACTCTTTAATCCCCAATGGCACAATAAAGAAATGTTGCTTTTCATTCATGAGCGCATGTTTTCATTAATCTTCTACAGTACGAGCTAAAGTCTTCAGCACGCTCCAGAGGCGACGACACATCCAGCTGATGAGATTAGTTGTTGTGTAATTACCTCTGCTGAATTAAATGCTGAATATGAAATTATGCTCTTGCTGAACTTCAGTGAGATGAGATGTTTGTCAGGTGTCAGGAACACAGTGGGGGTGGAAGACGTTTCCCGTCAGCCGGTTCCACATCTAACCAACACAGTGCTCATAGCTCCCATCAGCTACTGTATAGTTAGATCTATTGCTAAAAAGTTGTGCATATAAAAGTCAGTTACACACACACACTTTGGCAGACTCTCATGCACAGGGATAGATTTGTTTAGCGTTAGAGATGGCAAGAGTCCACTTTTTCTTTTCCGCCAGCAATACTGAAACCTTTAATATCAGCCAATACCCACAGCCATCCAATATTATTTACTTTAAAAACTACCCAGCTTTAAAAATAATCTGTTTCACATAAACAATACATATACTGCAAATATAATAAATATAAAAGTATAGTGTATAAATATAATAAAATCAATCCTAACCAAAGAAAGAACAGTCAGGTCTCTTTATATTTAACATTTCTAGCTCTGAAAATACATTTCTTTTCCAAATCAATTTCACACTTGGCCATTTGTTAAAGCTTCTGATACCTTTTCTTTTTTTTTGCTGGTATTTTTGCAGATGCCGACTCTGATTATCGGGTCGGTGCCGTCGCAGTTTAGCACAGTCACTAAACAGTCTTTACTTAGATTAATCAATTCTACTTATAAACATCCATCCATTAAATAAAACGTAGCTTGCTGTTACATCTGCTTAATACATTTTGTCAGCTCAGTATTTATTAAGACAAATTAAACAGGTTCATTCCAAGAAAAAATTCACTAGCAATCGAGAATATTGCTTTGCTGTTTAAGGGAATGGAAATCTGTCTCCAGTCAGCAAAAACGCTGTTTTTAAAAGCAACTAATGCAGGAAATAAGGAAATCTGCTTTAAGGCCTGGTACAAACATCTGGGGGCTTAAAGAAAGGAGACTTTCAAGTGTGAATCTATTCCACTGTCTACTTTTATTGTGACAAATCCACACATGAAAGCATGAAAGCATGAGAGAGATAGAGAGAGAGAGAGAGAGAGATAGAGAGAGAGAGAGAGAGAGAGAGAGAGAGAGAGAGAGAGAGAGAGAGAGAGAGACTCAGCACTAGTCAGGTCTGCACTATAGATGTCCTGAAGCGACCGCTTTGTGTTTTAGACAGCTGTTTACAGACTGTTTCATCATCCTTGATTTCTTTGAGGTCTCACCTATTAATCGGTTTGCCTGGTCCAAGTAGGAGTCAGACTGATTCATTTTCTGTTCAGTCCAATTCACTTTTATATTGAAAAAATGTCATCAGACCAGAAAAAAGTACCGAGTTCCACATACACTGTTCACTTGAAAACGAAGCTTCACAACCTGCCTCACAAACTGCTTCGATACTCAGTTCACCTCAGAAGGAACAGCACCGAGGAGGTGAACACACCAGGCTTCAGTACTAATGGACCAACATGACTAGCTCCAAGAACCGGTCCTTGTTTACTTCCAAAAAAGGCCTATTGTGCTTAATACTGATTCAAAATGTACCATGCTATGTATTCTATATATTCTTGAAAATATCCTGAAATGCTGGAAACAGTTTTTTTTAAGTATTTCTGTCATTATTTAATAAACTGGTTGATTTCAGTGATTTCTAAGCACACTCACATGATTTGTTTACAGCAGATTTTGCCATGTTTCTGACCAATAAATAAACATTTGCTGTGTCACGGCCCTTCACAAATCCCTTTAGCAAATGTTGCTCTTTTCTCAGCTTAAATTTGTGAACTGAACCAAAAGTTGACTGTTAGTCAAATGGACTAATAAGTGTCCCAAGAATAACTGCTTCCAGAAGAGTAAAGAGTAAAATCTAATGAAAATAGTGTTTAAATTGAAATTCACAAACTCAGAACATAACTATGACTCGGCCCTGGCATGCGGTGGACTAAGAGTCAAATTCAGTACAGGTAAATTTCTAGTGTAAAGGAGTTATACTTCAGAAGTACGATCAGATGAAGTATGAGACGCTGTTTATTTTTTAAAATGATAGTGTTATGCCTTTAGGGAGCTTGCTAAAGTGTCCTCTGGATGAGCGGTTCAGGCTCAGTGAAACACTGACTGGTAATAACTGATAAGAGGGTTCATATTTTTTTTTAACATCAAGATATTTCAGCCTTTTGAGCTGTGAAGCCACATTATGGCAGTGCAGTCTCCTAAAGCAATACTGTGTCTGTCTGTAAGACTCTGTACAGTTGCCCAGCCTCTGAGGCATTCAACCATGTCCACACAATCATGTCCTATTTATGCAATATGCAAATTATAATCCTCTGTGTCATTATTTCTGCTATTTTCATTATAACAACCTTTCAGTTTACTAGGCTGGTTTGCAAGAATTACAGAGACAAAGAAAGCAAAAGCCTATCAGACAAGACATGTTCACGCTGACACTCTGCGATTAAACATGCTTCCTGCCTCAGGCTTCCATGAGATACGATACGATTTGGCAGCAATTTGATCAACATCGGTGTAAAATATGATTATTTTCAACACACCAGTAGTTTGTTATTTTTGGATAATCATCAATTCATGATTGTTTCACTGAGTAACTTCAGGTGTTGCCATTTAAATCGACTGCATTGATCTAAATCATGGGGTTGATACACCCCTAATATTTCCTTACATGAAGCTTGATTTATTCACTCGTCTTGAAAAGAAACTTCAAGTTTCAAAAAATGAGCAATCAGCAATAGGAAGGGAGCCATGCGTAAGCACACTGTACTCTCTGAAACTGGAACTTTCCTGAGCTTTAAAGTTGTAAATCACAGTGGGGGAAATACAGCTGCCTCTACAGACTTTCAAATGTGATTAGACTAAGAATGCCATTTGAAACGGGGAAGCGGCTCTCTCCCAGTGGTCTGTGGGAGAGAAGACGAACAGTTTAGCTCAAATTTTTCCACCAGAACTTGAAACAGATCATTGGTGGGCCATTAAAAGTATTAAATATGTTTCTGGGTTTCAATTTGTTACACCTTTAGCTTAAGCAAAACAAGAACTTGTGCTGCTCATTACAGATGCACATTTCAGGTAAAATGGCTAAAGACATTAACTAAAAAATTTATGTCTTGAAATCTTTATCTAGGGTGAAAAGTCAGGTTTATCATCGGTGACTGCATCACATTTCTTGACAAGTTATTTTATCAAATACAGGTGGACTATCGGCACCAAATAAGGCTGGGTTCACATACAAATAGGACCCATTTGGCCCAAATTACCTTGAGTGTTATAAAGTGTTCCTAATATAGTGGATGGTGAGTGTATGTAATAATATAAACATTTTCATATTACTGTTTCCAAAACTGAATTGAATGAATTCTTTCTGGCATATTCTGAAGTGAAACAACTTTGTTTATTTACAGATATATGCATTTCCTCAATAGTCCTGCACTTTTGATAGCTCTGTGGGGGCAGTCGTTGTCTCAGACCTAATGGTCTGAGAGTTGGACTTGTAACCTGAAGGTGAACCTGAAGGTGGTGGGTTCGAGTCTCGGGTCCGGCA
>CM074959.1:537098-554155 GCA_037577455.1 Pangasius macronema | reverse complement strand
CAAGTACTTAAACTCCTGAACCTTCTTCACCTCTTCACCCTGTAACCTTACTGTTCCACTTCCCTCACTTTCATTCAAAAGTAGGTATCACCATTAAGGAGCCTAAACAAACAAAAACCAACCATAACTACCTTGCAACAGCATGTGTCACACTGTCGGCCTTTTAAACTCATAGCAAACTAAATGCGCTCCAATTGACCTGACAAGCAAACCTTAGAAATTAGTCATAATCACCAGACACTGACTCATGGAGGATAACTATCTCCTTTTCCTTGAAGCAAAAAATGATAGCTAGTCTGTTGCTAATAAAGATTATTTGGTGTTGTGTTGTTTCACTGGAAAATAGCAGTGAATATTAGCATCATTCTGAGACTAACTTTGTCAGTGCTTAGTTAATATGACTCATAAAGAAAATGCTTCATTTGTTAAATTTAACCGAGATATGTGTCTTTAGATGATGGCAGTATGTGGCCTAGCATTTGGTCCATATGAGAAATGTATAACAAAGTTATTAAAGAAGGAAATATTGGCAGGAAATACAGGTACAATGTGGTTTAAATGTGGTTTTTACCTTCACATACACTCGTATTAAATTTCCCCATTATTTTGAGCTTGTGTTTTGTTATTCTTCTACCTTACTGGTGCCTATTCATCTGCTTATTTAGTTATACTTATATAATTACAGCTGCTTGTCCAACGTGAATAGAGTTGCAGTCCAAGTTATAACGTGGTGTCATCAGACAGAACTCCTAATAAGCACAAACAACTAAAGAAGCTTAAGAAAAATTTCAGCAAGCAGAAAGTGGAGCAGATCACATAGGTAATGTACATTAGAAAGAACATCATCCTCAGCGTCGTGTGAAGAGAGGTGTTTATGCTGCAGAAGCTGTCATTGCTTTTACACTGAGCAGACATGAAGTTCATTCCAACATGGAAAAGCCAGAACTCAAAGCGGCACACTCTTTCTCCTCTGGATGTGCTTCCTTCAGAGGCAGCCAGATGTTCTGAAGTGCATTTGAGTACTCATCAGGGAGAGGGATGGAGACAGATTTACGTAACAGTGAAATGAGAGCCCACAAGTAAATGTTTCCAGAACCTGAAGAAAATCAGACAGTTGAACTGATCCCTTGGGATCGCCATGCTTTGACTTTTGAATAAATATAAAGTAATTATCATTTTCACTATTCTGTCAAGTATTTGTTCACATTTAAAACAGACAGAATGTCCCGTTCTTCAGTTAAGCATCTTGTCTGTTTACTTAGCTGACGAACAAGACGCTGTGCAGAATGATGAGAGGTTTTTAATTGCAGAAATGTGCCATGCCCAGTGGTTAAAGCTTGTGGTCAGAAGTATCTACCTGCATCTGAAGTCGTACCAGTTCCACTGTGCTGCCATGCAACAGTTTAGCATTTGAGCAAGTCCCTCAACCCTGAACTGCTCTATGGACATCCAAAAAGCTCTGCACGGACCTGTGTGTAAAGAGACAAGTTCTTCTGTCCCAAATTAATGGCCAATAAAGAGTCTACTCCATTCTTATTCTATATGAGTGAGCACTAAGTGTTCAGAAAGGATGAAAGGAACATAGCACGTAGGTAATAATTTTTATAATTTTGTCTGACTCATTTTTTTCTCTTTAACACTATGGATTTCAAATGTTTGGCAGAGAGACAAAAACCATGACCTGAACCTAAAGCAATTACACTATGGGTGGATTGTACCTAATAAAAGTAAATTCTCTACAAGGTTGAATTACAGCTACCAGCTGCCAATACACAGGCAGAACTGGTCCAACTGGTAGACTGTCTTTGCCAGTTGGTAAGTGCTGGGAAACATGAACAGTTTCCAAAAGATCGCTACCAGAATGGCATTACAACAAAGAGAACTCCCCAAACACACCTCACAATAAACTGCTCTAACAAAACATCAAGAACACTGTCAATCAAAGCGCATAAAGAGTTGGCGCACCATGTAATAGACACCTTCATTCATGCAGTTATTAAAATCAGACTATCACGCAGATCCAAGTCAAGAGCTTCTGTGATCTCAGTCACTGACTGTGGAATGGTTGTTGGTGTGAGTATTTCAGAAAGTGCTGATCTCCTGCTGGGATTTTCACACAAAACAGTCTGTAGATTTTACTCAGAGTAAAAGAGTGTTATGAACGAGGAGTTCCGCCTGGCAACAAGAGAACTAACGCTCTGATTGGTGGATAACTGCAGAAGGCGGTCCTGTTCATCTGTCTGTTGCTGGTGCTCATGTAGTGAAGTTCTAGAGATGATCATGAGTAGGAGAGAAGACTCCACGTGTGTTTACAAAGAAATGACAATCATGTAGAGGAGATTCTGTAAATAAAGTCACATTTTGCTAAAATATCTGTGTATGGAGACTTTTGGGACTCCCTGTATTTAAGTACACATGACATGAACACCAAGTTAAGTGATGTTAATAATTTAAGGACAGTCTACATGAGCACCAAGTTAAGTGAACTTAAACATACAACCATTACCCCATTAATGAGTTTACCCAATCAGTTGAGTCCAATCAACTTGTTAGGGTTTTCAGTGTACAACATCTGCTGGAGGACAGATGGAGATTGACAAAAGACCAAGTGATGTTTTTATAATCTCATATTTTGTTATTCGCACCATTCTGTGCAAACTCTAGAGATTGGTGTGTGTGAAAATCCCAGGAGATCAGCAGTTTCGGAAATACTCAAACCAACACCCATGCCACGGTCAGTTCCTGAGATCACCGAGATTTTTTCCTATTTTTGAAAATTGTATTCATGTAGAATTGTTTTATTATTATACCCAGTGCATGTGTAAATATTTAATCATTTCTCTTACCTCTTTTTAAACATTAGAGAAACCCAGCTTTGGCCTGTAATCCACCTGAGCATGCAATCTCAGAGCCTAATTTCTGGAGAAAGCTCTGGGCCACGTGCTTATTGGTTTCTCTAATGAGGACTTAATGCTGTCTCTCACTGCCAGCCTGTTTGCATCTCTGCTAATATTTGGTCTGGGCCGTGGCCCCGGTCTATCTCTACTGAACCCCACGTTAGCGACTTAGCTTAAATGAGCGAAATTTGTTAATTTGAACGTGGCTTTCAGAGCAGCTGTGTCCATAAGAGAATGGGAAAGAGAACATGGACCAGGTTGCATTCTAATACACAATTAACACAGCCTGCTCTTAATAATCTCTAATAAAGACATCAAATTGCAGAGACAAATAAACATGAATTCTATTAGGAGTAGTACAAAGGTAATGACATGAATGTTTGTGGGGGAAATTGTTATGCTTTAAAAATTTTTGTGTAACATAGTATGGACATCTTTGCGCTGTTATAATGCTGTACAATTCTCTGGATGTTGGATATTTAAACATTTACTATATTCAGATATATTTATAGATATAAAAAGTTTACTGGTTCAGGCATTTCTGTCTTTAGAAACCTCAAATCAACACTCAAGAAAAGGTTCTGTCTCGCAAGCTAAAGGATTCTTCAGTTTCTTTCTCTGTGGGAGGCCAACAGAAGCTTTTCCTTTCCTTGCCTTATGTTTTTTTGTGTATCTACATCCATAGCTATTGTTTGTGTTGCTAATATAATATTCCGGGTCAGTGTAGGATCATCTACATAGCTAAGTAAGTGAACAGATGGTTAAAGGTTGTCTTTCTCACAGCATGGAACAATAGGTCTCGGCATCGAATAAAGGAACCTGTGACTAATACCCTGCCGCTGGTTAACTGCTGGTTAACGTATTAAACTGAATGAGCCTGAAGGTGAGATGGAGAGAGACGTGATGCAGACAATGTGCAGGGAAAGGGAAGAAGACGAATGCTGTGCAGCATCTAAACAGGTCATGAAGAAGCTGATCTTGTCCTCCGGCCTGTCCGTGCCTTGCTTATCTAGTTTCCCCGACTCCCACCAGCAAAATCAATTTGTGCAGGGTCATGTAATCAGGCCGTAATCCTAAACACAGTGTAAAAGCTTATATATATAAAGCTTCACCTCTGTAGCTCCAGAACCACTTTCACTATAGCTAACAGTCACAGAGTTGTATGCTGTAATCCATAGCACTGTCTTTCACACGTATCCCCACACCATTATGACTCATTTAGTGCAGAAACTGACTTTTTTTCACGCTTTGTCGTCCGGAGGCCTTAGCGAACACTGGCATGCACAGGCTTTAGTAAGGGCTATGCTGTGATACTACCACTCTTACAAAACCCCCTCCCAAGCAGTGTGTAGTACGCAATCAGTAAACAACATGAATATTTCCAGTAAGTAAAAATACCCAGATGACGTATTACTCAGCGTGTATGTGGTGCAGGGCATCCCACAATGCAGCACAGGCATGTAATTAAAAAAGGTGCATATTTATTCAGTTAAGAAATTCTACACTCACCTATTCTTACATATTCTTATCTGTGGTTTTAAGTAGAAATAAAACTATTTATAGAATCGCTTGAAGAATAGGTGAGAGTTCATTTTATATCAATTCATTCATTCATTCGTCTTCAATAAGTGCTTTATCCTAAAGAGGATTGTAGTGAATCCCGGGAATGTTGGGAGCGAGGCAGGAATATTCACTGGATGTGACACAGTACATTTCATATGACTGTTTCCTGTCATTGTTCTTAAAAAGCTCCTGTTCCAGAGATAAAGCTAAAGCAGTTCTTGATGCCTCTTTTTTCTCTTGATCGAGTTTTTCTCTGCCTCATCATTTCATCTAGTGAACTAATTTTGGCTCACAATAACCATGAAAGTAGGCTGCTCTACACGGAGCAGGAAGCAGTCTGCTGATATTTGTTTATTTGTATTTTGAAGCCAGACCCGTGTATTCATATGGGGGTGAGTTGGAAATGTAATGCAGAAATAAACCACCAGAGAAATACTGTACGTGTACAGGAAAGTCTGCTATTGCGTTTAATTTAACAATAAAAGTCAGATACTGTCTGACTTCCAGGCAGGTGTGCAGTACAGCCGCGGTTTGGACATACACATCCCCCATCCTGTGCACAACAGTGTTGTAAAGTCTCTCCCCAGGGTCAAGTGTGTGTTGTCAAGCCGTTTTCAGCTTTCCATTTAATAAGATACAATGATGTGAATTTGACATGTCATTGTGGCTAAAGTACACACTGTTTGATGAATCTGCGGTGGTGAATGAATCGGATCAGTAGAGAGTAACGCACACTGATCTCCTGTGCTCAATTACAACACAATGCACACAGCAAATGAATGAGTTTATGGCTACAGACAAGATATTCACACACACTTTTTTTTAACTCATTCATCCTGGATTGTTATTTAGCAATTTAAAGAAATCCATTCAAAGATGTTCGACAGAGAACATGTTCCAGTTGTGAACAGCTAAATACCAGTGTAGCAGCTTCCGAATCCCAGGGTCTATCAGGTCGGAAAAGGGAATGTACCAATATGTTGACTGATTTATTTTTAACCCCTGGTGGTACAGCGTACACTTAGTGTTTCCACTTCTCAGCTCCAGGGTCCCTGGTTCGGTGCTGAGCTCAGTTACAGGCTGTGTGGAGATTCGCATGTTCTTGCCTTGTCTATTTGTGTTTCCTCTGGGTTCTCTGGTCTACTCCCGAAAGCACGTAAGGGGACTGCCTATGATAAATTGCCCCTAGGTATGAATAAGTGTGTGTGTGTGTGTGTGTGTGTGTGTGTGTGGTGATCTGCAGTGGACTTGTGTCCCATCCAGAGTGTATTCCCACCTCACGGATACACTTTGGATCCACCTTGATCAGGATAAAGCAATTACTGAAAGTTGCTACACCCATGACTGTTTAATCAGATGCTTAATAACTGTTTAAAAGATTTCACAAGTGCTCACTGAGTGGTGCAATAGAAAAGCATTCTTCCTATCAGCAGGATATCGCGAGTTTGAATCCCGAAGACGCTACAGCCATCTGTGGCCAGGAGCCAAAGGAGTAAAATCTGAAAGAAAATGAGAAAAAAAAACATTTCACATGATCGGTAAAGCTGCGTAATGTGTCGTACTCTTCTCTAGCTATAGATCTGGTTGCTAGCTAGCAGACAGCTACGCTAAGCTCTTGCATAAGAAAAATATAATCATATATTTTTGCCAGTCCTTGCTTGTGTAACACCTTTACCAAGCAAATGGCTTTATCCAGCTAGTCATTTAATGAATTGCATTAAATCACAGTTATCAGACATCATGATAAATTTGACATAAAGAGCCAGGTTTCTGTAACCGTTGTTCTATTTCTTTATTATCAGTGGAAATTTTCAACACTTTTGTTCACATGGAGTAAGAACTTTGTCTTACGTGGTTTGTACCCAACTTGGTTGTGGTGGGGAATTTTTTTTCTGCATAAGCCATCGCCTCGACTCAGGTTGCTCATCTGTGGTTTGAGTGGGAACAAACAAGTTTTTTTTTTTTATCTCTCAGTTAGTAGGTGTAAATAGTAGATTGAAAAACTTTCCTTTGTTTGTTGTGAAGATATTTTAGGTGCTGAACTTCTTCTTAGAAAGAACTTGAGCTGGCAAGTGAAAAACAGCCAGAAACAGTTGCTATGATATTAATGTCTGATCAAAAATAGGCACAAGAGGTATTTAATAAGAATGAAAAGAGAGGCACACCCAACACACACAACACACACAACACACACAACACACACAAAGATGTAGAGATGATCACAGCTGAACAATCTTATACTCCCAACACACACAACACACACAAAGATGTAGAGATGATCACAGCTGAACAATCTTGTACTCTCACTTACTCCAACACTAAACATGCTAAAGTCAGGATAACTGTTTTTTCAGCCACATTCAACAGGCAGGCTAGGGACATGCTAGAGGAAAAGATACAATCAGTATAAGCTATGCAAAGCAAACTGCTGATACTGATATATGCACCCAGCAGCATATCCAGATAACGTGTGGGTTAAATAAGTGATTAGTCGTCAGAACCCTGGCACACCTTCTCCTAAGACAGAGTCTGCTACCATGAATGAATTGGATTTCATCTTTCATCAAAAACTTCAAAAACATATTCAGTAATTTCAGTAACTGCTTTATTTCTGGTCGGCGTAATTTCTGATGGGTCTGAAGCCTAGCATGGGAACACGGCTGTCATCACACAAACACTCACACACTCATTCAGGTACAATTCTGTGAGGTGAGAGATACCTGGTGAAGACTCACGTGGACATGAAATCAAACCCCAGCCCCTAGAGCTGGGAGCTGGAGCTGATGCTGGAGCATTTTTCACTAATACACGTCAAAAGAGTTTGTTCTCATTTACTGAAAGTGGTAGTTGAATAGTTGGGAAGAGGGGTGGATAAAGGCTCCAGAGTTCCAGCAGAGAGCTGACAAGATGTCTTGATCTGGGCATATGCTGTATGTATGTCACTGTGTATTTCAGTCATGAGGAGATAAAAGTTGTAAGGTGTGTATGATGCCAGAGTTGTGACTTGTGGTCCGCACTCCTACAAAACATCAGTTTTGATCTTCTTAGAACCAGTTCTGTATGGTGGTCATGGTGAAATGAAATCTAGTGCAGTGAAGAGCCCAACGTTCTTGGTGAGGTGATGGGCACAACATTTGTATTTCAGATTACCATACATGTAATACATGTACAGAACAAAGGCATGGTGGGTTCCTTTGACCAATGTCTCCACTCTTCGATGGACAGTTTCACGGCAAGGATCTCTTAGTTGCCAACATCATGGTTTCTCTTAGCTGGTGTAAGGTGAAAGGTGACTCAGGATTACATTGATGTAGCATGGGGCAATGGTGAATGCATTTTTGAGGTTGCAGAATACCTCGTGGGCAACTAGTGACCAAGAGAGCCTACATGGAGCAACTTTGAAGAGCAGAGTGAGAGGGGATGCAAGCATGCTTTTGAATGAAGCGACAATAGAGGCTAGCAAATCCCAAGAATCATTACAGCTCCTTCTTGGTGGGTTTAGGTCATTGCCACTCTAGCGCAGATTTCACTTGGTATTCTTCAATGGAAAAAACCTGAGGAGAAAAACCATACGTTTGCATGTCACTGAGAAACTTGATGACGAAAGACTGAAACACAGACAGGGCATTAGTCATTAGCCTTTTCCTTTCTTCTCCATGAAGAAGACACTGTGGAGAATGATGGGTGGGCAGATGAACCCATCTTAGAGCCTCAGTGTTGTATTCCTCCATTGGGGTTGTGTCCTTCATAGACAAGGGGTAGACTCTGAAGTATGGTGACGTACCTCCTGGTAGTAGTTCTATGGCACAGCCCAAAGGGTGATGTGGTGGTAACTCTGTGACCTTGTCTTTGCTGAAAACCTCCATCAGGTTGGTGTACTCTAAATAGATGTTTACCTTGCTGACCTGATACCATGTGATAAAGCTATGAGCAGCATCTTAGTATATGATACTTGAAAGGTAGACAGTACCTGAGCGTACAGTATGTGCAGTAATATGAGGTGAATCACTCTGGTGAAGCAAATAGCCTCAAACTGTGCTGTTTTTCTTCTGGGGTCAATATTTCTCATCCAACTTTTTTATCGGCTCATTTGCAAAGCAAATTGTCCAACCGGAAATGACCTCTGGCCAAGCATCAGGGATTTGTCATGGCAGGCCATTTCAGTCTGGAGCTCTTCCCAGAGGCCATGATGAAACGTGATAAGTGCTTGGTTGTTCCACCCACTGTTAGCAGCAAGCATCCAAAACTAAAGAGCATATCTTGCTGCTCTCTTCTGAAACTGGGTGAGGCAGTACATTTTTTTCTCCATATTCCCTATTCTCCATGGGATGAGACTATAGACCAAAACATGGAAATGACTGTCTTGTTGGACTGTGCCTCTGCAATTACCTGTGTGTAGTGAGAGCATAAACACCCTTATCAGTTATATACAATGAGCTCTGAACATGTTTGGACATGTTCAGAGGAGGGAGAGTGAGTATATTGGTAGGAGAATGTTGGACATGGANAGATGAAGCTAGTGGGTGCAAGTGTTGAGGATGCAGAAGATAGGGATAGGTGGAGAGCGATGATTCGCTGTGGCAGCTCCTGAAGGGAAAAGCCCAAAGAAGAAGAAGAAGCTCTGAACAAAACCCTTCTTCATTCTGTGGTATTGCCTTGGAGAGTGACTGACGGACTTCGTTTTATCTCCCCTGAAGCAGGTTGAAGGTCCATGGCTTGGTGGTTGGATTGATGATTTTGCAGGATTTCTTCTAAACTAAACACTCTGCTTTCTTTACCAGAGTACCTGGAGGAAAAGTAAGCAGACATGAGATCCAACTCTGAACCATGAAGCTACTAACATCACCTGCTGTGTTGGCCTCAAAAAGTAATATGGTTCTCGCTGAAGGGTCCATTTTATGATGGCGAAAGCCTTCTGTATTCAAACTTTCATATAATAGAGACCCAAGTAGACACTAGAGTTTTCATATAACATAAAGAAATATATATATATATATAAATTTAAAAGCAGCACTGGAAAGTGTAGGCTGGACTGGCGCAAGACAAGCTTGTGGTGAGGAGAAAGGTTTCACACTGAATTGAGTTTGTTATGAGGCATAGGTGTCACATTTTTTCATCCTACACCAACTTTCCGTTTTATTCAGCTACTTGCTTTTCTGACTAGGTAAGTATTTGTTTGCAGAATTTAATCATAGGTATTAAATAAAACTGTGTTTGGTTTGAGTTTGATTTAACAAAATCATTTGTTCCAACTGCCAGAGAGTCATTTTTTCTTTTATTTGGGAGATATGAGTACTACAAACTGTTAATACAGATGAGTTGCTAAATGGTTGAAAGCAAGAAGTGTCCTTGCTCATTAAAATATGAACTTGTTCCATTTTGCATATGAAATAAATATACACAGTTTTTCCTGGTATTGAATGCAATTCCCGGTCAGATGCAAAATACCAACATGTTCTCCTTCTTATTGTTTTTCTGTAATCAGCAACTCATGGCTGTAATATAATCCAATGAGCATGAAATGCTGCTGGGTAAGGGGAAAGGAGATTACCTGGCAGACATGCAGTTTGGGGCTTGATTTAACAAGTACACAGAAGAATGAAGATCTGCCTCATCATGTTTTTTGATTTATTGTGAATGATGCGTAATCCTTTTACCTTTCAGTTTCAAGATGAGTACTGGCAAAAGATGTGGGAGAACATTAAATAGCTTACAGCTCCTTCTGATCAAGGGCATGGCAAAGTGATATGAACTGTTTAAGTGACGAGTAAAACCGAAATCACATGAGGTTATGGGAGTGCAAGTAGTGAAAAGTGTAATTGGTAATTGTGTGTAGGACTCTTCTGGTCACTAGAGTGGGCTGGTTTTGTTCTTTAATACTGTAACTATTCGCTTGAAAACACACCATATATCCCCCTCCTCCATCTTTGTGGCTGACTAATACTTGACTGTCTGCCTCCCACGACCCACCACAATTTTTACTCACAACTGGCTAGAACTTGCTGAACTCCTATTACAGCGCCTCAACAGAAAAGGAAATGTCAACCTGGCTGTGCCATGCATACAGAGCAGCGCTCATGCTGCAGATATCAGTCTGCCAGTAACAAGCTCACAAAAAATGTTTTTCTTGGGTTCTTCAATCTTAAATTCAAATCTGTAATGATTCAGTATAACCTTATGTCTGACCCTAAATTATCCAAAGCCATTTCTATTATCAGCAATAAGTGCCTTCAGGATGTTTTCAACATCAGAGTCTCATCAAGCCCCACCCAAGACCAAGACACTGACCGTATATGGAGCAGGTGGTGGTTCAGTGTTTAGGTTCTGGCTTGAGATTTGAAGTTTGCTAGATTGGGGAGAAAACAAAAGTGCCAGCCCAAAATGGCAAAATATTAAGCTTTTAATGGGCATAACAACAAATTGTTGGTCAGGAAATTAGCAAGAATTAAATAGAGCAGGAAGATTTACAGCATTTAGCAATCCATGTTCCATTTAGGAGCTGGTTATCAGGGCCTTGGGCTGCATCAGGTGTGGCAGATAACCAAATAATCACTAATCTTTCCAGAAAAAATATTTAAGAATATTTTTGGACCCAGACATGTGTTAATAATCATTATCATGATTTTTCCTTTGCATACAAGAAGACTATCGAAGTGAACGGTGGCACAGGAGCTCTCAGGAGTGCATCTGTTTCATTCTTGCTCATTTCCTGACCAATGATTTTGTTGTTAAGACCATTAAAAGCTTAATATTTATTCATTTATTTATTTAGCCCAGGAGTGTAGATAAGCAGAAAGCGATACGAACAAGCTAGCACAAAAGCACACTACCTCAGGCACATTCAGTCCTGACCTTTCCGCATCCTCACGGGTTTCTTTTCTGGCTTTGTAAAAGCGTATTACGTAATACTTTCTAAATGCAAGTAAACAACAAATGCTCATATTAACTTCATCCCTCTTCTGAAACACACAGTTTCATCTGGTGCAACAAAGTAGAAGGCGAAAATCTTTCCATTCTGCATTTGTTATTCTTTCCTCAATCTGTGTGTGATTTACGGATGATTCAGTACGAAAGCTTTTACAATGAACTCCTAATCATGACACAACTTGTTTTATACTTTTTTTTTTTTCAAATAAACTGCAAAGTTCCTTTCCAAAAACCCGTCTGGTATTTGAGGGCTGGAACAATGGTTATGGAAATGATTTGAATCTAAACCTTTTAATCATGACTATAGCTCTGTAGTTCTGTCCTCTGCTAAAATACCCAGTTTATTACAGTAATAATAATAATGTTATTTCTGCAGTGGATTTCCCACAACAAAGGTTAAACAGATAAATACGACAAAAATAAACCCCGAATGAAATTCATTACTTTATAAACTCAGCAAAAGAACTGTCATATTATAGTAATTGTAATGCGTTTTTTTAAACCTGACATCACCCCAAAAAAGGAAGCATTCCTCCAGGGTTTTACATAGTGGTCCACAAATGGGGAGGATGCGTGCTACGATTGAGAGATCAGTGTCAGACTGACCAGCTGTTCGGGATCTCAGGAGGCATAGCACCCCAAACTTGAGGTCGATGGGTCACAATAGTAGACCACATCATGCGGTCCAACACGGCCCAAAGCTCCAGACCGCATCAGCCGGACCCACCGCACCACACCACCACCACCACCCAATCGACCAACCAGATCAATACACAATTGCACAAGGCCGCCCCTTTTATCTGGAACAGGAGGGAAATTTAAGTAGGAGAGAAAAATGTATTATAATAATAATAAAAAATAATGAATAAATTGAATAAATTAAATACATTAGATAATGAATCTATGTGAGTAGTATAAACAGTGTGAATCAGTGGTATAAATCTCACTGTTTAATCTTTTATAGGTATCTGATATAAACCAGAATGAATTAAGAATGGATTCCTGATGTTGCTAAAATCTTCCGTGATGCTGTTGAGGGTGAATGTTCTGTTCTCTAATGAAATGTATTCTTTTAAAAGATTAATCCAGTGATTGGTGTGTAATGATTTTCGAGATTTCCAGTTTACGTGTATTGTTTTGTTGGCGATAGTTAGAGAGATAAGGAGTGGGTTTCTGTATTTAAACAGGAGAGAGTCATGGAGATGGGGAAATTTACAGCTCAGAATAATAGACAGTTTCTCCGTCATCGCGACCCAAAGTGAGTAAACTGGAGGCCAGGTCATTTTCCCATTTAGTCACTGGCAATGTTATTGTCATATCTCTATTTGTTATGAGTTTATAAAGTTTTGCTGATTTTCTTGATTGATTGCGGTAAGAAAGCGAGATCTGCAACTGAAACTTTCACTGATTTTGTTCTATCCATGAGTTGTTGTAAGTATTTTTTTGGATCCATTTGACTAGGTATTGTAACTGATTTGCCAAGAAGTAATAATAAACGTTTGGTGCTTCTAGTCCTCCTTGTGCAATTTTCTTTTGTAATGTTGATAGGGAAATTTTGGGGTTTCTTATTTTTCCAGTAAAAGTTTGAGGTTAAAGAATCAGCTGAGTTGAACCATTTATCTGGAGGTATCATAGGAAGCTTTGAAAACAAATAGTTCACTTGAGGAAGGCTTTTAATTTTAACTGTAGCACTTCTACCAATGAGACAGAGTGGAAGCTTGGCCCAACGTTTCTAATCATCTTCTATTTTAAACAGAGGAGAGTAGTTGAGGTTAAAGAGGTCAGAAGGCCTGGGGGATCTACTGATACCTAAATATGTAATGTTGCCCGTGTGAAGTGGGAAGGTAGGCTTGAGCTGCAGAATCCCAGGAATCCTTGGAGAGGCGCAGTATGGTTGATTTATTCCAATTTATTGTGTAATTTGAAATAATATTGAAAAATCTCATGTGAAGAGTTGTAGAGGTTCTGTAGGAACAATAATAGGTCATCTTCATAAAGACTGATTTTATGTTGTGTACTGGTGTCTGTATTCCTTCAGTTTCCTTTTGTCGCATTGCTGCTGCAAGCAGTTCTATAAAAATAGTGAATGCATTTACAGAATTTGGCAGACGCCCTTATTGAAGTGAAGTGAAGTGAAGTGAAGTGTGGCCAAGTGTGGTGACCCATACTCGGAATTTAACCCATTCAAGTGCACACACACCCGTGAACACACACCCGGAGCAGTGGGCAGCCATTTTAGCTGCGGCGCCCGGGGAGCAGTTGNGTATTGAGGGTGGCAGAGAGCGCTGGTCATTCACTCCCCCACCTACAATCCCTGCCGGACCCGAGACTCGAACACACAACCTTCAGGTTCACCTTCAGGTTACAAGTCCCACTCTCAGACCATTAGGCCACAACTGACCCCATGCGACTTACAATTATCTCATTTACACAACTGAGCAGTTGAGGGTTAAGGGCCTCGCTCAGGGGCCCAGCAGTGGCAGCTTGGTGGTGCTGGGATTTGAACTCACAACCTTCTGATCAGAAGTCCAACATCGTAGACCTGGGTGACGTGTATAAGGTATTTATCCAGTGGATAAATGACTCTCCAAAGCCAGATCTACGTAGAGCTCTAAACAGAAAGTTTACCTTATCAAATTCCTTTTCTGCATCTAATGTAATGTTTTTGTTGAGTTAGATTAATTAAATCAAATAATCTACGGATGTTATCTTAGCTGTTAACTGTTACTTATATCTGTTAACTAGTTATAGTTTTGCTGGAAAACAATGACTCAGAAGAAGATTTTCACTTTGGAACATGTCACTAATTTCCATTCTAACATTCCGTCATTTTGGATTTTATTTCCATTATACGAGTGATGGATTTATTTTAAACCATCATTGTGTAGCTTCAGTTTTGTTTTGTTTTGTTTTTCAGGACATGTGGGATGGTTGAGAGTGTTTTTCTCCTGCTGCAAAAATGCATTCTTATGACACACTTTCCAAATATAAGTCACTTCCTCTTGCATAAAGCTGCAGTGTGAGGCGCTGGATGTGTGCTGGCACCGCTGATAAAGCTGTGTGCATGTACAGATCAGAATATTGAGTCAGCATGATTCATGTACATTAAGGCATAGACTCCGCCTGCAGGCAGCAAATCATCCTTCAGCAGAGCAGGCATGAGCAGATCCATGTATACTCAGTGCCACCGAATGAACAGGAAATGCCTTGTGTATTTATGTTTGGTGTTAATCTTGTTTGTCAGAGGCTTAAAAAAAATGCTAGTACTTTTTAATTTGCTCCTCTCCAGCACAGGGGCCAAAATCACCGTCCTTGAAAATCCTTCATAATTCATGCTGTATAAATAGCATGCCATGTGGTGCAGTTTCTGGCCTTTTGGCCGAGGAGTGAATGCCTTCCCTGCTAAATAGATGCTCTCCTGCTTTTCTGATGGATTATGGGTAAAGATTGTGGCACAGTGCCAAATCTGTGATAATAAATAACCCAGTCCATCTCTTACTGTGGTGTTTTCCGTCTATTTCTCAGCACAAAGTCACTGAAAAATGTCCCTCAAATATAGCAAAAAAGAAAGAAGGAAGAAAGAAAAGTGTTTGAACTGGATGAGTTGTTATATAGTTTGTTTTTTTTTTAAAGACGGTAACAGGAACAGATTAGATTATGAGGTGATGATGTAAGCAAGTGTGTGTTCCAGTCTGTCCATGACATTGATTAAAAGATATTTTCACACACGCCTCAGAATTGGAAAACTGCTGGAAATTTGTTTATTTTATTTAGAATTTTTTTTCCAGAAATCTGACAAAGAAGGTTTTTTAAAAAATAAATAAATAAATAAATAAAATTCACACTATTCAATATTGCAGAAACACTTGCAGGTCTCATGGTGTCGATGCTCATGTCTTTATATTGTCATTTGTTTCCGTTCTGGTCCTGTCTCTGCCCCTGTTCCACCGTTTGCTTGTTACCCGACTGTGTTCAGCTGTTTTATGTTAGTTCTTGATTAGCTTGCTCAGTTATACCCTGTGAACCGTTGTAAAGTCTTGTTGTGAGTTTGTTACCTGTGTTATCTAGTTTCTGTGTTTCTGGTCTCTTTGATTTGGTTCTCGCACGTTCCTCGGGTTATAATTTGTGATTTTCTGTTGACACCCCGTGTCCCCGTGTATGTTCATGTCTTCAGGCAACATTAATGTAAGGTACAGGAAACCATGGATTATTGCGAAAGTAACCAGTTGTGAAAGTTCCTGAAGAGCAGCACCAGTTCATAAGCTGAAAGTTGTTTGGAGTGTTTGAAAGTGTCTGGTGACAATGAAGTGACGCTTGCAGACTTCCGCCCTGAGCGTTCCTCATTCCCCGGGCGCTTACTGTTTATCACCAGCATTAAAAGATGTATCAAGGACAAAACGATCACCTGAGACTCGACTCCCACAATAGAAAGTGCTGTCTAATCACATCGGCGAGGCGCATGCTTGCTTTAATAATGGACGTAATCTGAGGAAGTTTTGTTCTTTGATTCTGCTTTGCCAGGTTAAAGTACAATATGATTCCTTCAGGCCCAGAGAGACTGGATGGACCATCTCTGGCTGTGCTCTTCTGGATTAATTGCCCATGCTCATGCCTGCACCATGCCCGTTAACCAGTAATGAGCTTGTTGGCATGGCAGTGTGGGTCTGCCTGTCCCTGTACTCCACAACACTTTCTCTGTCTATTCTATTCAGACAGAGAAAAACAGCTCTTCTTCCAGTTAAAGGTTGCAATCGACTTCAGTTTATTTCCCCTTTCCTCCTGTAAATGCATGATTTGACTAGGTTTACTCATCAGGAGCTGTCAGGTATTTCGTAGGTTACGTATGTTCATCGCTGATAAATTGTCAGATATTAGTGTCATCCGTATTAAAATGACTGAGGCAGCGATGGATGTGTTATTTCCACCCAAACGTATCAGATTTTCTGCTTTTAACTTTTGCATGTGCATGCAGGGCTAAAGGGAAAATGGTTATGCTACTGGTGACTCATTAGAAGCCAAGGTAACAGGATAACTCCCTTCAGTCAGGACAAATGCATGCTGATACATGATATAAAATACTCTGAATATCAGAATCACCAGCAGCCTACAGTAAAATACAGACTTGTATTTTGAAAATACAGTGGGCATGTGATCAGTCAGAATTTATGGAGTCAATAAAATCACATCTCAATAACAGCACTTAAAGAAAACCCCAAATGAATCATAAACATATTATTATATAAACACAGTAGTAATAATCACAGTGAAAACACTCTGATTCCTCGGATTATTAAGATGTTTTATTTAAAAAAATAATTTAATGCACAAAAAATCCATTATCCCTTCCTCTCCCTTCACTCCTCCTCTCCCTTCACTCTTCCTCTCCTGTGGTTTAACACTGAACCAATTAACCTTTAAATTATAAACATGTACATGATTGCACTAACTTTATCTTACAATAGGCCATCTTATAGACATTATATATATAAATTATATATATAAAAGATGCTACTTATACAGTTCTGTGCAAAAGTCTCAGGCTCATGTACAGATACGCTGTAGAGTAAAGACGCTTCAGAAATACTGAAATTAAATGTTTCTACATTAAATAAACCCTATAAAGAGCAGTAAACAGTAATAAATGCCCCAGAGTGAGTGTTTAATGTGCTG
>CM074959.1:513429-529873 GCA_037577455.1 Pangasius macronema | reverse complement strand
AGAGAGAGAGAGAGAGAGAGAGAGAGAGAGAGAGAGAGAGAGAGAGAGAGAGAGAGAGAGGCAGAGAGAGAGAGAGAAAGGCAGAGAAAGGCAGAGAGAGAGAGAGAGAGGCAGAGAGAGAGAGAGAGAGAGAGGCAGAGAGAGAGGCAGAGAGAGAGAGAGAGAGAGAGAGAGAGGCAGACAGAGAGAGAGAGAGAGAGAGAGAGAGAAAGGCAGAGAGAGAGAGAGAGAGAAAGGCAGAGAGAGAGAGAGAGAGAAAGGCAGACAGAGAGAGAGAGAGAGAGGGGCAGAGAGAGAGGGGCAGTGGGCGTGTTCAGTGTATCGGCGTGTGGTTGGACGCTCCTGGCCGTACGCTCGCGTTGTGATACGTGTTGAACATTTTATCGAGGTTTATGATGATATGACGAAGCAAAAACATCATCAGAGACTTTCAGTGTAAATGAACCTCAGCTGTGTTTCAGTTAGGATTTAGCCTCACGGCACATCACTCCGACTGTACACTGTGTGTGTGTGTGTGTGTGTGTGTGTGTTTGTGTGTGTATTAGTGTGTGTGTGTTGTGAACAACACTAGATGCAGGATGGACCCGGTGCTGATCAGCACGCGCGCGGTCCAGTGCCCTGCTCCGAGTGCGAGTGATTTGGGACAGGGCCGGAGAGCTCATTACCCTGCCGGCGGCCCTCAGGACGGGGAACCGGGCCGCTTCTCGCCGAGGCTCGTTCGTCTCCAGGACCTGCTTGATGAACTTCTCGATCTCGCTCTCGGACATGCCGTAGCGGTAGCCGGACTGCCGCAGGATGTCGATGCTCTCCGAGAGCTTGTCGTAGATGCAGGGTTCGCTCAGCGTAGAGCCCATGGCGGCGGGAGCGACGGAGATCGGACGAGACCCCGGGCTTTCAGTGACGACGCGCCGACGCCCAGTTTCTCGCGATCACGTGCTGCAATGAAAAACAAAACAGCAAAGACACGAGTTCCACCTGACTCGCTGGTGTGAGCGCTACGCTGCTGCAGTGCATTGTGGGATACCACGAGTGCGCTACAGAATGATGACACACAGCCGGTGTGTTCAGCGCTGCAGCTGTTTATTTACACACAGGTGTGTTTACAGATGTGCTGTGTACCTGTGCAGGTGCAGGGTGCCAATACTTACCCCAAATCACGTGACAGTGCTTTAGCCTTCATGATGTGGAATTTCTGAAACGCAGAAGGAAAACACAGCTGACGTCATGCGGCTGATCACACAGCAAAAGCCGTCAGACTGAATCCCAAACCGCGGCTTTAACCCACAACATCAACCTAGCACGGCTAAGCTAAGCTAAGCGAAGCTAACCTGCTAGTTTGACAGCGACTCCGGAGTTAGCTTTAGCAGCATTAGCTAGCTCTTCAAACCGGTTATACGGACACTGTGAGAAATAAAGCTGCTCACAGAGACACAGGGTGAATGTGCTGATGAGCTT
Source organism: Pangasius macronema (assembly GCA_037577455.1). NCBI lineage: Eukaryota > Metazoa > Chordata > Actinopteri > Siluriformes > Pangasiidae > Pangasius > Pangasius macronema. The sequence continues at coordinate 528,418 of CM074959.1, read as the reverse complement.
CACGCTGAAATTTCACACCTCGGGATCTTCAGACTTCCTCCTACGCGTTTACTGGCGCTCTCTTCTTTACCCACCCGTATTCCAACAAGCCCCGCCTCCTGTGCGGTGATTGGCTTGACTCATAAGCACGCGATGGACTCTGATTGGACAGTGAGACAATCTCTGGAAAAAAGATCGTTTAGATGTGAAATACACTGTATGCTTATATTTATTTATTTAAATTAAATAATTATTTATAATTTTTAAACACCAACACTGATGTATGCAGTTCGTCTCCTTTAATTTATACATCAATTTAATCTTTTTTAATCATTTATTATTTCATTTATTTTTAATATTATACTTTTGTAAAAATTGAGGTGAGAAAACATCGAGAAAAAATCAACAATAAATAAAATAGTCACGTGGTACATTTAAACTTATATTTCATCCGTATTTGGGTTGAAAGTTGGATTTTTGTTCAAAAAATTGTTAAACTAAAAGATAATATTTATATTTTGGAATGTTGATCAATTCTGAGAAATCCTAATTTATCTGATTTGCATAAATTTCACTCATGTGGGATTTTATACATAAATACTGACATTCGTAACACTGTAAAATAAGTGTAATAACAATGTCATTAGAAATTTTCTAAATATAAAATAAAATTCATAAAATCATTAAAATCCAAAACACACACTGTAGTAATTATATACGATTTATCCAGTGATTATTTTTTGAAAGATTTAACCTCAACATAAAGTACAAAATATTAAAAAAATATATTTTCACTTTAAAAAAAAATTGGACAAAAAAACAAAAAAGTGAGGAATGTGATATTGTACGGTTTCATATTTATATTACTTTATATTGACTTCAGGAGAGCAGAGTGACCACTCTCCGCTGAACATCGGCGGCTCCTCCGTGGAGATCGTCCAGAGCCCCAAGTTTCTTGGTGTTCACCTGGCGGAGAACCTCACCTGGTCCCTCAACACCAGCTCCATAACAAAGAAAGCCCAGCAGCGCCTGTACTTTCTGAGAAGGCTGAGGAAAGAACATCTCCCACCCTCCATCCTCACCATGTTCTACAGAGGGACTATCGAGAGCATCCTGAGCAGCTGCATCACTGCCTGGTTTGGGAATCACACCGTCTCAGATCGCAAGACCCTGCAGCGGATAGTGAGGAGCTGAGAAGATCATCGGGGTCTCTCTTCCCTCCATCACGTCCATTTACACCTCACGCTGCATCCGCAAAGCCACCAGCATTGTGGACGACCCCACACACACCCCTCACACACTCTTCACAACCCCACACACCCCTCACACACACTCTTCACAACCCCACACACCCCTCACACACTCTTCACCCTCCTGCCGTCTGGCAAACGGTACCGAAGCATTCGGGCCTCACAGCCAGACTGTGCAACAGTTTCTTCCCCCGAACCATCAGACTCCTCAATACTCAGAAACTGGACTGAAAGAACACACACACACACACACACGCACACACACACACACACACACACACACACACACACACACACAGCTGAGCATCCTCCATCCTCTGCAATTTTTTGCACATTACATTATGCTGCTACAATATTTATTATACTGTAAACAGGCTGTTAATCTTGTGTTTACACTCTCCAGGAACTTATATTGTCACTGGATTCACTTTCTAATGGAGCTGTGTGCTGGTCGGCGCTGCACTGGGCCTCACTGCCCCGTTGTCTGTCCCAGTAGTCGTTGTACTGTCTTGTACTGTGTGCATGTTTGCACTTGTGCACTTTATGTATAATTTATGGAGTCCCTTGTAGTTCAGTGTTGTTCTGTGTTTGTCTTACGCAGCACCTTGGTCCTGGAGAAACGTTTCATTTCACTCTGTACTGACTGACTGTATACAGCTGAAGTGACAATAAACTCCACTTGACTTGAATTGATATGATTGGTAGATATTAAACACTTAAAGCGTTAACTCTAAAACTTATGCTTCAGAGTGAGTGAGGTCTCCAACAGAAAACGGATTATATCCTGAAACTAGGAGACTGGGACGTTTTTGCTGTTTATGGCTTTAAAAGATTATCACCTGCACATGTACTAGGTAACATTTTTTAATATGAATTGGATCTGAAAATTTTTTCGAAGGCATCTGTTTACTACACATGGGTTGTTTTCTCCTCATCAAGTCGTAAAATTTCTGCCACTCCGCATGAGCTTCATATCAGCTCCATTACTCGAGCGTTTGTTTCTAGCTGTTCAGTCGTGCAGTCGAGTCTGTGAAGAAACGCCAGGATGAGATCTGGTGCATCTGCTCTGAGGCGTACAGGACAAAACAAAAGCCTCGTTTTTCTTCCACTGAATAAAAGCACAGATCCCTAGCGATAAGTGTTGCAGTAGATAGTTATCTTTTTTAGACACTCGTCATTATGATGGAAAGACGGATCGGAGTTCAGTGCCTGCTCTCTGGTTAGCCACAGCAGGCTTTTTTCCAGCTAACTCTAGTTCCAGGTGGAAATGTCTGATTGTCATATTGATTGTGTTGCCAAAGTAACAGGTCTTGTGGCTTTTTTTTTTTTTTTTTACTGTCAGCCTCATAAAACCCAAAGTGTTTCCAAATGTCAGCAAAAAATTGCTTCAGGAGATGTCTTCAGTGATGTCTCTGCCTCTCTCCCTTTCTCACATCCGGAATGTAAAAGCAACTTTGGCAAATTAAAAAGGAAAAAGTTCAGAAATCTGTTTGAGAATAATGATGACTGACACTTTTTTTTTTTTTTTGCTAAATACAATGAATTGCATTCTCTAAATTTCTGTCCCTCTTTGTCATTTGGCTTGAGAACAAAATGTAACCACAGGAATGTTTAAAATCATGTTCATTCCAACATCTTTCCATCACAGTGACGGCTGTTTTTATCTCTGCTGAGCAAACTTTTATTATAAATATCTCGGGCTAAGTGGGACAGATTTTTAAGGCATTTCTGCAACGCACCATATGCATCATGAGATGTAGATTTTCCTACAGAAAAACTGTAAAGTTGCATTTAAAAAATAAACCTTTACAAAATAATTTGTTGATTCTTTTATTTGCTGTCTACAAAAATAAATAAAAAATGTTTCAATTTTAAAGATTCAGAACAGTAGAAATCTGCTTCCAGCATTTATAATTATAAATTTTTAAATATTAAAACAAACAAAGATACTGTCGGAACGATACCTTGACAGAATTTATCACACAGTATCAATATCGTACCATCAAATCGTCCAGCCCTGTGTAGTGCTTATCTCAGGCCTGCTCACATTACTGCTCAGGTGATTGTGGTCATTTATTACAAGAACATAGCTGTGATCTTCAGCATAATAAGAACTCGTGCTGACTCCATGAATCAACACAACACTAGATCCATGTACTGTTGAGTTTATTTTTTAGCTTTTAACTTGATTGTATCTATCTCTTCAATAAGGCTGTAAACTCTCTGAACATTTGAAATAGAGGAGCAGCACATTTTATGCAGAAAGGCTCGTTTTCAGCAAGAGCTAAATCACAACGTATGTGGAGTGAGTGTATGGAGCGTCTGTAGAGTGAGTGTATGGAGCGTATGTGCAGTGAGTGTATGGAGCGTCTGTGGAGTGAGTGTATGGAGCGTCTGTGCAGTGAGTGTATGGAGTGTATGTGGAGTGAGTGTATGGAGTGTATGTGCAGTGAGTGTGTGGAGTGTATGTGCAGTGAGTGTATGGAGCGTCTGTAGAGTGAGTGTATGGAGTGTATGTGCAGTGAGTGTGTGGAGTGTATGTGCAGTGTGTGTATGGAGCGTCTGTGCAGTGAGCGTATGGAGCGTCTGTGCAGTGAGTGTATGGAGCGTCTGTGCAGTGAGTGTATGGAGCGTCTGTGCAGTGAGTGTATGGAGCGTCTGTGGAGTGAGCGTGTGGAGCGTCTGTGCAGTGAGTGTATGGAGCGTCTGTGGAGTGAGTGTATGGAGCGTCTGTGGAGTGAGCGTATGGAGCGTCTGTGCAGTGAGCGTATGGAGCGTCTGTGCAGTGAGCGTATGGAGTGTATGTGCAGTGAGTGTATGGAGTGTATGTGGAGTGAGTGTATGGAGTGTATGTGGAGTGAGTGTATGGAGTGTATGTGGTGTGAGTGTATGGAGCGTATGTGGAGTGAGTGTATGGAGTGTATGTGCAGTGAGTGTATGGAGTGTATGTGGAGTGAGTGTATGGAGTGTATGTGGTGTGAGTGTATGGAGTGTATGTGGTGTGAGTGTATGGAGTGTATGTGGAGTGAGTGTATGGAGTGTATGTGCAGTGAGTGTATGGAGCGTATGTGCAGTGAGTGTGTGGAGCGTATGTGCAGTGAGTATATGGAGTGTATGTGCAGTGAGTGTATGTGCGGTGAGTGTATGGAGTGTATGTGCAGTGAGTGTGTGGAGTGTATGTGCAGTGAGTGTATGGAGTGTATGTGCAGTGAGTGTATGTGCGGTGAGTGTATGGAGTGTATGGAGTGTATGTGCAGTGAGTGTATGGAGTGTATGTGCAGTGAGTGTATCTAGTTTAATGCCTTACCCATAAAATGCTCATTTAGGATGCACTTTAACCATCTGACCAGCCTCGGGCTGAACTGTACACACGCGTTGTGTTTGAACACGGCTTAATTTCAGCTTTGAGGAAAACCCAGAATAAACACAGAGCCAGGTTTCGTAACCTCTATTTTAAGGTTGGCTTCATCATGTTTTATTTACTCTGACCCGCTGTCTTATTTCACCTTTGTTTGCCCAGATCTGCTCATGCATAATTTATCATGGGCTGTGGTTCTGGTTGTGGTACTGTGTGTGTGTGTGTGTGTGTGTGTGTGTGTGTGTGTGTGTGTGTGTGTGTCTCCACTGGATGCATTTAGTCTGGTTTATATACAGGTTTATTTTTAGAAAAAAGAGAAAAGTTTTGTAATGTGATTAATTTTGAATAAAGTGAATGGAGAATGCTTGAATGATTTTGTGTCTGTATTTTGTGTGTGTGTAAATGATTTGTATATTACAGGTATTTATTACACACGTGGTTTACACACAGACACAACTTGCACAACTTCACACTGCATAGACGCACATCCAGTCCTGAGTCCTTATTCATCAAACCTCTCAGGATTACTCACAGGAACCACACTAACAAAAGTGTTCTCATGACTAAAGTGACCCGCAGACTCCGTTATCAGAACACGTCGGTTTATTTTTAGCGACGTGACGTTTGTGATTGAAATTCCTTCCGCAGGATCGTGCCATAATTGCGCGTCTGTGCTGATGTTGTCTGCTTAGCTCCGCCCACTCAGGGTGTCGGTATACATTTACGCAGTTTTTAATGTTTTTTATTATTAATGTATTAAAGTGTCATACTTCTGTTTCAGGCAACTGTGTAAAAGTAGAAACTGACATTCAGTATAACGTTCTGTTTTATTCGGTGTGTGTGTGTGTGTGTGTGTGTGTGTGTGTGTGTGTGTGTGTGTGTGTTGAGTATAATCATTATAATAAACAAATCTTCAGGTTTTCTTGTGGCTTTATCATTTCCATCAGTCAGTCTGATGAGCTCTAACAGAGAGACGTGCTGTATATTGGGAAATAAATGATGTCTGAATGATGTGACGTGTTTCATCGTCCCTGTTCCTAAGAAACGCCGGAAAACACGAGGCAATTTCTGTCTAAATGCTCCATAAACCCGATCATAATCATGTGTCAACTCATAACTCGCTAGGACTTTTGTGTAAGAGAAGGAATACAGGCCCTGATTTGTGTTTAACACATTTTATTATAAATTTACCACCAAAAAAAAAAAAAAAAGTGAGACGTACTGTATAGAGTTTAAATGTTGGAATGACGGAATTGGGATGACGGACGGCGTCGTTTCATGCTAGTGTTTACCTGTTTGTGGAATATGATGACATTTTTGGTTTTATTTCTTAAAGATGACCGTGTAGAATGTCAGTGCAGTGCAGAGCAGAGCACACAGATGTGGTGAATATGAAGAAGCAAAAGCGAACGGTGTTCTTCCCTGAAGAAAAGGTTCACGGCTGTAGGAGATGATGCTTCAAACACTGGAGGGAAAAACTGTGAAGAAGAAGTCATTTATATTCCACACAAACTGACACCAGAACACCTTCCTCGCGGGCCGTACCATCAGACCCAGTCAGTACCATGAACTATTCAGTACAAAAGCCTCTTTTTCGCCTCATTCTCAGGAAACTTGTCTGTTCCTTGCTTGAAAGTTCAGCGGGCTGAAATGCTCTGTTTGACTAACGGCTGTTATTGACACGTTTGGCATCTTCTGCTTCTTCACTTTTCAATCCTGGGCAAGTGGAAAATGGCCGTTATTTTTCCGTTTGTTACTGGCAGAGTTAGAAAAATCTGAAGTGAGAAGTAAACATTGGGGAACGCTGACTGAACGCTGACTGAACGCTGACTGAACGCGGACTGAACACTGACTGAACGCTGACTGAACGCGGACTGAACACTGACTGAACGCGGACTGTAAGACTAGTGCCAGCATTCTTTGGCACTTCTTAATTAATCATTTGAAGTGCAGGAGCTAGTAGCCAGACTTACACTGAAGTCCAGTAATGGAGAGAACGTTTGATTTTCGGAAGTCTCGTAAGACCAGTTGAGAGCGTATGAGATGGTGGGAAGGGGGCGGGGCTTCCAGGTGGCATCAGTTAATATCAGAGAGTTCAAAACACCTGTGTAGATCATTCCAGATTCACATGTTGACTGGATCATCTCCCGTTTTATTGTGGAGAGAAAAGACTGTTGTATTTTTGAGTGATAATTCTTACTAGTGTTAAATTGCTTAAGAGCTTAAGAGCAGATCTGGTGATACAGATATTGTTGCAGTGTAACACTGTGTAGTGAAGATTAAATTGTTGTAACGCACAAGCTAACACACCACCGCCTCATCTGTGAGGCCTGTGGTACTGCGTAGGAAACGCTGGGAGATGGTGAGGGCTTCTGCCGTTTCAGAGATGTTAAAATAATTTTAAAACCAGGCCAATGTGAATTCTACCATTAATTAGCGAGTCGATGCCAAGCTAAAGAGTTAGCACACCGATTAGCAGGCTAGCTATCCAGCTAGCGTTAGCCGATTGAGAATGGTGCAGGATTTGTTAGGTGATGTACTGAATAGTCATGAATTAAAAAGCAGAATGAAATAATTCTAGTGGTAGGTTGTGTTTGTGGTTTTGTCACAGTGAAAGGTGCAGCTTAAAACTATAAGCTATAAACAATAATATTTTATTTCAGAAAAGTTTCCATTAGAGGGTCTGTTTAACGTGTATTTTAACAGAGCTGACACGAGGATACACTTTGTAAAAAATGCAAATAAACAATGCACAGTTTCTATTTGTCAGGTTTATTCCTGCAGGTTTCCAAGGACGCAGTGATTAACACAAATTGTCGAGAATAGAGGCAGAAGAAAATAAAAATAACAGTAAAAAGGAAATAAAGATTACTGATCTGTCCGTTCTGTGATGCTCACTGCAGATTTTTCTCTTCTTGAGTTCCTGTTATCGTCTCAGGTCTTCTCCTTCTGGGTTGTCAGATGTGTGAAGTCACTTTTTGACGTCTCTCTCTTCCACATGTCTTTCAAAGAAACGTTTTTATGACCTTCTCTTGGCTCTTGGTCCTCATGGTCCTACTTTAATCTATCTCCAGATGTCATCCGTGGCTCCGACCATGTGAACTGTTTTGGCCTCTGGTCAGCATGCTCCTGTAAAAACGTCATGTCCTAGACTCTCAGGAACCCGTGGCAGATTCACAGATCTGTCAGCAGTACCGATCAGCCAATCAGCGTTTCTATACCAAGAGAGCTGAAAGGACCTGTTTTTGCTCCATGACTCCTTGCGTGTTGGTTTGGCCTCCTGTTTAATTCTCAGTCTCTCCTCATAAGTGCGAGCATCGAGAGATTTTCCCGAACGCAGGTTGACGGCATTAGTAGTGTCTGCCATGCCATGCCAAAAAGCAGCTCAGTTGGTAGCTAAGCTAGCTGAATTTCACTGAAGGAGGCAGTGACAACATGCTAGGGCTATAAATAAACAGCACATTTCCAAAACATTATATTCAAACATAACTTTATGGTTACAATTTATTACAGTTACAGTAAAATAACAAGCTATAGTACTTGCGCAAAACTGTTTCGTATTCGGTTACTGACTGACTGCTGGATCTCTGAATGTATCTGTGGATCTCCTCTGAGTGTGTCTGTGGTTCTGCTCTGAGTGCTCTATGGTTCTGCTCTGAGCGTGTCTGTGGATCTGCTCTGAGTGTGTCTGTGGTTCTGCTCTGAGCGTGTCTGTGGTTCTGCTCTGAGCGTGTCTGTGGTTCTGCTCTGAGCACTCTGTGGTTCTGCTCTGAGCGTGTCTGTGGTTCTGCTCTGAGCTGAGCACTCTGTGGATCTCCTCTGAGCGTGTCTGTGGTTCTGCTCTGAGCGTGTCTGTGGTTCTGCTCTGAGCATGTCTGTGGTTCTGCTCTGAGCATGTCTGTGGTTCTGCTCTGAGCGTGTCTATGGTTCTGCTCTGAGCTTGTCTGTGGTTCTGCTCTGAGCACTCTGTGGTTCTGCTCTGAGCGTGTCTGTGGTTCTGCTCTGAGCGTATCTGTGGTTCTGCTCTGAGTGCTCTATGGTTCTGCTCTGAGCGTGTCTGTGGTTCTGCTCTGAGCGTGTCTGTGGTTCTGCTCTGAGCGTGTCCGTGATTCTGCTCTGAGCGTGTCTGTGGTTCTGCCAGTCTCCATTTCACACAGAACCTCTCTACACAATGCAGGATTGGCTGACGCGCCTGGCGTTCCCTCGCTCAGACTCCCGTGATATACACATTTCTCTTTAATCGTTTTGCTGTTAGTTTGCGTGTTAGTTTGTTACCTTCATGTTCCCTTTTTCTACACACAGTATTAAGAGAAAATCTCCCGCTTTGTTGCTCTCTTAAAGCTTTTCCACTAATGTATTTGTGCAACCTTTTCCCTGCCTGCTAGAAGAGCTTTTCATCTAGTAATTACATTCCTCTCTGTGTTTTTTCCCCACGGTGAAATGGGTTTCTCCCCAGACTAAATTAGTTCTGTTCGCAGCAGAATTAGGAGCTGAATTGCTTATGCGATGGAAAAGTACTCTTTAAATAAGCAAGGGGGAAAGGGCAAAAATGGTTTCTTCAGGTTGCTTTCAAGAGAAAAGCTTGTTTTTTATTATTATTATTATAATTATTATTATTATTAAAGCTGTATGTAATGATGTCACAGATTATATTTAAACAGCAGTATATGTGTGAAACTGCTCAGTATCAGATCGTGGTTTAAAATGAAGAAATGCAGCACTTTACAACAGAACAAATTATTGATTTTTAATGGCCGTCTCCATGGCGTTGGTTGCTATGGAGATTCTCTCGGGACTGTGAGAGAGAGAGAGAGAGAGAGAGAGAGAGAGAGAGAGAGAGAGAGAGTGCTTTGTGTTTACCTATGATGACTTCCTCTCACAAAAAGCTCTGGTTTGATGCCATATGTATATCCTTCATCTATACAACACTCTGGGCAATGTTATATTACACCCATGATGTGTTATATCTCTGTGTCAAACTATGAAACATTAACCGTGTGTGTGTGTGTGTGTGTGTGTGTGTAAGTGAGATGAATCATACCAGCTGCATGTAGAACTGTGAACTTCTGTTCTCAGGCTAGTCGGATCTCTTTTTGTTGACGACCGCTGGCGGTGTGTGAGTGCTGAGCAGTGATGCAGCGGGTCGTCGGGTGCCGACATGTCGTAATGCTGGAAGTTAATTGCATTTGATTTAAAACCAGTTTCCATTCAGTCTGCCAGCGTTTAACCCATTATTTCAGGTCACTCGTTTGTAGACGTGAGCACCATCTTCACAAACGTGAAGTTAGCTCCGTCTTCTCTGTTTCAGCAGATCGTGTTCTGATGCTTTCTGAATCATTTAAAGTTCAGCTGAGGTTACACGAGACCTCTCGGTGACGTGTTGGTTACAGGTGTGTGATCATTTCCATCGTTAAACACTCCAAGAACTTTATAGCACTCAGGATTTCTTTAGCCTCAGAAGATGTTTGTATGGCTTGGACAAGCCCGCAGATTTCCTTAAAGCTTTGAATTCACTGTTAGTGATTAAAATGACTTTTTTCTGTGGAGTTATAAGCTGTAAACCTCATAATTCTCATATAAATGGCTTTACTTTTGCTCTCAGATGTTCAGTAAACACGCAGTAGAGTTTAAGCCGGATTCCTTCCATTGTCAGTCAGACTTTTTGTCATATTTTAATCATATTTTTTTTTTCAGCTTCCTCTGTAAAACAACCTTGAGTTTGAGACAAAGGTTGTAAAACACGGTCACTTACGTCTTTACTGAGGTAGCGTAAATACTGTATAAAATAATACATGATTCACAAGATAAAACCAGAAGCGTTTACGTCCTCAGAGTGGGATAATAGGCCATGTCTCATTAAATTATTTCCGAGTCTTTTTCAGAGACTGTATGACTTTTTGTGTGGTTAAGTGAAAGATGGAAAGATTTTCATTCTGAGAAGTGTAAAATCAGGAGAAATGTAAAATCAGCAACAAAATGGCAAAAGTATGACATCGCCTCACAATCGAATGCTTTCAGTGCCTCCAATGCAAAGTCATGTCTGTAATTCCAGTTCAGTTTGTAAAAGAGTTTGACAGCCGTTTAGTGTTTACTTTTCATCTGAGATATTTTCTACTGTAGTTTTTCCTTTGTGTAAATCTGCTGTTTTGTACCTTTTGGTAATATAATTTCTAATAAGTCTAATATTAGATGTACTGAAACCCTGAGTACGGAGAGACTGAAACATGAGCGTGTGAACAGCAAACGTTAGGAGGATTTCTGAAGGAGAAATGTTTTCTGAGTGATGAATTTATAAGAAATAGTGTGTCCTCCACACTGATTAAATGGGAGAGCGTTTGGCAGGAAAATGACGGCATAGCATTTTAACTAGGTCACACGGTGTATCTGCTCAGCGATGACTCAGTACACGCGTCCGAACGTGGTGCCGATATGGCCGATTTTGGACAGATGGAGCTGGAGCCTGAATTTCCTCATTGCTTTATTTAGCTATTGCAAATATAAAAAAAAGTGAAAATTGCATCCTTTTCTGCTCAGGCATGCAGAGCTGCTATGGAGTCTGTCGTACTTATGGCTTTCTAAAATACCCAGTTGTGTGTTTGTGTTTAATTTGTGTGAATAAAATGAATATGAAAATATTTCCACACCAGTGGACACAGAAACTGGACAACACAGAAGGAAGGAGAGTTCGACTTTGCCCTAAGCTAATTTATTCTTGTGCCACAGACAGTGTGCCTTCATCAGCTTTGCTGCAGCTGTAATGTGTTAAAGGAAGGCTAATCGCATAAAAGAAAGAGGAAAATGGCACAATGTTCACTGCTCCCTTGTCATTTATCCATTTTAGCACTGAGAACATGTCAGGTTCTAATTGAATTGGGTTCTCAGAAATCTTTTATTGCTGCCCCGTAGCAATGCGAAGGAAAACATCTTCTCTCGGTCTCGCTTGGTGTCTCACTCGTGTCTCACTTGGTCTCGACCGTGATCGTGTTTTAGCTTTTCACTCCTCTCCTGTGTGTCTTGATGTAAATCTTCAGAGTTTATAATAATAATAAAAATACTACTGTTCATGTGTGAGACTGTGACACACTCAGCTTGTGTCCTTTTGCTGTATAAATGCATCAGTCAGGCTTCTTAAGTTCAGGAAGCTCATGAGGTTTAGTGTTTACTCTCCAGCCGTGCAGTGTGTAAGGAATAACACACTCCAGACTGTGCTGTTGTATGAAAGTAGCCCACGCCGGGGCCATGAGATACGGCCTGATGTGAATCGGAGAGCCATTGCCACCCTGAAGGGGATTATATTTGTATAACCTCATGAGCAGGAGTGTTTTATTCCTCTTAATGGCGTCGTAATACGGTCGCTAACTTCCGGGAATGAGTTCCGTAAGGACCCTAAACTTGAGTGTTGGAAGGTTAGGTCAGTTCACCCACATTTAATTTGACTCGTGCATTAAGTTCCTGGATAAAGAAACATTTCATGACCTCAGCTTTTGCAGAAGAAGCTCAAAGAGCGAGAGTCGCCTCCTCGGTAAAGATGGGTCAAAGGTTCTGAAAAATGCTTTTGTGGCTAAATAATTAATTAACCGCTTAATCTCTTCGCTTATTTTAAGTGCGTTTATTCTAAGAAAATAAAACCTCTACACTCTAAGACAGTCAAGCATCTTGGCATGAAATCTGGCTGACAGCAGCACTTGTCACGTGAAGCAGGATGAAGTGCAGATTTTAGTTTTAATGAAAACACAAACGATACAAATAACGAGGTTTAGAAACACAAAACTTCCCCCAGGATAATGAGGCGTAAGCAAACATGAACCGAAGAACATAACGAGAGTAACGAACAGCAACGGAAGACAAAAGCTAAGCAACGAGTGCAGTGCAAGACAGGACTTAAACCCTAGTGCTAATGCAGTCATGTGACGTGATGGTGAGGTGCAGTGGCTGATGGTAAATGTAGTTCATTGCTGATTTCGGGACGTTCCTGATAGCACTGCTCGAAATGATGTAAAAGCAGATTCCTAGACAATATCTGCATTGCTCTAACAGAAAGTGTATCGTGATATAATATATAGCGAAGTCAGATGTCGTGTTAGATAACCAAGCAAGCTAAGCCTGTTAAATCCTAATTCTTAACTAATGATAGTTAGATCCTTAGCCGAGATGAAATGGGTGCTGCATAAATGGAGCTCCGGAGCTCCTCGGGCCGTCTTCTGGAGGTTTGGAAAGGTGTCCGATTTGATACTATGCGGTAAAAACCACTTTTCCGATTCTGACACCCAGCAGCACAACGTGACATTTCAGATCATTGGGCTCTTGTCAGTCATGTGATGTGTGAACTGGTTTAACTGAAAGAATAGATGATAATATGTTAAAAAAATTCAATAGCCTCAGTTCATGGTCCTCTAAATGCTCACACGAATGCTGATATGGCTCGGGAAGAACTGGAGTTTGACCCCCTGCGTAACACCTTTAAGGTGAAAAGTCTCTAAGCAACACGTTTAGGGTTGTGTGTGATATCAGTGTATTAGATTAAGATGGAAAACGGAACCAGCATCGATGGCGTGACAGATTTTCCCCCGTGACTAAAACTCCCTGTGATACTGCCGTGGCGCAGCGAGTAGGAGATATGCCGTGTGTGGATCAGTGGATCGGATAATCTCATGACATGCTTGACCTTCTTTACTCTGCATGCGTGTATTGGAATGCCATTGGCTGAGGCCGGTAGTGTGCATAACGCAATGTGACTGACTGTATTGTTATATCGCAGTGGTTGTGTGGAGATGGAGGGAGGAGGAGAGACCCGAGGAGAAGGGGGTCAGAGTGCAGGGAAATACTTTAACAGCATGAAGGTTCTTGGGAAATATTAAGATGAGTTCAGAGAGTTTCACATCATGTTTCAGAAGCGAAGCGCAACATTACACAACTCTTCAGACTTTTCGGAGCAGTGTTTCGCCGGGCAGCGCACGCGATAAGTCATAGATCGCTGATGTATAGATTACTGCTGGGGTCACTGAACTGCTTTCCTGTGAGCAAGCATGCATGATTACAGTACTGTGTGTGTGTGTGTGTGTGTGTGTGTCTCACACACACACACACACACACACACACACACACACACACACACACACAGTGTGTGTGTGTGTGTGTGTGTGTCCAATAATAGCCAGAATCTCTACACATAACGATTCAACTCAGTTTTAATTCACAGTGCCACATTACGATTCTCGTGATTTTTCATTTCTTTGTTTTCGTTCTGATTTCTTTCCTCATTAGGACTCCTTGCTGCTTTTAAACAGTAAACAGTAAACAGTGTACTATCTCACTGTATCTCTGTCACATTCGAATGTTTACGAGCCCATGTTCTACGTTTATTAAGTGGCTTTTAGTGAAGCCAACATCACAGTACCCAAAATGCTTTGTGATTGTGTGATCAATTGGAGTTTTTCTTCCCCTATTTAAGTCTTCGGGGATTAGATGCAGGCGCACATTAAAATCTGTGGATTGAAAATGTAGATTTCTCAGCCTTATCTCTTCCATTAACGCAAGTTGAGCAAGCTAAGAAATTCTGAAATTCCTGTAAAGATCTTTTACCTTTCACTCAAGTTATTGCTGATAATATAATCTGTAATGAAAGCTGTGTATTGCAGCTTGGGTCATGCAACCTTTGGGCATATTTCTTCCCACGCAGTGTCCTCCCGAGCCAGCTGAAAAACAGGAAATGGGTTTAGAAAATACATCCAATAGCTATATTGTGACTGTATGTCAGTGGGGTTAGAGTTTAGCGTTTGGCATGTTATTGTAAATGTATTAATCATTTCTTTTGATATGCATGATGATATTATAATGCTCAAGGATGCAAAAAAAAACCTCTGGTTCATTTCCTGTGTTTGCATCTTGCACTGCAGAAATAGCACAAACACACAGTTGCGTATTTTCACAGGAAGTGGAAAAGGGAAACAGAGGCATTGGGGATTTGATCTGCAGCTGTTCATGAGAAGGAGTACTGCAAACTAATCCCTTTCCAAACTAAATAGCACAAGTTAACTCAACACCGCTGTTACTTCACATTAATAATGACAGTATAGAGCAGATATAGAGCAGTATAGAGCAGTATAGAGCAGTATAGAGCTCTCTGAATTTCGCGCTGAGCCGTAGCCATTGGCTGACATTAGAGAAAAAAACCTTGTGCTTGTGCAATCCGACTTACAGTAATGGAGTCCTTCATTTTCCCCTTACACAAAAAGTCTCGAATTTACATCAGACTACTGATAGTGTATAGAGCATGTTACATTTACATCTACGGCACTGGGCAGACGCCTTTATCCAACTTACAATGATCTCATTTATACAACTGAGCAGCTGAGGGTTAAGGGCCTCGCTCAAGGGCCCAGCACTGGCAGCCTGGTGATGC
>CM074959.1:503959-510463 GCA_037577455.1 Pangasius macronema | reverse complement strand
TTTTCTTCGTGTTTACTTGTGTTTCTAAGGTCAGACTGTGGAAGGCAGATCAGTGCCATGACCACGTTCCAGGTTTTTCCCACAGCATCTCTGACCGTTCTTCTCTGACCTTCTTTCTTTTCTCAGAACATGACTTTAACGTACAGAATGTCACCTTTCCTCCTTCTTTTCCTGAGAGCACTAAAGGTGCTGAGTGATATTGTCACACTGGCTGCTGTTTCACTTTGTTTCTGAGCCTCATGTTGTGTTGTTCTCTGTTCGTTTCAGTTCTTTGCTGAGCCCCGAAGGCAGCACTTCAAGCTCATCTGGTCCCGCTCGACCCAAAGGCCCGACCAGAAAGATCTGCCTGGTGTGTTCGGACGAGGCGTCAGGGTGCCACTACGGCGTTCTGACCTGCGGGAGTTGCAAAGTTTTCTTCAAAAGAGCCGTAGAAGGTGAGCATCCGAGAACTGACGAGTCAAACACATCGCACGCTAGAGTTTGTACTTTGTTGTGTTTTTCTATGTTTTTTTAGATTGATGTATATGTGGCTGCTGCTGTGTGAGTACTGCGGTCAGATCCACGCGCAATCCGGCTGTAAAAAGACTCGAGTAACTGCATCCTGATGCTACTATAATCTGACTGAAGAGTATCAAAATATTATTTAGGAATCCGAGTCATTATGATGTTCTCTAATTATTATTGTTATTATTATGGATTAGCACTAAAAGACAGACATGTGTAGACATCTCATAGAAACTCTGAGTGTTTATACTAGAGAGAAACTGAAGTACACCTAGATGCCTAACGCTAGCTGTCTACTTTCTTGATGTAGATTTTAGGTAAGCTACGTAGGTTTGTTAAAGCAATATAAACTAGGCAGATTAGCTAACTAGCAAGTGAAATAAGATCGTTAGCTACTTAACTGAGAGTTAAGATCACTAAAAATCACTATTATCAGTCGGGCTGACTATTAGTGCTGTATTAATATTTATAAAGATATTAAATAGGTTTAAAAACGACCTATTTAAAGACTAACACTGTAAAAAAGCAGTCACAGGTGTTGATGGTTGTCCTCTGGGTGCTGAAGGCATCGTGTTCTCGGGTTATCTGTCCGTTCATCTGTCTGAGATTCTTGTTAGTACAAAGTGTGAAATAGTTTTCCTTCAGTAGCTTCCTCACAGTGTGAAATTTATCTCAAGGTGTACACATTACTAACAAGAAGGGCAAGGCCCGTTGGCAGCCGAAGCATCCCCGTCCTTCTCCGTGTTAATAGCTTTCGAGAGCGTATTCAATGCATGGATAATCTCCACCACGCAGGGCACGCAGTAGCTTTTGTCCCTAAGCAAGACTTCAGCTGACACATTAAATGTTTTATCATTTGTCCCCTTTGAGAAAAAGCGAAACTGACTCAGCTGTGCTCGTGGCCTTGTACAGATGCTCATGCAGTTAGCATTTTCAAAAAGTGTCTTAAAACAAGAAGACAGTGTTAACAATATAATATATTCCCACAACTGTTTCTTCTTCTTTGTGCTCGGTTTTCTTCTCTGCTTTTGTGAGATTGCTCAGGATTTGTAAATGTTCTCTTTAGCGTGCTGTAAGAGAGGTTCTGCTATGAGTCACATTTCCCCTTCCTTGACAGGATTAGGATTTGCTCTTGCAGGACACCGTGTTTGCGTCGGTTGATTAAAAAAAGCAGCGGTCGCTTTCTGTCAGGTCAGGCAGGTCGGGGACTGGCGTGTGCCGCTGCCGTCTGTATAAAAAATAATCCTCCTGAGGCAGAATGGGAACCGCAGCTGTTATCGATAGTGAGCAAAGTTTCCTTAATGAGAAAGCACATCGGTGGGTCCGCGTGAGTTTAAACAGGAACCGTGTGTTTTCATAAATCTTTGTATGTTAAACATCTGACGCTGCTTGCCCGCTGTATGAAAGCCCGCGGTATGAAAGCCCGCTGTATGAAAGCCTGTGAATGAAAGCCTTAACAGCGACGTGACAGACCATCTAACAATGCCAAGAACTTTTCATAACAAAAATAACAGATATAAATGAAGAGAAAAAAGTCAACACAACTGGTGCGATGTTTATCTCTGCGATTTCAGATGTGCTCTTACAGTGTATTCTGCAGCCCATTTGTTGTGGATATGTGCACTACAATGAGGTGTATACTGTATATCTGTTATTTTTGTTTTTCTCCCTTATTTCTATGGTTGCTCTGGCAACGGTGAAGGATGGAGAGCACGACAAAACACACATGGTAAATAAACTTACCTTTAATAATCACCCCGACCTTCAGATAACAGCTTAACACACGCTGTGCTGTTCCAGTGTGCATGATCCCACACCTTTATTTGTCTTCAATCAAATCATCAATGACTATATGAGCCAGTTGAGTAGCAGGAGCTGGAGTAGGTGTAAACATCCGCAGGTTTATTAACTGAACTAATGTCCAGGCAGGAAGAAGGGAGGAAATGAGCCACTGCATTGGTGGTCGATTTCGTTTGTTCATCTGCTTTTTTATTGCGCTTTTTCTATTGGAATGCTGTTTGAAGTTTTTCAACTGTGCAAGGTCAAGTCAAGCATCGAGAACAGAGGTTTAAATAAATCAGGACTAGAAAAGGCTTCTGCAGCTGTGTGAATGCTGATCAGCTCGTCACGTTTAGCTGTTCACGTGTAGTTGCTGGTTAAAGTAAAGTTTTTAGTACTTATTAATCGATCAGGGATGTCAGGGAGGAACATTTTATTTATTTAGCTCTGTTTGCATTTCACAGGGTTAAATAGCAGCTATGAAATGCGCACGTGTGTGTCCATGCACTCAGGCTACTACACTCAGTCTTTATAACGTTAACGAGTCGAGTTTAAATGAAGTGTATTAGCTGCATTAGCAGCATTGTATTCTGAGTTTTATGTTTTAAATGTTTTCTCTGTATCGTGGGAATTTGCTGTAGTTCCTCCTCTTGATATTTTCACAGAGAACCGATTTGCTGTCATCATTGCTTGAGAAATACGTCC
The DNA here is from genome assembly GCA_037577455.1 of Pangasius macronema. Lineage (NCBI taxonomy): Eukaryota > Metazoa > Chordata > Actinopteri > Siluriformes > Pangasiidae > Pangasius > Pangasius macronema. Next base: position 507,475 of record CM074959.1, on the reverse strand, counting down.
ACATTGCTGTCATTTTGAGTCATCAGTTCATTCATGTGTAAAGCTGATTTGTGACAATGTCCATTGTTAAAAGCGCTATACAAATAAACTGAACTGAACTGAACTATGCTTGTGTCGCACAGCATCACCCGGTATTGAGGTTTTTAGAGTAAATACCTGTTAAAAACTCAGACCGATACCCAAGACCAGTGTGGGTACTGGTGCATCCCTGTGTAGTGCAGACAGTGGTTCACAGAATAGCTTTTGTCTCTTGGAGTTCTGTGAGTGAGGAGCTTGGGCTTGGCTATCGCGCATTGTACGCAGCCTGTACATTAGACTGATCACAACTAATCTATGACTTCTGATACTTCTGTCTTTATTCACAAATTTCTGTTCTAGATTAATTCCTTTTCTTTGAATATACAGTTTAAACTCTGGGGTCTAGGGCTCAGTTCAGACTGAACGTAAGGCTGAAATGGTGTGAATCGTAGTGAAGGAACCGTTTCCACAGCAAGCTTAGCCACTGAGTTTGTACTTTTCCAGACAGCTCGAGACAGTCATGATGGAAATTAAAAGTGTTGCCTTGAGTATCATTTAGAGAGTTTACTGCTCCAAACCACACTGTTGGAGAAAGCTGACGCTGATGTGGTTCATCCTCCTCGATCTGATCAGCACGTGGGCTTGAATCCAGCTCAGTACTTCTTCATCTTCATCTTCATCTTCATCTTCATCTTCAGTCGCAGCACTTGAGAGGTTTAATGATCTCCTGCAGGATACGGCACCGGTGCCTTTCAGGGCTTCTTACATAATTCTGTTCGTCTCGTTTCCCAGAACAGAGGCTTACTTCTGTCACTTTTCTTCTATGAGTCTATGAATTGATTTAATTTGTAAAATACGTGTCTAGTTGTGCTTATCCCGACTGTGCACTTCCTGTGAGAGGGCCGCAGATCACTGAATACATGCTTTAGCATGATACATTCCACTTATTCACTCCTTTATCGAAGCCTTCATGAGCTGAAGTGGTGGAGCAGGAAAAGCACAAAGGCTTTCGCTTCTGCATCTCTGGAGTTTGAAATGTTGCCGTAAGCCGTTTAGCCCACAGTGTCTGGTCGTGTGAGGAAGATTATTTACTCTGAATTAACCACATGCCGTTTTTGTTCTTCTTGCTTTTTGGCCTTGCATCAGCTGATGACCTCAGAGCCTCAGATCCCTGTGTTTCTATGCCAACTTCTAGTTTTGCTTTAGCCTTATACACAGAGACACACAGTCTGGCCAACTATTATTATTATTATTATTATTATTATTATTATTATTATTATTATTTACTTTTTTTTAACATAATAATACTGAAAAAAATATCAACATTGGATAGATAGATCGACAGGCAGGCAGGTAGACAGACAGATAGACAGACAGGCAGGTAGACAGACAGATAGACAGACAGGCAGGTAGACAGACAGGTAGACAGACAGACAGGTAGACAGACAGATAGACAGGTATGCAGGTAGACATCATATGACAGTTTTGTAAGACACGTAGCCCTCAACACACTTATCTTAAATCAAACTGAAGTGTAACTGCAGGGATCCAGAGGTTGTTCTCTGACAGATGTTTAAGACTGTCACATGGAGCAGTGATTTTATTATTACATGAAGGCTGTAGGTTCTTACTTCCTTCTGGTGTGTATGTGGTGTGAGTTGATCTGTGGGTAACACGGAGTAACTCAGCTTCCTCTTATGCAGTGTGTCAGCGGCAGGCGCAGTTACTGTACTGACTTCACTTTAATCCTCGTACAGTCAGCCTGACAATAATAATAATAATAACAATAATAATAATAATAATAAATCACACACCCCTTTCTCCTCTCAGGCCAACACAACTATCTGTGCGCCGGGAGAAACGACTGCATCATCGACAAGATTCGCAGGAAGAACTGTCCAGCCTGCCGCTTTCGCAAATGCCTCCAAGCGGGCATGAACCTGGAAGGTAAGAAACGCTGTCTGATCTTTAATAAGCGTTAGCGATCCACACTGCAGATGTGAGCAGGACTTCCCTGAATGTGTGATGATCCTTTTTTACTGCTGTAATGTTTTTATGAGTTTAAGAATATGTCAGTGTTCTGTAAAATAATCCTCTGTGCAGATACTTTAAAGGCACTTCAGGAAGGTTTGTCTGTGAGGATGATGAAGGCTGTGAGAGTAAAGCTGATAAAACCAAAACGGTTCCGTCATTAAAGGTGCAATTAGGCAAGATTTCTCCAAATTGGTCATGATTAGTTTTCAAACAGTTAAGTAGGTGGAATTGAATGAGATTTGATGATAATTTTGAAGAGGATTTTTTCCCCTTGAGCCTGCCCCCTATTCCCGCCCCTGTACACAAAGCTCCACCCCCAGAACCTCCAGCAGCTCAACGAGAGTTTCCTGGCAACTGCCTGAAAGCCGAGTTATAACTCTATAAACACATACAATTTGGCTCATACTGGTTTCTGAGAAAGATCACAATGCCTTCATTGCCTTCATTCCTTGGAATGAAAAAAAAATGTATCTACGTGATTCAATATGTGAATCCAGCCGTTCAAACATTTAAGAGCTTCATACAGATCGTGTTTACAGACCTGTCCAGGAGCAACATCGCCAATTCTGCATCCAGCGTGATTCATAGGCAAGCGCTGCCAGTGTTTATTCTGTGTTTCTTGTCATTAAGTTTATTTAAAGCACATAGCGATTTCTTGCTCACGGGAGGATTATCTGGCTGTGCTGGGCGCTTAAGGAGATCAGACTGAGATGTGGGCTTTAGGGAGTGTTTATTAAATGACTGACAGGAGGCCCATGTAAACAAACACAAGCATTCTGGGTCATAAGATTATTGTACTTATCGTGTTCTTCATAGTTTACAGACTATTTGTACAAGTAAGAAATAATAAATATCGAGTGTTGCAGCTTTAAAATCTCTTATCAGCTATAGAAATATTCACAATATTCACAACATTTAAAAAGTGGAGGGAATTGATGGTGATGATATTTGATAGTAAACTGGAGTGTAACATTACAAGAATGCATCATGGCTTTGTTATAGTAAAAGCTGGTGGTGTTTGTAGCAGATAAACCTCATAACTCTTCTCCCATCCTCTCTGTTTCAGCGCGCAAAAACAAAAAGCTGATCCGACTGAAGGTGCAGCAGACTACAGCCGAGTCCCCGTCCTTCATGGCCAGTGAGCGTCAGTCCTCTCTGGTGCTCAAGTCCATGCCTCAGCTCGTACCCACCATGCTGTCACTGCTAAAGGCCATCGAGCCTGAAATTGTGTACGCTGGCTATGACAGCACCATCCCCGACACCTCCACACGCCTCATGACCACCCTGAACCGACTCGGCGGACGCCAGGTCATCTCCGCCGTCAAGTGGGCCAAAGCCCTGCCGGGTAAGAGCCAATTCTCCTGCAGTGAAGTGCAGCACCAGGACCTGCAGATGGAAAGAAAAGATTAAAAATGATTCAATTCAAGCAAAACAGGAAAGAAATCTATTAGATATGAAGTTTTA
>CM074959.1:486558-498859 GCA_037577455.1 Pangasius macronema | reverse complement strand
TTGTGGAAACTGTGATGAATTTATTGGTTGCACATTTGCACTATTTGTCCTTATAGCGCACAATAATAGAAGGGATTCTTTGCAGTTTCTCAGTAACATGACAAGATTGACTTGAAGAGAGAGAGTAAAGAGAGGCTGGTGAGGGAACGACTGTTTATAGCTGCTATAACGAAAGCAAGAGCAGGAATCAACTCGTAACATTCCACAACATTAAATGTTACTATAAATGGATAAAAAGTAAAAAAATTGTAATTGTTGATTTTCACAGGATGTTATACAGTATATCTACATCACAATCTCAGAGTCTAATGGATCTGTAATCCTCCTTTTTCTGTCTGACTCGTGTGTGTGTGTGTGTGTGTGTGTGTGTGTTTTTCCCTCCCACCTGCTCGGCTGTCACGCAAGTCAGAGCAGTGAGAAATCCCAGAGCACTCGACACACACTGGAGTGGAAACGGCGTCGATTAGAGCTCGAGCAGAGAGAAAGGCGACGCCCGCAACTGGATAAAGACGTTAGATACACTCAGCATGGGCAGAAAGCTGTGTGTGTGCGTGTGTGTGTGTGCGTGTGTGTGTGTGTGTTTGTGTGTGTGTGTGTGTGTGTGTGTGAAAGAGAGAGGCATTTGGTGTGTCAGGAGTGACGGTGATGAATTGTACAGTTTGTTGTCAGGTGTGTGATGACGCAGTGTTGTGATAAGATAATACGCACTTTTGACAGGTGTGTGTGTTCACACAGGATCAGGATTAATCACCAGATCACTCTCAGTTTTTTTCCTTCACTACTTTAAATAACAATAACAATAATAATATCAATAATACCAATGAATAAATAAATACTAATTAATAAATGGCCTTGGCCTGCTTTTATTCACCTAGAATACAACTGATTCAACTGAATCACTTCTATATGACTCTTCTGATTCTTGAATGTTGAGCCCTGAATTAATGTTAATATGTTAATTATTTATTTCACTGCTTAATTTCTGTATTTTTTTTAGTACTGCTGACAATTTTCAATATAAAAACACACTTAAACAGTGCATTCACACTAACCATGTGAACGAGTCATCTCTTTTCGAAAGAATCACCTCAATCATTCGGGATTATAAACCACGATCGAGCATCAGCGAATCAGCGAATCAGCGAATCACCTCGATATATCAATCGAATACCAAACATATTTGACATACATTTACATGATTTGTACACGTATATTTGTTTGTCATTGTTTTCTAAACATCTGTCAATTGTATATCTAATTAGGTGTGTGTGTGTGAACCTACTTTCTCATTCTCTGAGTCAATGAATCATTCAGCCGTGACTGAGATTCGCTCGTCTCTCATTTAGTGACTCAGTGAATCAATGAGTTCAATGAATCAATTTCATGAATCAATCTGATTCAGTCAGCGTTTCTGTTCATGTGGAGTGAAGATTAATTCTTCTAAACACAGATATATACGAGCTACTTACACAAAATAACACGAAACAACACCAAAGCATTTGGGCTTAAACGACTCGCGTCATGAACAAGTTCAACTATAAGTGAAAGACGAGAGTCTGCTGTGGCATGGAGCAACGTCACAATTAAGATTTTCTCAATTTTATGCAAATGAGGTATGACAGAGTAATGTGAGCGATCCAGACGATAGATTCGGAACCTTCTCAGACAGACAAACGCTTTGTTACAGGGTTCTACATAGAACCTTTGAGGGTTCTCCCAGAGGAACACACGAAGAACCCCTGAAGGCCAAGTTCCAGTTCTTTATATCAACATAGATGAGGACTTCAGGAGCAGAACTGACCCAGAATTCACCGCAGTCTGGACTAATTTCATATCCAGTTCCAAAAAATTATATATTTATATAACAATAATAATAATAATAATAATAATAATAATAATAATAATAATAACAATAATAACAATAATAATGTAAAATGAGCTCAAGGATAGTCACAATTTTTTTTATATATATATATATATAAAGATATTTTGCAGACATCTCAGAGTCTCGGATTTGAGTTATATGTGGGATAAAAACTAAATGCTGCTTCACCATATTTAGTTTGAAACAAACACGTTTTTACTGTCGGAGCACGTGAGAAAAAGAGTTTCTAATTTCTAATGAACTGATTTTAAAAAAATATGAAATACTGAAGTCAAAGTTGAGGACTGTACAGTATAGAAATGTTTCTGTGGTGAGAGAGAGAGAGAGAGAGAGAGAGAGAGAGAGAGAGAGAGAGGATGATTTAGATGATTCAGGAATGCAGAGGAGGAGTGAAGGTGAGGTCACGGTGACGGATAGGAGCAGGGTCAAAGGTCAGCGTCTGTGAAACTTCCATCACCTCCATACACGGTGCTTTCCTCCTCCATTACTGACCCTGTTTATAAGCCATCGGCGCAGAGAGAGAGAGAGAGGGGGAGAGAGGGAGAGAGAGGGAGGGAGAGAGAGAGAGGGAGGGAGAGAGAGAGAGAGAGAGAGAGAGAGAGAGGGAGAGGGAGAGAGATGGAGAGAGAGAGAGATGGAGAGAGAGAGAGAGAGAGAGGGAGAGGGAGAGAGAGAGAGAGGGAGAGGCTGGTGAGCGAACGACTCTTTATAGCTGCTATAACGTAAAGGAGAACAGGAACTAACTTGTCCTGTGGACTTTCCAGAACATTAAATGTATAAAAGGATGAAAAGGTCTGAAGTCTCATTCATAGAGAAATGAAAAGCTGTAATAGTTGGCGAGATTGCGGTGTTATAAGGAGAATAACACACTTCGGGCTGTGCTGTTATATGAAACTAATCCACGCCGGGGAGCAGAGCACGTCCGTGCAGTTTAACACGTCTTACATAACACACACGGATGCTGAGGTGATTACTGCACAGCACACAGCGAGTCCAGGCATTGTGCACCAAATCGCTCTGTAGTATCTCTGTAGTTACACTAACTGTTCCCTTTGCTGGCTCTAAATGTCCTCCAAGTTGGACGGTAGACGAGTGCGTGTGGAGGACAGGTACAGGTATACCACTGCAGGTCAGAGTCTGGACCATGACCCGGCCCAATGATGGAGACCCAGCAATGTACAACAGAACCGCACTGGTCCCAGTGGAAACCAGTACCAGTGGAAAGCAGAGCGTTCTGTGGAATTCTCGCTTTTCCAAAGTGCTAACAAGCGTCTTATATTAATTCTTCAGTGTGTGTGTGTGTGTGTGTGTGTGTGTGTGTGTGTGTGTGTGTGTGTGTGTGTGTGTGTGTGTTAGATTAGATTGATCCGATCCATTGACATTCATGGCAGATTTTTCCTTTCCTGTGTCAGTGTCAGTCGTTACAGGCTAATTTGTCTCTTTAATCATTATGAATGCAGCCTGTAAAGCATGTCAGAGCTCAGTGAAGCTCACCCGCTAGCAATGGCATGAGAAAGGCACATGATGTGTTAATCACTGTAAGTATTTACTCAGTCCCTTTCCCCAGCTGGTCTTAAACGAGACGCAGAAGCGTGCGGTTACACAACAGCCGACTTGAGCAAACAGAGCTCCGGACAACCTTACAACATTTTTTTAACATTACAAGTGGAAAGGAGTAAAAAAAAAAATTCCAACACAAACAGATATTTTGTGAATCATTATATTTCATGTCAATTTGCTGGGCTTTGGCCATTATCATACAGTCATTACATCATTCTGAACAATCCGGATTCTTCCTCTGGAGTAAATGATGTCTGAGGAAAACAGAGTAAACAATTAGCACTTACGGCATAAACAGCAGAACATCCCTGTTCAGATCATCGGGGCTCAATAAACTGCTGGGGAACATTTTATCCAGGACGAGTCACTGCACGTATCCTTTACTAGCCAATTTCTTATCATATAAAAACAAATCTGTTGCGGTTTCATCATTTTATTGCCTAATACATGCAATAATTATCACAATTATTCACTTTCTTGGAAAACGTTTTTGACGTTTGTTTACGGGAGGAATTTTTGTGTGAATTGATTTTTGTGTGAATTCTGCAAAGCAGTCGAATGCAGATCTATTCTCCGTGATATACTGAGCTTCTTGGGCACTCAGTAAATAAATAAATAAATAAATAAATAAATAAATGGTTGTAATTTCATATTCTTCACAAGCGTAAACATGTTTGTGGCCTGCAGTGAAGGCCAGTAGATTCTTTCCCTGATATGTGAGATCATTATAAGATCATTATAGCGCGGCGGAGCGAGGAGAGCGCATCACTCCACCTAACATGTTCTTAAGATCTTTACCTGTGATTTTGGGAAGCTGGATCCGGGTTTTGTTGCCCTTTGTGTATTTATTCATTGCTTGGCTGCTCCAGGTTTCCGGAATCTGCACCTGGATGACCAGATGACCCTGCTGCAGTGCTCCTGGCTGTTCCTCATGTCCTTCAGCCTCGGGTGGAGATCTTACCAGCAGTCCAACGGAGGCATGCTCTGCTTCGCACCGGACCTCGTCATCAACGAGTAAGCCTTTCAGTCTGAATAAAAACTCTGTACAACAGAAAAACCTTCACACTGTTGTCCAGAGGGCAGGGGTTTGAATCCTGTAGCCAGGAGACGTAAAGCGACACTAGCCAATCGTGGGCATCTGTGAGCTCATGTATGTGGAAGAGGGCAGACAGCCATTTCCTCTGAGGATGTTACGCTGCCCTGTGATGCAGCAAGAGCAGCAGTTTGAAAAGATTATCTAAATAAAACTCTATGATGTTTTGTGTTGTGGATAAATCTAAGTACTGTGTGTGTGTGTGTGTGTGTGTGTGTGTGTGTGTGTGTGTGTGTGTGTGTGTGTGTTGCAGGGAGAGGATGAAGCTGCCCTACATGAGTGAACAGTGTGAGCAGATGCTGAAGATCACGAACGAGTTGGTGCGGCTCCAGGTCTCCTACGATGAGTATCTCTGTATGAAGGTGCTGCTGTTGCTCAGTACAGGTTGGTGCCGTCGTCCTTCTGCTCCTCTTCAACTCTGATGTTGAAATCACGTTGCAGACTCCTCTTGCTGCTCTCAGACCTGTGTGTGTGTGTGTGTGTTCCTTCTTTTAGCTTTGAGGTAGAATTTGCAGCACCTTTTGTGTTTCCATTAAACTGGATGGTAGTGTGTCTCCTGTTCCTTTTTTCTGACCCGCTGTGGTGCAGTTACTGTTGGATGTGTAAAAGAGGTGCACTAAGAGGTGCTGAATGATGAAAAATTACACGTATGAGCTGCATTTCAGTTAAAAAAATCACCACTTGTTTGGTCACTTTTATATCAAAGTTGAAAATGGAGTCTAAATGGAGTCTGAATGGAGTCTGGCCTCTGCTGAGAGTGATGCAGTACCGGAGAGCCTTCGCTTTTTACACTTTTAAATTAAAAACATTTGAGTTCCACTTCCAAGTGCAGAAAACTTGGTGCAGTTCTAATCGTGTTTGCTGCTTCCCTCCATCTCACACTCTCCATCTCGCCCGGACTCATGGCATGCTCTTGCTTTCTGTCACTTGCTTTCATTAATGTGAAATAAAATCTATCAGTGTGTGTTCCACTTAGCGAACATTACACATGTATACAGTTAGCATCAGGTAAATATATTTATTAGGATTAGCACTGAAAACTCTACCTGTTGTCCTGTAGGTTGTGCACCACATCATCATACAGCATTTGTCATTTTATTTCTCAGTAAAAGTTGAAGCAGAAGTGTGTGTATGTGAAATGTTTGTAGGCTGAAAAATAAGTTTTTTGTTTTGCAGTTTGTTCCAAATTAAAAAGCTTACCAAAGACGAAGCCATTTGCGGCTCGGGCTGCTAGCAGGAGATAGCATTTGTTGTGAAATGGTTTACTTTAAATAGTTATTTTATGCCTTTCATAATTCTCTGAAAATGGCTCTGTGAAGTAAAAAGGATGTGCTAAGGTGTGTGTTGAAATGGAGAAATGGAGTGAAGAAATGGAAATTACATGTCCATTAAAGACAAATGCTTTTTTTTGGTTTTGTTTCACAAAATCATGTCTGCTTTGGCAAAAAGAAAAGGCGCTCTCCTGCTTTCATCACGGCTGTCTGTTCCTTCTGAAGCACGTCATTGCTGTGATTTTAATGTGGACTTGTCGGGTTTAGATTCTTTTATATGTGGTCACTGAGGAGCCCTTGATGGTTTTATAATTATTGACCAATGATACACATCTGATAAACACACACGACTCAGTGGTTGGAATGAGTTCATCTGGGCTGGTGTGTGATCATATCAGGGCTAATCTAAGATTTCAGTGACTGTTCTCTTTCCTCTGATTACGCAGAAGACTCACAGAGCCTTAGAGATGAAGGATATGTCTGGATCTGATGTCATGGGGCATAACGGTCTTGTATTCTTTGTATTCTGTATCTTTGATTTGGTCACTGCAGTACCGAAGGACGGGCTGAAGAGCCACGCTGTGTTTGAAGAAATCCGCTTGTCCTACATTAAAGAGCTGGGCAAAGCCATCGTCAAGCGGGACGAGAACTCCAGCCAGAACTGGCAGAGGTTCTATCAGCTCACTAAGCTTTTGGACTCCATGCAGGAGGTGAGATCATGAAAGAAATGCAGCAGGACCAGCGCCATAATTAGGATACTGCCAATTTTTCATCTGTGTTACGTTATTCATGTATTTTTCTATAAATATCTCTAAATCCAGCTAAATATTGAGGTTTACAAGACAGCTTCAGTTACCTGCTGATTTCAGCTTCCAAATATAGGAAATGTGCAAAAATATACCATTTTAATTGAAATTTAGCTTTCTATCGGTCCTTTCACTATCACTCTGATGTTGATTATTTATATATATATTATATAGGTCCGGAAGTATTTGGACAATGACGGAGTTGTTGTGATTTTGCCTTTATACACTTCCATCACATCCTGATTGTTTAATTTCAAATCCATCGTGGTGGAGTATAAAGGCAACATCACACAAACTCTGTCATTGTCCAAATACTTCTGGACTTAACTTTTCTAGTGTCTACATCTTAATTAATACAGAAGATCGGCAGCTTTTTTCCCTGAGCGCCTCATGCTTACTGGAAAACCTCATGTACGTGCAAGCAAACAAACAAACAAGTAAACAAACAAACAGACGACAGGGATCCAGATCTCTGTACCTCATAGCTACTTACAGCTTAACATGAACTAGATGGTGATAGAAACCACTGAGCTCTTTGATTAAACACTTCCACCATAGTTCCCTCACACTGTCAGACACTCAGGCTAGTGTTCAGTGCTAGTGCAGTCTCATGACTTAACGCTGACTGACTGCTGAATGGCTGTTTGTGTTGCAGATGGTGGAGGGACTGCTCAACTTCTGCTTCTACACTTTTGTGAACAAGTCCATGAGCGTGGAATTTCCCGAGATGCTGGCTGAAATCATCACCAACCAGCTTCCGAAAATCAAAGATCGGAGCGTCAAGCCGCTTCTCTTTCATCAAAAATGACTGCCTTAGATGACGCCAATGCCTTAATTCCACCGGTAGCCTAACAGTTCTGAGCAAACCTTCAGCTATTACGGCTTAACTGAGTGAGACCGCATGATTTTATTTTATTTTTTTAGTGAGTGTGTGTAAAGATTGTTTGAGAGGGAAAGAAAGTTAGTTGAAAGAAAGTTAAAGTGTCCATGGCACAGACGAGGACTGGAGATGTACATATATATACACACACACACACACACACACACACACACACACACACACATATATACACAAGCTTTTTTCAACCCTTTATTCTCATAAATCTCCATTGTAATATTTTCTGCGGAAGCATTCTGCTGGGATCTGGCTCATTTCAGATGAGAAGAACTCTTCGCTATGTTTACAGAGGAGCATCCGAGAAGGGAAAATGTGCCTTTAGAAAAAAGCTGCGCTGTTTCTTAATGTAAATGGCTTACATGCTTTTTGTGTTTGTGCCTTGTACATGTGATAGCTTTTTCTGCTCTCCTTTAAAACAGCAGTGTTTGGTTTTGTAAAGTTGGCAGCTCAGTAATCCTCAGGAGCGCTGAAAGTCAGAATGTAATCCCTGAAGCTGTGCCATGGAAAAAAAACAACAAAAAAAAGCCCATTTCAACCCCTTTGCTGCGCTTGAAAATGTTAGAAAATGCTTCTCACTGCTCTTTGAGGTCTTTTATCACTGGCTACACACAGTTCATTCTCTTGTGCAGTTTGTGCGTTCATCACATGGCCTCCTTCCTCATATTCCCAAACTCAGAGTTCGACTTTAAGTCTACATTCCCGGTGATTTGAGACACAGCCGTGTGTGTGCTACAAAAGAGTGGGTTTCATTCTCTGCTGGACGAACCGAGTAAACTCAGAAAGTTTAAATAAAGTTCTAGAGCGTTATTTTCTTTGCACACGCAGTAGTTCGCTCGTTGTGATCATTCTGTCAGCGATTCAAACTGAAATGGATTAACGGATCGAACCGGGAACTCTGTGAGCTGAGAGTCAGCGACATTCCCCGCTGCACCACCGTGCCTCTCCTGAAAGAATAATACCATTTTACATTTACATTTCGATTCGAAATTTACATTCAAACTGACATCATTCAAGCTGAGAACATTGTTGGTGGCTGTTTGGTTCCAAAACAGAAAGTAAAGCCAAGTGTCTTTATCTTGGAAAAACATACAGCGGTTTAAAATGCTTCATATCAGCAACAGGCTTTTGCAGTATGTTATCTTTAACCTGGTCTCCTGTTGGTACAGGGTGTGTGTGTGTGTGTGTGTGTGTGTGTGTGTGTGTGTGTGTGTGTGTGTGTGTTTGCAGCCTTGCAGGCAGCTTTTCTATAACTGCTAGTGTCTTTTTTCTGAACTTCCATTTCCCCGTTTGTTTCAGTCCTTCTGTAGAATTTGTTTAATTGGAGAATTGTCTTTCACTCTGTAAGCCGAGTTTTTGTGCTTTGTTTGCTCTTGTAGTGCCAAATCCTGCACTCTGGCCTTCTGTCTGCTCAGGCCCGAGTCTATTCGTCCTTCTGTCTGCTCTAGAGTTTTGTTGTGAGAGCAATTTGTTGTCTTTTTACCAAACTGCACCAGCAAAGCTTTATACGAATGCCTGAAGTCTATAAGCCAAGTAGTTTAAGAACAGCCTCGTCATGTTAGCGTGCACGCAGCGTACAGACTAAAAAAATCCTTATTTAGTTGTAGGACTGTTTTTGTCTGGTTTTGTTTTTAACCCACTCCTGCCATCTTCAGAAGGAATCCTGTCGAATCCCGCTGTGGTTATTTGACTCGGACCAGTCTGTAATACACTCTAATGAACTTATTTGGTTCAGTTTCCCAAAATATAAATCTATCTCTCAGTAATTTAAAGCCCAGTGACACTGTTACTGATGTGGCAGAATAAACACGGTTAGCGCAGCACTCTACGCTCTCCTGTCAGTCACGATTATTGAATGTCTACATGTTTTTACATCGGCTGCTTCCATTCAACTCCAAAAATTAGTTTGTAATTATTAAAAAAAACAAAGTTATAAATATCACAATATAGACGATATCTCAGAAAAGAATATCGTGACGAAATAAACACGTTATTGATATGATATGGTCAGATCTCTCAGCCCTACTGACCTCCACGAGAGAAAACGCTCCACACAATCCCAGTCCTGATCCACATCTCGGTCTGGATCTATCCCGTGTCTGTACGACTACATACAGTACAGCGTTCCCGGGTCCTACACACACCCATCCGCCCATACAGTACAGCGTTCCCCGGGTCCTACACACACCCATCCGCCCATACAGTACAGCGTTCCCCGGGTCCTACACACACCCATCCGCCCGTACAGTACAGCGTTCCCCGGGTCCTACACACACCCATCCGCCCATACAGTACAGCGTTCCCCGGGTCCTACACACACCCATCCGTCCCACACACACATCACCTGGACATTTCAGGTATCTTCAGGTATCAGCAAATTGTGTTTGATGCCTTTTCCTGCCTTTCTAATGTACTTTGTACATTAAAATACCACATTTAGCTTCTGTGTAGCCATAATGGTGTAACAAGTGTCTCAAAATGGCTTTTAAAGTGTCTTAAAGCGCTGTGTGTAAATGAAAAACCGAGCAAGTGCACCAGCTGCCAGCTTTAGCTTAGCTGTAGGTTAGCTTTAGCTTAGCTGTAGGTTAGCTTTAGCTTGGCTGTCTGCGAGGGTCGGCTTTTTATTCCCGTTTTTGTGAGACTTCATCATTAATACAAAACATAAATGATTTAGAGCGAAACTTTCCCTCCCACCTGGTTCCCATCTCTCTGTCAGGCTCGTACTCCTTTTACTGCTCATCAGTGCAGTAGTGTTTTTCACTAATGCTTGTTAAGTAGCTATAATGCTAAATAAGGAATTTGATTGGACTACAGGCATCGTGTCAGTAGTGACATCACACGTAACAGCACTGGAGCGTGATACGGACGCGGATTACAGAAAACCCTGATGTGTTTATGAAAATAGCATTAAATTCTGACTCGTGTTTATAATAAATATAAAGTGAAATCATTTAGATTGAAGATCAGAGTTTTAATGAAGATCAGATGCTCTGAAACGAATCTTTAACACACCAAACTTTTTAAAAAACGATTTGTTTTTTTGTCAGACTGGATTTAGAAACACAAACTGGGATTATTTTGTCAGTTTATCTTCCCAGCTCCAGCCGCGATTCCTGGCACGTGATTCCTCAAACACACGGCATTTTAAAACTTACCTTTGAGTTCTTATCCTACAGCAAGTCTCTTTTGTCTCATGTCTGAATGATTTTCCTGTAATTTTATTGCTTAAGATGCTTTTGTCATGTTTGTATTTTGTTTTTCAAGAAATGTATTGCACTTTTATGTAAAAAAAAAAAAAAAAAGTGTTCTGTTTGCCTTGTGAGTAATTCTCGAAATGAGTGGAAAAGACTTCAGAGCGATCACTGTGTTTAAAGACCACAGATTGGGAATGTAGGTGTTTTTTTCTTTTGTTCCAGCGGCTAAAGCATGCTAGAGTAACGCGATGATGATGATGATGATGATGATGATGATGATGATGATTAATGAAAGTGTTTAAAGCAGTTACATTTTCCAGTAGCACTTGGTATCATGTTTCGAATGTGTAGATTTACTTCATGTTTTATTTCCTAGGCTTTGGTCTCATGCATATTGCTGTGAAAAAGAACCAGTCACTTGAAAAAAAGCAAAAAAAGAAAAAAAAACAGAGAAAAGTGTGTGAAAGTAAGTTCCCGAGCCTGAGGATTTGCACTAGCCTAATACTGGCCTGAGAAAGTCTATTTTGTAAACCATTAGTGTGACGTTAAGGGCAGAGATATTTCACTGGTATTCAGCTTATATCAAAATAAATATATTCAAGTTTTGTTTGTACTTTAGTTATGTAAATGTAATCCAAAGTGAAGAATAATGTGTGTTTCAAATAGTTTTGTATTACATTTAAGTAGAATCAGTGTCAATCTTTACACATATTTGATTAAATGTTGAACACACGATCATGCTGCGTGAGGAAGCAGAGTGTTTGCTGTTTGTCTGCTTTTTTCTGATCGATGATTTCACGTTTTCACGTTTTCACGTCTGCATGGATGAAGGTGTAGATTCTTCACGCTTTGGGCTTAAATATGACGCCGTCGGGAAACGTGGACATTTACCCAGTAGGATAAACGAAGGGATGAAGAACGGAGGGATGAAGAACGGAGGGCTGGTGAGCGATGACGTTTGGATCCATTTCATGAGCTCTGTAACGCTGGGAGCAAATAAACATATTCGGTTTTACTGACTTTTTACAGCTTAAAGGAGCTCGCCGGTGCTGCTGACACGTGCGATAGCGCCTCGCGTATTTTTTTAAATCTTTATTTCTGGCAGCAGCAGAATGTCATCATTCGACTTATCTCAGAAATTTAGACACTATCTCAAAACCTGACGTCTCAAAATTTTATCAGAAAATATTCACATCTCAAAATCTGACTGCATTTTCAAGCATTAGCTAAGATTTTTTACTTCGGCTTGGATAACCTAGTTAGCTAACTTCGTACGTACGTGATGAACTCACTAATCTGATAACTAACAGTGATGCTGTTCAACCCCTCGTCCACAACTCCTGCTGTTCCTGAGACTCAGTTTCTCTTTATAATTTTCAATATTTTGACATAAATCCAAAGTTTGTGATGCACCGAGTCAAAATTTTTACATTTTTTTAAATGTTGTGCAATTATATTCTTTAAGTGAAGTGAAGTGACTTTGCGGCCAAGTGTGGTGACCCATACTTGGAATTTGTGCACACACACACACACACACACACACACACACCCGTGAACACACACCCGGAGCAGTGGGCAGCCATTTTAGCTGCGGCGC
>CM074959.1:471096-486514 GCA_037577455.1 Pangasius macronema | reverse complement strand
GACTCTCAGACCATTAGGCCACGACTGCCACGAATCATGTATCATACACACGCGCATCCTGCTGGTCCGATCCAATCACATGGTGCTTCAGTGTTTTATATTATTAATGACAGAAAAAAGACTTATGGAGGGAAATGGCACTGTAATGAACAGCAGATTCAACTGAACTTTATTTTTTTTCTTAAAACAACTTGACTGAAATATTCTCTTCATTACTGTAGAAGAATATCAGACTTTCTTCTTCCACAGAACGTTTTGGTAAAATCAGGATTTGATTTCAGTCTGAAGGTCAAGTGGAAAGTCGCTCTTCTGATTCTGAAAGAAATTTGGTAAACGAATATACAGTCGATTCTCAGTACTGAGTTTTAATAATGAAAACCTGAACATCATGAGCTCAGTTCCTGGCATGTTTAACATCTTAAGAATATTAAAAATCCCAAAATTAAATTAGATTTTTTTTTTTTTGCGTAAAAAGAGCAATAGTGGTACCAAAATTAAGTTAGTAAGCTAGAGTACAAAAGAGAATTATTTACATCAACATTATACCTCATCAACTATTTACAGCGTTAACACACTCCAGGAGAGCACGCATCTCAGCCGAGAGCTCATCATAAATAAGAGTGGCTTTATATGTGACTAGCGCGGAATTCACATTATTCTACACTTTACTCTTTAACATACCTGCTGAGAGAGGAAGAGGAAGAGAAGAGGAAGAGAAGAGGAAGAGGAAGAGGAAGACAGCTTGAGCATTTCTTACATTGTTTCCTTAAATACAAGAGTGCAAGTAGAGAAAATAATTCCTCAGTAACGTTTTTCTTTTCTTTCCAAAATTAATCAGTTTCTCTTAGTAGTTCTAAACATATCACACAGGAAAATCTGAAGATGGAAGACAGGACATTCCCAATGCTCCAGACGGCAAAGAAGCAGTGAGAATTTTCCATCATTTTCCATAAACAAGCCTGACGTAGGAACACGGCTCCAGGAGTTGTGGTGATGAGTCTCTCACTAAAAGTTCCTCGGCTGCAGGAGAAACAGTAAAATGGTCCCTTTTTTTTCTCTTTTTTTTTTTTTACTAGTGGCAGTGCTTTTTGGTAGCCAAGTACTCTCAGCCAGCACACACACACACACACACACACACACACACACACACACACACACAATCAGCCATCTGCTCTCGGGATTTGGGGTTCTCCTCACTTCAGCTGCAGGAGCTCGTCACCTTCTGGTCCACAGCTACACAAATTCCACGTAGTTCTCGGGGATTAACCCCGTTCGCCCATCCAGCGTGCCCTCTAACCAGCCGGGTTCCCTCGATGGATGAACTAAAAAAGGTTAAAGACGACCATAAACACAGTGATGAACATTTAAACAAGATCCTTCCTGCTTTCATGTTTTATCTTCATCTTATCTGCACTGGCATGTGCTTCTTACAGACTAAATAAAAGTTTCTGCTACGTTTGAGTTTACAAACTACTAAAAAAAATCTACTAACTGTTGTAGCAGGTTTTAAAGTAGCCTAAAGTTATAACTTTAATCTTTACACCTTTATACGATGAAAAATACAGACATTAACGGTTTCCCTGCTTCAACACATCTCGATAGTGAACGTAGTGCTTTGGATCGTGTTTCTGATTGGCTGGCGATGCCAAAATACGTCACTCGGTGCGTCAAAGTTTTGATCTACGATCACTTACGACGTAGCTTACACTAGTGTTAAACTCCTATTAGTGTATGGTTTAGGATCGACTGCACTTCCTAACTTATAGCCCTATAACGAGTAAAACGATCACGAGCAGCATTCTGTATCATGACCCTGAGAGAGGAAGGATGTATTTGCTATGCTGATAGGACGAAAGAAGGCTGAGATGTTTATTAGATCAATAAGCTGTGAGCTTATTGATCATAAACTGTAATGAACTGGGATTTGCAATAATGTGGACTGAGAGTCTCGTGTTCTTACGGGAACTCACCGTTCTCAAATACTGTCCCTGCGATGAAGGAGAGCTCAGAGTCATGCTCGGCTTTGCAGGCGTACAACGCCCGAGCCTTTCGCACAGGGGGACTGTGGGCATAGAGCGGAAAAAAGATTTTAAAGGACTTCCTGGCAGCACACTGTTCAAGCTTCTCAGGAGCCACCATGACCTTTTCCCATAATAACTTGAGTTCTGAGTCATGAGAATATGAGCCATGAACCATGAACCTCCATGAAGAAAAGTAACAAAGTCGGCCCACAATGTTAGTTAGTAATATTTGTGTTTTGCCTTTTAACACGCATTGTTAGGTTTGGGCTGAAAGTGTGAAAGGGGTTAATCATCCATAAAACACTGCAGAAAACACTCAGGACACACCTGAGTGGGGAAGATTCACTGGAAGTACAGGAGGTCGACTGAGGACTGGAGGGAGCAGAGAACATCGGCCAGGAAGGAGAGCGTGGTGAGGTGGAACTGGGTGAAGCTGGGCTGTGACACACACACACACACACACACACACATATATATATATACATTCATACACACATCTCTGAGTGAGTGGTGCATGAACTTACATGTTAACAGAAACTGTAGAAAGAGGCTCTACGAGGCTTTGCTAGCACCTCGTTTTGTGAATATACACACACACAGCTGAAGCACAGCGCATGCACAAACAAAAAGATGCCAAGTACTCGAGAGGAGCTTTTAATATCCACTCACCAGCCAGAAACACCCGCTCATTCACGCAATTACCCAATCATGTAACAGCAGCCTAATGCATAAACCCGTGCAGATCCAGGTCAAGAGCTTCAGTTAATGTTCACATCAACCATTGGAACCGGGGAAAAAATCTCAGGGACTTTGGCCATGGCACGGTCGTTGGTTTGAGTATTTTAGAACCTGCTGATCTCCTTCTGGGATTCTCACACAAAACTTTAGTCTTTAGATTTTACACAGAGTGGTGCGGAAAACAAAAAACACCCTGTGAGCGTCAGTTCTGCGAGTGGAAACGTCACAGAGCCGACAGGAAGTCTACACTAACTCAAATAACCTTTCTGTGTATCCATAATAAGCAGAAAAGCATCTCAGAATGTACAACACCTCGAACCCTGAGGTGGAGGGACCACCAGAGCACATGGATGATCACATGGTTCCTCTCCTGTCAGAAACAGAATCTGAGGCTATCTACATGTCTTTATCAGTTTATCATTCTATCACGGCTGCTTCCTGCATGATGATGCATCATGTCACAAACCACAAGTCATCTCAAAGAGTTCATGAAGGTCCTTCAGTGGCTTCCCCAGACACCACATCACGTCACACCTGACCTGATTTCTGTTTATAAAAATGAAAAGCTAGTACTGTAGCATTGCTCCGTGTTCTTTCGTTAAGTTACGTCTAATGTTAAGTTTGTCTAATGAAACGTGCCACGATGCATTCTTACCTTGTTGATATACTGCTTCCTCGAGTTCTTGGAATTTGACTAGAATAGAAAAAAGAACAGTTTGTGAAGACTTTATTGCTCATACACTGTGTGTGTGTGTGTGTGTGTGTGTGTGTAGATATATATATATACTGTATATAAGTTCTCCTGTATCTAAGTTAGATAATATTACATATATACTATACGGCCAGAAGTATGCGGACACACCTCCTAATGATCGAGTTCAGGTGTTTCAGCCACACCCAGTGGTAGCAGGTGAATAAAATCCACAACTTATCCATACCATCTCCATAGACAAGCACTGGCAGTAGAATGGGTGGTACTGAAGAGCTCAGTGACTGTAAAGGTAGAACCGTCATTCTGCCCAGCTAGATCCACTGTAATTGCTGTTACTGTGAAAAAAGGAGCAACGAAAGCTCAGCCACGAAGCAGTCGTGGAGCTGCCGAGTGCTGAAGTGTATAGTGTGTTAAAATCGCTTTTCCTCTGATGTAGCACTCGCTGGAAGCAAGATCAGCATAAGAACTGTGCATCAGGAGCTTCATGAAATGGGTTTCATGGTCACGCAGCTGCACACAAACCTAAAGTCACTATGCACAATGCCAAGTGTGAGCTGGAGCAGTGGAAAATGTTCTCCGGAGTGATGAATCACGCTTCACTACCTGGCAGTCGGATGGATGAACCTGCGTTTGGTGGATGCCAGGAGAACACTATTTATCACAACACAGGTTCTCTGCAGTAAAGTGTGGTGGAGGAGGGATAATGATCTGCAGCTGTGTTTCAGGGTTTGCGCTCCAGTGAAGGAGAATGTTAATGCTACAGGATGTAAAGACATGTTAGACAACTGTATGTAAGATTGTGGCAAGAGTTTGGGGAAGAACGCTTTCCTGCTCCAGCATGACGACGCCCCTGTGCACAGAGCGAGCTCCATGAAGACATGGTGTGTGAAGGTTGGAGTGGAAGNTGAACACAAATCCCCACAGCCTCGCTCCAACATCTAGTGGAAAGCTTCCCAGAAGAGTGGAGCTCATTATAACAGCGAAGGATTGGAATGGGATTTGGAATGGGATGGTCAGGTGTCCACATACTTTTGGCCATATAGCGTAACATCACTAAAGAGAAAGCTACAGATCTGCATGCACACACTGTGTACTTTTTTATCCCAGAAGTTGCACCAGGTTTGAAGAAATCCAGTGATTTTCTTTTACGCAATAATAAATGACTCTAATGGCTGTGAATGTGAATGTCCACTCCGAGGTTGTGGACATAATGACAGCGTTTATTGCATCCACCTCAGTTTTTCTGCATTATTACAGATAAACACTGACAAACTGACAATGACCTGACTGACGGTAATTCATAGCTCAATGGCTCCCAAGCTTCATAAGTGCTTCATTTCAGCCATTATTCAAAATACATTACATTACATAGCACTTAAGCAGAAATATCATCACTAGAAGTGCACAGTGTGGATTTTTATCTGTATGACACTGTAGTTATTAAGCACTGTGTAGTCAAATAATGTTCACCTTGTGTTACCCGATTGTTCTAGTGTTTATTTTACTCATGTTCAGCCTCGGGCTCTCTCTCTTTTCTCCTCCGGCGCTCATGTAATTCAACTGATTGCAGTATGTCAGTCAAACTGATATCTTTTCTGAGTTAATACCTTTCACAAGATTAACAGTTCCTTAAGCTGTTATCACACCAGTTATATTTAATATTAAAGTGATCTCATGAACATTACATTAAAAGCTTTATAACTGTAGTTAATCATTACACGTGGAATTATTCACTTCTTTATTTGCATTTGATAACACGTTAGCTAAAATTACTAAACTGAACTAGGCCAAAACGTGTGTAATTATAAACTGAGGACGTTTTTAAAGTATATCCCATAGTTTCCATAATCTTGAGCTTTGGTGTCTTTTTTAAACCTGAAGAATGGAGGAGAAGACAGAAAGGTGCAGAGCCTCGACCCTGCCCTGGACCCTGATTAATAACGCTCTATACGACGAGAGAGGCACAGAAAGTTCAGACGGTTTTCCAAGAAGATACCCGAGGGCTGAGTCACGGGAAGAGTAAAAAATGTATATTGCTCACAGGAAACTGAGAGAATTAGATGGATGTGTTGGATGGTGCAATTTCTGCTCCGGTATCAAAACCTCAAAACTCCCAGCTGCTGAAAACACTCAAACTAACAAACCTGCCTGTGGCTCGCTGAGAAATCGCCCTTATCACTGAAGATACCGACTCTGATCATGTAAACAGGTATGCATTAAAATAATTTGGCTTATTTTCACCTGAACAATCCATCCACGCTCACTGAACTGACCTGAACGCTGTCTCTAGGCAACAGCACACACAGAGCGTTTCTCCTGGACAGTGAAAAACATCCCTTTATTCTGGCAAAATTCAGCAATTACAGATTTTAATGCACCTGATGCTTTTCTAATGAGTGCTGCAAGCACTACAGCAACCTTTTCTGTTTACCGCTTGCTCTCTTAGGAAAAAAGAGAGAGAGAGAGAGAGAGAGAGAGAGAGAGTGAAACAGACACAGAGAGAGAGAGAGAGAGAGAGAGAGAGAGAGAGAGAGGAAGAAATACAGACAGAGAGAGACAGAAACAGACAGAAAGAGGGAGAGAGAGACACAGAGACAGACAGAGAGAGAGGGAGAGAAACAGACACAGAGAGAGGGAGAGAAACAGAGAGAGAGAGAGAGAGAGAGAGAGAGACAGAGACACACAGAGACAGACAGAGAGAGAGAGAGAGACAGACAGAGAGAGAGAGAGAGAGACGGACAGAGAGAGAGAGACAGAATGCCTACTTTGGCCTCAGCTCTCTCTTCAGATGAGGATAAATTGGTGGCAGAAATAAACATTTCTCTGTGCTATGTCTAGATGATAAATAAAATGAATCAAGCCCTGCATGATCTCGCTGTAATTTTGCGTTCAGTGGATAAATAAATCCTTTCCATACCAAAAATGTATGTTCAGAATAAGTACTTAAGAACAGGTGAGAGCTCAGGAGGAACGCAGTGTTCAGTGGATCACGTGCATTAAGTGAAGTGAAGCATAAAACAGAGACATGAGCCGTAATATTCTACTGGAAGAGCTCAGTTCCTCTTAAGGAGTTAACTTTGGCTGTTAGTTGCTTGTGTTTGCCAGGAAGCTAATGTTAGCATAGTCTAACTAGCAAGAACATCACCAACACACCCCAACATCCACCACCCAACACACCCCCACATCCCTGCCCACTTTCAATCTTCATTAACAGTACAGGGTCATAAGCAGGTCTCTCATCAGCAGCTTACATCCTGCATGAGGTCGAGTCGGCTGTGTGTGTGTGTGTGTGTGTGTGTGTGTGTGTGTGTGTGTGGGTGTACTCACTGTGAATTGGTCCGGCTCTGACGTGCCTGAAGAAGGCTATCTTGTTCTCCATCTGCACTGCTGAGGTTAATATATTTGTTCCAGTTATGAGTGCTGTTGCAGTTGAGTGATGACAGCGCTGGCTGAGGCTCAGAGTTTAGGTGCACGCTGTTCCTCTTATCTGCCGCTGCAGTTGATAAGGAAACCGTCAACAACAACAGATCTGATCACCGGTCACATTAAATAGGGGAAGTTCTGAAATGTCAAAGCCTGATTTACGTGACTACACAGTCAATACTTTATTTGCTCTTCTCTTCGAAGAAAAAATAGAAATCTCTCTTAGAGGGAACAAAAGAAAATATAAGACTTAAGCGTAGAGTTCAAAGGGCTACAGCGTCCCTGAGGATGCCCATAAATAAGGTTTATAATGCTAACGATGCTATAAAGGGATATTCGATTGCAATTAGTGATGAGAACAAGAGGATTAATCCCCAGATGTCCTCACCTCTGTCTTTCTCAGAGTGTGTAGGAGTGTGGAAGAGTGTGAGCGGTCTCTCACTGCAGGATGGAGCTTTGCTCTCCGTGCTTCTCCTCCTGTAGACGCTGGTCTGCGAGCTGCTTTGTTGGGCTCCAGGAACTGGTGTCTCTTTGAAGATCTGTGATGGAAATAAAACCATGAGGTCAACGAGTCTAAGTCAATATTTTCCCCATAGCACAATAGCGGGTCAGCGCGTGTGACGGTTAATCGACACATCGCGTTCGTCTGCTTTCATGGGCCGTGACAGAAAGAATGAGAAGATGCTAAAATAAATCGGTCAAAAATAAATTCACTGCAAGTTCACTGAGATCGGTTTCTCCACTAAACGTTGAAAAGTATTTGTGATTTTTGTATTTTCCCCCAGAGCCATTGTAGTACTACACTAGCAATAAAATCCCCCAAGTACCAAGTGTGCACTTGAGCCCCGCAATTTAATCAATTCTTTAACAAACGTTCAGTTTATAAACACAAGCATGAGTTCAGGGCACAAAATACTGAAATAAAGGTCAAAAATTAAAGACTGAATAGAGAATCCTAATAACATCTAATGACGCCAATTTCCAAAACACTAAAGTCATTTTAAAAAATATGTAATTTAATTCTCATGTTCTGTTCATCGTTCAGCGCCGGATGCTGCGCCGGTGCAGGCCATCACTGCAGGTAATGTTTACTTCAAAGCAAGTACGCCCAAAATATCTTTATCTCTATTATA
This sequence comes from Pangasius macronema, assembly GCA_037577455.1. NCBI lineage: Eukaryota > Metazoa > Chordata > Actinopteri > Siluriformes > Pangasiidae > Pangasius > Pangasius macronema. Next base: position 478,487 of record CM074959.1, on the reverse strand, counting down.
TAAACAATGCTAATAGAAATAGACAAACTAAACCCTTTTACGTGCTCGAGGTTTCTCCTGATACTGTATGCATGAGCGAGCGCAAAAAGGAGATGGAGAAATAAACATTTACAAATATTTGTGGTTTTGTTACAGTATTATTTCACTGAGCCTGACCCGGACCTGACCTCTGCGGTGTGAACATGATCTTCACCCAAATATGACCTGATCATTCGAGCTACGCACATAATCTAATGGTTTACTGTTAGAGAAATGTTGTGTGTGTGTGTGTGTGTGTGTGTGTGTGTGTGTGTGTGTGTGTGTGTGTGTGTGTGTGTGTTGCTCTACAAAATGAAATTTCTTACCTGAACACAAGAGATAAACGGGACAAAATGTAAAAAATGGATATAAACCTGATAAAATTCAGGACATTGTATTCATTAGCATTTGAAAAGTTTGTCGAAGCCCGAGACATCTATCTGCATGCATGTTCTTGTCCAGTTCTTATGCTCTGATATTCATCTTCGTCTTTTGTCCAGCATTAGCTCGATTAGATCAAGACCGCTGCCTTGATTTCAACCACAACGTCATAAACATCAACCAACTAATCTTCAATGTGAGACTTTAGTTCATTGTTTAAGGAGATAAAATCAGCTCTGTTGTCGTTTCTGTGTTGCTTGGAGAAGCTCAGTCTGTTCACTAGTGGCATTTCCTGTTGGTACTGTGCCAGAAGCCCGGCTATAGCTCAACTGGGAGTTAAATTTTTAAAAAAATCACCAAAATCTAACGATCAAATATTAATTAAAGCTTTATTTTTCTGTTCTCTCTCCAGCATCACTGATCTACAGGGTCCAAAAATGTGCCATGGAGTCAGTTTAATGCTCACTGATCCTGCTAATTACAGATAATAGGATTGTTTTCACACAGCTGTCATCTGTCTCCACTTCACTCTGTTGTAAAAGAACATTCCACATTTGCCTCCTTTAGCTCCGACTTTTCTGACACACCCTGCTTTCTGCTGCTCATGGAAAATAAGGCAAGGAGAATTCCAGCTATTCCAGCTTGGGATTCGAGTAGAAAAGCTCAAATACATTTGCACTAGCTGTCTTGTGTATATATTTGCTTTAGTGCCATCCACGGGCCTGTGAGGACACATGAGCAGAGCAAACAGGCCAAATCACCCTCTGCTTATCGGGCCAAGGTTCAGTCATGTGACTGGCGGGTCAGGTTACTGTCGTGAGCGTGAGGCGGTCGTGTGGAAGCAGATTGCCTGGGCTTTAGCGTCACCTGCCACAGCTAACACAAACCCCTTTAAACGCGTAGGAGCTAGATCTGAACCGCTGGGTTTTTCTTTTAGCCCCTTCATGAGAGTCATTATCCATTTGATTCACATTTCTGTGTCAGTGGAGGGAAAGTGGCATTCATGTTGTAAACACTTAATGCTGCACACAAGAGCTTCACAAAAGACAAAACAGTAGTGATCATTTATAAAATGGAGACATCATGAGCTGTGCACTTACCGAAAAGCCGCGAGTCACGAGGTGTTATATTTTTAGCATTACGTTTTAGGGATCTGCACTCTGCTTTGTGTCCGCTGTTAGAAGTTACAGGAAGTATTGGAAAGAAACGTTTGAACACTCACACGTTCATGGTTCTCAATCAGGATCTCCACCACAATGTTCTGGAACTTGATGTCCATAATTGCAGCCACGGTCTCCTCCTGTGGTCGGAGCAGGGTGGGCCCGAACACTACGCCCAGATTGGCCACCGTCATCAGGTTCTGCTGGTGGTGACTCGCCACACTGCACAAAGACCGGCGTTACTGTAAAACTACATAACTGCTTTTAATTTACTCATTTCTTCCACTGCCTGAACAATGTCCTGCACACGAAGCTAATTTTAGTTGCAAATAAGCTTTATTTCCTTTTTGCTTAATTACATATGGCTCATGCTGCGGGTCCCTGGAGGACTAGTGGTTAGGCCACAGCGCTCTCACCGCTGCGGGCCGGGTTCGATTCCCGGCCTGGGATCCGACCCCGGCCATCGGGGGTGTGTGCAACAGGAAGGGTATCCGGGGGAAAACTGTGCCAAATCAACGGCCCGCTGTGGCGACCTCTAATGGGCACAGCCGAAAGAGGAACAACAGCGTGTTTATCAGGCTGGGGTACAGAAAGACTGTCTGTTTGCCCTAGCAGAGAGAATATATACAGCCTGTTATGGGGCAAAACTCGGAAAGTCCCCATGACATGCTGTCTTAGCTGTGATTTGACTCTGTATGTTGATGTATTTCCTTCTGAGATAAGAACCCAGAGTAACATCATGTTGAAGTTCTTGACTGATTTACACCACATTCCTGACCAAGCTGAAAAGCCTGACTACTGTAGAGCAAGACACGCCTCCAGGGGGTGGGGCTTACACGGTAATATAGAGCATTTAATTGGATATTTAATTAGAGAGCATTTAATTGGATAATATTAGTTTTCCAGGAAGTGACAAACTATAAAATTAAAATGAGATTATCTCCAAAACTATCTTTGGTTTTTTTCAGACACAGTGTTGTATCGGTGTGTGTAGCACTAAGGGGCGGGGACACAAATCTCAGAAACACTGATTTTAATGAGCATTTTATGGAACAAAAGTATGTAGTTTACTCGTATCACTACAGTACTGCAGGCCCGTGTGGTCTCTGCTAGAAACACTGTGCAGATCCAAAAATGGGACAACGGAACCCCAACAACGATGCAGAAAACTCAGAAAAACTCATTCTGTGGAGTTAAATTACAGAAATTATTTATTTCTGTAAAGCTGCTTAGTGAAAATGTCCACTGTTAAAACTGTTACACAAACAAAACTGCCTACTTCGCCAAGTGCTTCATGAGCAGCTCCAGCATCTGACGGTTCTTCTCTGGAAGACGGTGCACGGTGCTGTGGATCTCCTGAACACGCGCCTCCGGATTATCCAGCTCTGATACGGAACAGAGAAAGAATGAGTGCGGAAAGAACAGAGGGCAGGAAGCATGAGGAGGAAGGGAGTGTTGGGAGAGGGAATCACAGACTGAGAGAAGAGCAAGAGCAAGAGCAAGAGCAAGGTTTTCACACATCCTTCATCTTCAGCATCAGTAAAAGCGTGTTAATCATCTCTCCCACAGGAGCCGGAGCTGTAATCCGAGTTCTTCAGTACAGAAGCTCTCCTGCTGGCCACGAGTGGAGTTCTGACTGACTGACAGTGGAACTGCATTTAAAGCTGAAGGACATCAGCCAAGAACCTTCGAGAACAATCGGCTCACAACAACGCCACAAGCAATGAGCTTTTTTTTTTTAGTTACATGACAGATTTGACAGATTTACAGAGTTTCATTTATTAGAATTTTTTGTACACATTAAATAAAAGTATGAAGTAATTTATGAAAAGTTTACTTTGAAACTGTTTTGCTGGTAGTTTGTGAGGAAACCTGTAGATCATGATGTAGATATCGTATCGTATCATACAAATATCATGATTTGATATTTTTGTCAAATCAGACATTCTGATGATTTTGGACTCATTCTGTTACTGAAAGATTCACAGACGAGCTTTAACCTCCTGACAGAGGCAGCCATCTTCATATTTCACCCTGGCTATCAGGTGCTCTTCCTGGCATGTAGCTCGTTTTCACTGAACTAGTCGATGGTCTGTATTTCCAAAGCACTTGATTTTGGTCTCATCTGACCATAGAGGAAAGTTTCAAACTGTTTCTCATTACGGTCTGCATTGTGTGTCATTGTGTTGTTTGTATTTTTATATCCATCCGATGACTTTGTGCAGGTGGACCATCCTGTCTCTTTAAGAGTTAAGCGTTTTTTTGGCTTTTCAGTGCTAATTGATGATAAAGGTATTTAACACGCAGGCAGCCTCGTGGACTGAACGGATGATTGGTTCACCATTGACAATTCCTGAATGAACACGGATTACGAACAAACACATACATCAAGTCATAACTAATCTCATGTATTCCAGTGCACACCTGTACATGCACACACACACACACACACACACACACACACACACACACAACTGGATAGCCTCATGTGATCCTCTCTGATAACTATGCTTTCTTTCTCCAAGTGTGAGCTCAGCTTCCGTCATAGTCCACACCCTGAAACAACACCCACACTAAAACGTGTGAGTGAAACTCCCGTGTGTGTGTGTGTGTGTGTGTGTGTGTGTGTGTGTGTGTGTGTGTGTGTGTGTGTGTGTGTCATGAGCCATTTTTGTCCAATTTTCCCCACTTTTCCTGACCAAAAACCCAAAACACACAGACTCAGCACCTCTAGGTAGCTAAAGCTGCAGTGACACTGCCTACTGCGACGAGACGATAAATAAGTCGTGTTTTTCTCTCCTAAAGGTCATGAGCCAAGTCTGACACGTCCACCTCGATCCTCTCCTGCAGAGCACAGAGGTGATGCGAAGAATAGACTTTTTTATAAAGAGAGACAGAGAACAAAATGGGATCAGAACATGATGCAATGTTAGTGCGCACTCGAGATGGTCGAGGTGTGAAGTGTCGGTTATATCGGGGGCTCGAGGAGTTAAATATAGAGCAGACGTTTGGCAGAAGGGGGATGTAGAGCAATGGTGAAGATCACACACACACACACACACACACACACACATACGGGCATGCTCGGATATTTTTGTCTTGTTTGTATGAAGTCTTGAATTTTTTTTTAACAACCTGACTCCAGATGCTCTTCTCCTCTCACGCACACATGCAAAACTCTTTCTCACACAGACATTCCAAACTCCACTCGCAACTCGCAACTCGCTCTCTGTCTGTCTGTCTCTCTCCCTCTCTCTCTCCCCCTCTCTCTCTCTCCCCCTCTCTCTCCCTCTCTCTCTCTCCCTCTCTCTCTCTCTCTCTCTCTCTCTCTCTCTCTCTCAGATAACATACAGGCTCCAGGTGGCACCAAGCCCGTTTTTACATAACTATGAGAGGGAGGAGAAAGAGAAAGAAAAAGGAATGAGGAGTGAAAGGAAGAAGTCGTGGCCTCGTAAAAAAGTTCATATGAGGACAAGATCCTCACGTCACCCCAGAGCAGGAATGAAAAAGAGGATGAGAGAATAAGAAAGAGAGAGAGAGAGAGAGAGAGAGAGAGAGAGAGAGAGAGAGAGAGAGAATGAGTATGAAATGAAATCATTAGAAGATTTGAGAGAAAATGGACAGTGTGAGATAGACGAGAAAACATCTGTAAACAGCAGCTGATGCAGTGAAGGGCGCGGTGTAAAAATTCACTTCCTGTTCCCTGTGGGACGACAGACCCTGGACTTCCTGGTTTTCCTGAGGAGAACTGGGTCACATTAAGACCGACTGAGAAATCTGCTGTATGTGAATACAGACTGAGGAAATTCAGACTGCACACTCACAGTAAGCCTGAGGAGAAAGAATACCGGAACATTCAATCCCAGAAGCACCTTAAACACAACACTACTCTCATCATTTCACAATTAAACATCGTTTCTAACCATGTTCATTACTGACTCCACTTGTCAACAACTTTTCTTTTTCTACGTAAGAACACATCGACCAACTCGAACCTGACGTTGTCTGTGGTTAGTAGTTTATTAAAGTCTGATCAGTAGTGATTATAAACGCACATGATTCAGGTCACATGACAGTCATTCACAGAACCTTCTCCAAACTGGCTCTCAGTTTCAACACAAAGTGCTGCACTGGACGGAGAAGCCGTTATTTCAGCACGCGTGGTGCACTTACAGGACGGAAGGAGGAAGTAGGACGGTAAAGACGCAGCTTTCCGAATACAAAACGACAAATACCGACGCAAACAGAAAGAGAGATGAAGGGAAGGAAACGAAAGCTAAGGAAATTAAAAGAAAGGAAAGGAACCAGAAGGAAAAGAAAGGAAAGGAATGAAGCACTCCTGCACTCACTGGCAGCTTTGATGAAGCTTCTTTGGTACTGGTAGGTCATCAGTGGCGCTGGCAGCATCCTGCAGCAGAGAGACGACAAAAACAAACGCACAGAAAGAGAGAGATGAGGAGAGACACAGTGACAGATACCAGATGATTGGCGAGCTTTTAAAGTCAAACATAACACACTCAGCACCTCATACACAGAGAACAAGCTCAGCACACACACACACACACACACACACACACACACACACACACACACACACACACACGCCCTGGCGTACCTGAGGTAGTGCTTGATGGCGCTGGTGATGGTCTTGATCTCCCACTCTGAGCTCTCCAGTTCCACATCAGCACATGTTTTAGGATCTGATGAGTAAGATGACATTCTGTTGTCATTCTGTTATGTCCATGACGAACACACCACCACGTCATGTGCACGAGTTTGTCACAGTCAACACTGAATGCACATCTGGAACATGTAAATATAATAATATCGGCAAACATCCGCCCTCTTCACTGTCAGAACTGTCCCATGGTCTATGCGAGAAATGCAACCAGCTTTGTCTCGATAAAGGCTCTAACTCACACAAAGATTCACTTTTAACACAGTTATTCATTTACTTTCCTTTTAGAGATTTTTTTTTTTAACCATAGACTACTAAAATAGTGCAGGAGCTCACGTGCATAACCGTGAGTCCACACACGTGCTTGAACACTGCTTTTCAGTGAGTGTTTACTGTTACAAAGGTGGTGTGTTACACTGGAGCGCCATCAGGTGTTCGCTAGTGCAGAGCATCCAGGAGCTTTAGAAGGTTATCACTTTCAATCAATTTGCCAAATAAATATCAAGTGAATTTGCTTTACGCTGCTTCCTGGTTGAGCGTCTTCCTCAATGATGCCGTAATATTTGTGTTTTTGTTTCTTTCTAGTTTAAGCTCTTGTTTTAGTTTGGATTCTTGGTTGATTCAGAAATCAGCCTGATGAACACCATGCAAAACTTTAACATCAACACCTGCTCCTGAAACCGCAGACAGCCCAAAAGACGACAGTACCCATGATCCTCAGCCCGCAGACAGCCCAAAAGACGACAGTACCCATGATCCTCAGCCCGCAGACAGCCCAAAAGACTACAGTACCCATGATCCTCAGCCAAACGCCATGCCACACCATCACAGGACCCTCAGCTGCTCCTAGTGAAGTCGTGCTCTGGATCTTTTCTGTGACATCACCAAGTCTTTCCCTGTTGTTTGCCTAACTCGGGGTTTAGACCTGGCTTTGTGTTCACCTTTCCTCTGTTGAGTCTCACAGCTCCCGTCTGCTCTCCTGACTCTCTGTCTGTTGAGTCTCACAGCTCTCGTCTGCTCTTCTGACTCTCTGACTCTCTGTCTGTTGAGTCTCACAGCTCTCGTCTGCTCACCTGACTGTCTGTTGAGTCTCACAGCTCCCGTCTGCTCTCCTGACTCTCTGTCTGTTGAGTCTCACAGCTCCCGTCTGCTCT
>CM074959.1:426493-454995 GCA_037577455.1 Pangasius macronema | reverse complement strand
CTGTGGAGACCCCTGAAGGGAAAAGCCCGAAGAAGAAGAAGAAGAAGAAGAAGAAGAAGAAGAAGAAGAAGAAGAAGTTTGTACTGAGTTCTGTTTCAGAAACGCTTGCCCTGACGCTTCAGTCTGACTGATCATGCAGAATTATCCACCGAGTTAAACAAATAATTTAGATTGTGTGTTTCTTAATCTGTGAATGATCAGGAGTGTTATATGGGCTGCTTCAGTCTGTGCCTTCGTTCAGCTGGAATGAAGCTGTTGATGGACAGAAGTGTAAGAAGGTATAAAATTGTACAGGTACAGAACTGTACGTTAACAGCGTGCTGCCTCACCGATGCATATCTCGTCGTCCGTTTCGGCGTCCCCTATGCACTGGAACTTGAATTCATTCAGCGACTCTGCAAACTTTCTTTGTGCTGTAGACAGATCTGCAAAAGAGACGAGGGCAGGTGTTAAACGAGACAGCGCCTGAGGGTGTGAAAAGCTCATGCAGCTATAACTGAGGTGTGAAAACACAGTTTCATTTCCCTCACACGGCTTCCGAAAAGCACGAAACCAAAACCCTGCTGTCTCTTTACAGCTGCTTTAAAGCTTCTGATCTTCTGAGTTCAGCCCAAGAAACAGACAGAACACACAGCAGCACGACATTTAAGCAGCCCGTCTCGTCCGTTTGGACATTTCTGTGTTGATTTGTGACACAAAAAAATCCACACTTGTGCACGGTAACATGTCGATTACACAAAACTCAATTCACTCACTTCAGCTCTGAGATGTGATGAAAGATGACTTAATGCCAGAATTACAGCTGGGTGATGCGATAAAATATCCAGAGTGATAAATATTTTTAAAACAATTTTAACATTTATGTGATTATAATCTGACTGGATGCAGCTGATGTGATGATAAAATTCTGTATTAAATCTTTAACACTGTAAAATTAAAAAAATTAAATTCTCTTCTTTTATGTTAATTATAAATAAATAAAAATGTCATATAACAATTAAATAAATAAATATTAAAAAAAAACACAAAATAAATCTACACAAAAATTAGATATAAAAAGAAACGTATTATAAATGTGTTTATTAATAAAACAAATGTATTATTATTATTATTATTTCTAAAAAAAAATTTAATGCAACTCTATTGTTCGCAAATCTGTAGATCTGAAGAAATGCCTTAAAAGATCGTGATGTGATATTTTTCATCCTCCACCCACATAATCTCTCAACTCCTGCTTTGAACACTGAGGGCCTCCTGAGTGATGTTTCTACAGAAGAACGTTAAAGATGGCGGACTCGCAGGACGTGACACCCCACTGTCCTGCACGCCTGATGGACGTTATACACGAACCGCGTCCTCTGAACGCCGAGCGATCAGCATGGTGTGTTCAGGAAGCACGTCACCATAGTGAGTGGGAATGTATGACCTCTGACCCCGGTCCAAGACCCGCTGGAGTTCAGCTCCTCACAGGGACGTCCGGTTCTCTTACGGACATCGGCTGCTGGAAAAAGTGACTGGTGACTTCCTGTAGCTTCATCATTCATCATCTGTCCGCAGTGGTCATGCATTTCCTCAACATAATGACGATGATGATGATGATGAGGATGATATGGTCATTATTCATTGTATTTTCACGTCATTAACAGAATTTAAACAAAATTAAACATCACACAAGTCACTCTGAGATGTTCTCTCTGCTAGTAAAGACAATAAAAACAGAAAAATGACCTGTTGTTGTTTCTCCTGCTTAGACTCTGAAACAATAATCAAAGAACCATTCATGCTTTATTTTTTTAATTTCTGTCACTGACATGAAAATTGAACGACAAATACATTTTACAAACCACATGGCAACACAAAAACAACACAAAATGCTCCAAGCTGTAGCTGTGTTCACATCACCATAGTCACAGCTCTGCTCACGGCCAAAGCCGCATCACCCACAACCTCACACCAATCTCAGTGCCTGGCCAATGAGCAGAGATCACACACAAGCTGAGAGCAACCAGATGCTGCACACACACACACGCGCATGCACACGCGCACACACGCGCACACACACACACACGCGCACACACACACACACACACACACACACACACCCTGAATAAAATCCGGTGATCAAGGCTGGGCCTCATCAAATTAACCACGGCTTAAAAAGATAAGTAAACAAATCTTACACAGAATATTTACCCACATTCGCACTAATCTTTATGCTGTTTCAATGAAAATTAACCAAAAGCTGTACACCTCTAAACCCGTGTTAATTCACAAGACGCCGCACGTACGCTCCACCTTCCCATAACCGATCCCTCTACGCCCGATCTCGATCCACGTCTCAGCGCTGGCGCCGACGCTGAAGCTAAAACTCAAGTTAATCCCACAGTCTCTCTCACAGCAGCGGCTCTCCAGACAAACAGCGAGCGCATCTCGAGCTCTGGGGCTTTAATGGATTTCAGCAAAAACAAGTCAGTTACCATGGAATAGGCAATAAATATCACTGGTGCAGACAGTACTACTGAAACCTGCGCAGCTACAAATACGAGCAATCTCTTAAAAATAGATGCGACACTGAAGCTGGAAGTAAATCTGCGACTTGTAGGTCAGAATCTGCATCTCAGCCGTGTGGGGTTTCAGCTTTACTGCCCTTAGAAACCGCTTGTATTTTATTATTCACTGCTTTTAAAAACTCATCTCACAGTTTGCATTCTCCTGTATCTCAGTCCTTAACTTCTAAATACAGTCAAAAAAAACTAACCTCAGCTATTAAGATTCAAGTCGGCAGCTTCAGCCCTCAGCAGTCTGGGGTTACTACACATTACTGTTTCTGTTGCTTCTGATTTTGCTTTTATATAAAACCTTTAAAAGTGTTTACCATGCAAGTCTTCTTTCTCCAAGCTAATACGACTTAATCATTCTTTATTTTCCACTTAAAAACATACTACATCAACACACACATAAACAAAAACACACACAAAGTTCCAAGGGCCTAGAAATGTACACAAGATAGTAAAAATTAGAGAAAGATAAACTATGTATAATTATTCCCGTCTCTACAGAGCACCTCTGCACGGGCTGTCAGCGCCTACCAAAGAGCACTGAACCTTCAGGCCAGATGTTGGCCATATTGCTTAGAAATGTCATTTTTTTGAGGGATAGTCATAAAAGAGACATGACTTAATGACGCTGGAGTGATTGGTGACTCTGGAGGTTAAAGGATAGAGGAATTCTTGAGCTAGATAAAGCCAGTGAAACACACACACACACACAGATAAAGCAGCAGTGTGTCTGTCCTGAAACACTACAACACAATGCTGTTTAAAAGCCGTAAACATTTCATGAGTCCATCTCGTCTCTGACCCTTCAGCAATACATTCACCTCCCTTCCAAAAGACTTTCCATGCAGTACGGTTTCTGACATCGATGCTCGTCATGCCCCGGAGAAATCGCTTACGGCAACGCGAGCCAAAACGCAACGCGTGACTCATAGTTGCAGGAGAATCAAACGCACTTTTTGGGCACAGACGATTTGCCGTGTGTAAATTCGGTCCAATACAAAGAGTATAAATATGAATCAGCTTGGCAGGAAGCTGGACGACACAAAACATCAGTTTTTCTCTGAAAGCCACAAGACACAGCAGTCGCATATTACAGCGCGCTCTGCCAAAAAATAAGAGCAGTGAGCTTATTATTCACTTATTCATCTTAAAGCGTATTATTCAGTAACACTAACTGCAGTGACTCTGAGCTCGGGTGGAGCCAGGAGTTCATTTCAGGCTCGGTGAGGAAATCTACTGAACAAACTCCAGCATGTTGCGTGCGGTTAAACAGATAAGCGTTACGAGTTTACGCATATTCAGCAGGAGGAACGGTGATGACGTGACTTTGTTATTTTAATCATTTAAGACAGCATCTATTATCCATCTCACCATATTAATACAAATACCTTTATTACAGTCTTTTCTCCACCTGCGCTCGCCTCACCTCCCTTACAGCACAGAGCACCTCCTAAACTCAGAAAGCGCTTGACTCTGACTGGGTAATCGTTTCACACCGGAGCAGCTGGTAGCCAATAAACCTGTTTAAACAAACTAAGGGACGAGCTCATCTGACACTGGTGACGTAAACTGTGAATATAATTGATATTGCTGACCTTTCGTGAACATCATTATAGCATTATTACTGCACAGTTATTTTAAACATATCCAGCTGCGCCGTATGTGTGTTCTGTTAACCATCCACAGATATTTTCGAGGGGTTCAAACCCAAAATCCACCCTCTAGCTATGAAAGTGACAAGCATGTAGATTCGTGGGAAAGAAATTATGGTCAAAAACACAGACGATGACCGAGATGCTTGTGTGATACTTAAGGAGGAACAGAAGAACGGCCGAACGGTCTTCAGGTGAATGTCAGTGCAGGATGTGATCAGAGGAGGTCGAGGATATGCGATGGCCTTCATGGTCACCAGATCGATAGGACAGACAGTTCTCCACCACCACCACCACCATCATCATCATCATCAAAACACAAACTAGTTCTAATGGTGTCCATCGCTCCAGTACAGTTCTACACACACATGGAATCCGTACCAAGGAGAACCACTGAAGCTTTCCTGACTCGCGATGGCCAACCACATTACAGGGACACTTTCATTCATCACCCGTCTGTACATCTAGCATTTAGGTTTGCAGTTTATCAGAGTTTAATGATACTTTCATTAATGACAGTTAAAACTCAATTAAAAGTAAATAAACGATTAGGTGCAAAATTTATTCCAACATCCAATATATCCAGCTTGAAAAGACAATAACACCAAATATTCTCATCCACAATCTGCTGTTTCTGTGGTTTGACATGATGCATGCCAGAAAAGCTGGATCAGTTATACACCCATATATCACTAAATACACGTCCTGTATACTGTACACCTAACCCTAACCCTAACCCTAACCCTGTTCAATTATAACTTCCCAAAACAGCACAACAACACAGACACTTCTCCCATGTTTGCTTTTAGGCACCAATCAGGGATCATCCAGAGAATGTGAGAGAACTTCTTGGGTAGCCAGCAACAAAACTAATCAAGTCTGTTGTTTTAAGCATCTGTTACAATATTAGAGGCTTGTTCTAAAATGCACAAAAACAGTGACTTTGTTTTGGCACTTGAGATGTCAGAATGCCAGAGGAAGGAGGGAAAAAAGTGACAGGGCGCTAAAAATAAGCGGCAGCTGTAGACCAGGCAACTGGGGCAGTCCCAGCGTTATTTCCATACCATTCTTCTCCTTTACTGTCCTCTGCTTCCTGATCTCAACCTGCTGACACAATGTCACTCACTCACACACACACACACACACACACACACACACACACACACACACACCCACCGTCTACTAAAACTTAGCAACTGACAGACTAACACCATCACAAACCAGTAACTTCATGCTAATAATGATTTTGTTCAACAATTTAAAGCAACCAAGCAACTGCTTGCCGTGATCTCATGCTAACTGCAAACATTAGGCTCTAGTCATTGCTGGCTCCATCAGCTTTGTTTGTTTAAACTTCATGTCCAGGTGGAAGTCTGTGTAGGAACACCCTGCACAGCACACCACTCCATAACGCTCTCTTGGACCCTCAGCCTTGGAGCCTCGTTTGGATTCGAACTTACAACCTCCCAGTGATGGGATGAACACTTTCCTGTTCCTGAGCCCTCTGGATCCTGCCTGGCACAACAGAAGATCAGTACTCTGTCCTCTCCATCCTCACTCACAGCAACACTAGCCAATCGCGAGCGTCTATGCGATCATATAAGCAGAAGAGGTGTTACACCGCCCTGTGATGCAGCATGAGCAGCAGTTTGGTGAAAAGATGCAGTTGGTTCACTTCAAAAAATGGGGAACAATCTTTATCCTGCTCCAGGCTATGACACAGTTCCATCTTGCATCTACAGACTGGGTGCAACATCCTCATTGCTGAATGTTTCCACCATTACCTGTGGAGTGCTTTCAGGGTGATGTAACAGGTGAATAATCAACCTCTCGAAGTCTATACAGTGTTAGTGCAATAAACTCCTATATAGCGCAATAACATGAACATTACTCGGAATGTGCTTTGGACAGTGAACAACTTCACAGAATATTTGCAGAACAGATTCTTGGAACATGACTGAAGGCCTCACATAATTCAACATCAGTTGAGGGGGAGAGGGAGAGAGGGAGAGAGAGAGAGGGAGAGAGAGAGAGAGAGAGAGAGAGAGAGAGAGAGAGAGAGAGAGAGGCTAATACATCTCTGGTGACAGACATGTAAAATCTAAACTATGGCTGATCACAAACCACAGAAATATAGGCACACACTCTCATTAGTTGGTGTCTCTGGACACATTTTTGGTTCAAGCTTTAGATCCTCATCTGGTTTTAAAAACAAACAGAAAACATCACCATCTCAGACCAGACAGAAGCCGAACAGAACTCTTCAGCACTTTTTAGATCAATGTTCAAAAGAGATCTTCGTAACGCACGTGAACCGCAGCAGAGGCAGTGCAAGAGTCCGGAGCCATAACGAGAACGAGTGAGGAGCCAAAGCTCAGTCAGCAGCTTTACCATCCAAACACAACCACTGCCTCTACAACCACATCAACACCCGAACAATCGGAAACAGCGCTGCCAGGCTCGACCCTGCCCTGGTCATTAAAAGCAAAGAAACGGTAATGAAAAAAACAGTACAGTGTACAGAGTGTGTGTTACAGATCACTGCCTCATACCACTCATAACCTTAGCTCAGAGAGAAACGTCACTGTTTTATGGTACATAACGAGACTACTTCAAATCCCACAGCAGTTATAAATCCTGACATCACTCAGTGAGGAACATGCTAATCTTAGCGTCCTCATGCTATCAGTCACATGAGCTCACACATCACAGATATCGAGAAAAAAAACAGTTGATGTTATTTTTCATTTCTTAAAGAAGTAAACAAAAGTGACGGGATAGAACAAGATGCTTAAAAATCAAAAGAGTAGTAAATATCGCTGAATGTGTAAAGTCACAGCTTTCAGTTCGAGATGTAGATCATGACAACAATCACGACGACGGCAGACGGAGAGACGGAGATCGTCAGTGTGTTTACAGACGCTGAACATTTCACAGTTTGACTTGGAAACCTGACGGATAGGGATGACTCGGCTCTGACGTGCCCTCTAGGGGATATTATTTTAATCTTCCAGATGGATATGAAGTACGCAGATGTCTGTGCAACAACGCTGCTTTCACTGCCCTCGTTTCTGCATGTGCACACAAAGTCACACAGCAAGTATAAACCAGCCGCATCCTTGCTATGTGTTTCTGCTTGTTACCTTCCAGTATTTCTTCAACCTGTCAAAGCACTTGAGCTTTTGATTGCTGGTAAGATTATAAACTGACTAAACAGATCAGATCTCAGTTACTGGACAGTTAAAGGTACTCGTCAGGTTTTTATCCACTTTCAATCGCCACAAATAATGACTCAAAGCACTAACTATATTTAATATTGTGTTATAGAATAAGGCCTTGTATTCGGAGGATGCCTTGGTATTTGTGTTCTATCACTTAAAGTCACTCAGGATGCTGGAGTGGGAAGATGGAAAATATTTGTGTTCTGTAGTCGTAACTTTATAAAAAAAAATTAAGTTATCCAGTGTTGAAGTGTTCAACTGCCAGTGTTCAGCTCGGTTTCCTAGTTTTTTTGCTGAAAGGAAGTGTGTAATAGGAGGGCACACTTCCTCTCTGCGTGTTCAGCAACTCCAACAGGGGAAACAGTCCAGAGCTACTGACTGTATGACCCGATGGTATGGTGAGCGGCTAGAGCAGGATATGACCGCTCTGCTTTCCCCTGAATTTCCGACTCTCAGTGACACAGTGACGCTTGTTTGTGCCATTTGTAATGGGTTTGTTTCCTGAAGTTCCACCAGCCATCCACCCTGTGGCCCAAGCAATAAAATCCCACGTCCTTCACTTAACTATACACTTGTCTCTAATGTTAGCTACGTGCAACACACACTGATTTTATTTCACACGAATGAACTCAAAACCTCCTCCGTTTACTGTGAGGGAACGCACGTCCAGTCGAGAGCACGTGAGATGGGGGCAAGTGGGTGGAGCTTCCAGCCGGCATCAGTCAACACCGGAGAATAACATTCTGCTCTTCTGGTGTATTTTTGAGTGATAAATCGTACTAGCGTAATCTGATGTTAAACTGCGCTGCTCGAATGCACAGTGCGTAAGGTTGGTAGGTCTGGTGATGTAATATAATATAATACAAATATAACCCGAGTAAACATCACTGGATATTCAGTGCCATATTGTGAGAAGACGACTACATCGTTATTTCACAGAAGCCTAACACTCATCATGATTAAGGCTTCTTACGGTTTTTACTTGCTGTTCAGGGATCAGCAGAACTCTCTCTCTCTCTCCCTCCATGAATAAAGAGCTGTACGGCCTGACTGACAGATTTCGTTCCATATGGTACCGTATCCATATCCCTGGTATCCATATGACCTCCCACTGGTAATCATCCTGTCAGGGTTTTAGAACCAAATCCTGAAGTCTGTTTCTGCCAAATGCAGAGAGAAGAAGTAGATATCTGGATCCTTGCATCACCTGGATTTCTTTCATGATTACGGACAACGCACATGATATCTTCTGCTATAAAGGCAAATATGCCAAGGTTTCCCTCTAATGTTAATAAGTGAGGTTTGCAGTGTGGAGAGCCTCACCCAGCATCATATGAGTGTCATGTTACGGTTTAACGTTTTAACGTTTTAGCATTTTAGCGTTTGTAAAAGAACGGTCAGGTTCTGGGTGGCGTCTGTGATTCCACTGTTCCCGTGTTAATTATTTACACGTGTGAATATGCCCTGGTATGTCACTGTGGTGTGGCAGACATGCAGAGGGAAAGAGAAGGGAAAGAGAAGGAGAGAAAAGCATTTTAGTGGAAGAAAACAGAAGCGAGGAAGAGAGAATGTGGCTCGCTGCTGCTACACAAAAGAGAACAAGGCTCCATGTGCTGGAAACACAGCCTTTGTCTCTGCAAGCAGCTGGCTTTCATTGCATCAGCTTGTGTCAGCAGGAGGACATTGTGTGTGTGTGTGTGTGTGTGTGTGTGTGTGTGTGTGTGTAGGGGTCAAAGCAGACATATAGAAAGCATTATATTCTTTTTCATTGACACCCATCTATGGAGTTTGGAAGTGTATTTGAAACTGAATTTTGTATATTTAGATTATATCCACATTACATTAAATAAAATTCACGTTTTTCTGTGTGCGGTGGTCTTCATTTTATTTGTTAAAAATGTTTCTTAAAAATCAGAAATATAAATCTCAAAAATGTTCAAATGTTCTCAGGGATTCTGAGGGAAAAGCAGCCTTCGGAGCGTGGATCTCAGCCTTCAGCCGATCTCAGCAGCCTCTCACTGTCATGCTAATGAAGTGAAGTGAAGACGCATGGAGTAATGAGGGAAGTGCATCAAAAGTTTTTAGGTTCTATTGAAATGGCTAAACTCCTATTAAGAAGCTAATGGTTGCCAGCAAGCTAACACTAGCGTGGCCTTGCTAGCTGGAGCGTTACCGAAACAGTTACGCTGGATGTCAAGTGTTTAATGTCTCAGTGGAAAACTTGGGATTTCAGTATGACATTAAAACTGAAATTTTTTATTTCTCAAATCAGAAATATTGGCAATTTATTCCTGTGGTGTATAAAATTAATTTACACACCACAGGAACACAAAGAATTTTATTTAACGTGACATGTACGGAATTACAAACTATTCTCGAAATTCATATTCATATACTTTACACACACACACACACACATCGGGTGACTTTGTGTCCTCTAACAGGAAGTGTCTTTACACAGAGGTTTCATGAGCCACAACGTTCACAGGAGGAAAACAAGCCAGTATTTCAGAGCTGCTGCACAGCGGAGGGATAAAAAGCGGTGGAAAGCCGATGTGTGTGGCCATTCAGCAGCGGCGTTTATCTGAAGAGCCTGATGGTCTGAAGTAACAACACACAGCGACAAATAAATAAAGTTCCTCCTGGCTTCTCATCTTCCAACCGCACCCTCGATTCAGTGCCTCCTTTCACCGTGTCCACCACATCTATTCTCCATTCTCAAAAACCCAAAATGGCCACAGTGCTTGGCCACATAGCCACCGTCTCCTAGAAACCAGGACAAAAGGATTACTGAGAAGAACAACTTCGTCTCTCTCTCTCTCTCTCTCTCTCTCTCGCTCTCTCTCTCTCTCTCGCTCTCTGAGCTGATGGAATTCTTCCTCAGTGTTCTGAGTTTGGCCTCAACTGACGCTGACACAGCAGCCCGAGCAAAACCAAACACACACGGCAACTTTTTCAAAAGAACCGTTTATGCAAGAGCAGCGGCATCTAATCCAGTCATCATCACTCTACAGATCTGAAGACGNTTGTTGTTGTTGTTGTTGTTGTTGTTTGCTTACATAAGCCACAAAAATGCACCCGCAGCAGAGAAAACCGATTTGGAAAACTGAAAGTTAAATGAGGCCAGGAGAGTGTTCGGATGATAAAGAGAAGCTGTGTGTGTGTAAGTGTGTGAGTCTGCTATCACTCTCCTACTGCTACGTAATATTCATGCAAAGTTTACTGATCATCATTTTTACTAAATTTGAAAGGAGCCTCACACGCAGACCAAGCGGTCACCCTCCATGAACACTACCAAGCGGCAAGATGTTTCTGTTTACTCCGGTTTTACAGTCCAGGAAATACAAAACAGCAGCTTTTCTTCTATTTCTGAGCTGGAATCACACACACACACACACATACAGGGGCATGCACTACATTACTCAACGCAGAGAGTTTGTAAGTGCAAAGCAGATTCAAAACGTGATATTTGCATGCTCGTGTGAGAGTGAACAGGAAAAACTGGAAATAAACAGAAAGAATTACAATTTTGAAAATTTTTAAAACAAAGAAAGAGCATGTTATATTAATATATATTACAGACTCGACGTATATTCCACACAATCTCTAGATCACTACTGAAATTTCAGTAAATATGAGTCACCTCTTCTACTGAAGCTCGTGTTCAGACGACACAGTGATGGATTTAATCGAACACGTTTCTCTAATGTTTTACACAAACCTGTAGAGTCTTGAGCTCGAGCGCATGCAGTCATTAAAGCACAAGGAGGACAAACCAAACACTAAAAAAATCTGAATTTCATGTAAAAAGATTGTAACGTTTTCTCCTTCTCACACGAGGTATTGCTGATGATTTGTAATGGGAAAAAAATTGTATTAAATTAGAAAAGAATCCAAAATAGTTTTGATGGCCGGACAATTCAAGTAGAAACGTGTGGTTTGGGTGTGTTCAGGATTTCGGCTCGTTGCCGCAGCCCTCGCTGTGACACCTGACCAGAGAAGAGCGCTTTTACAGGATGATGATGATGATGACTTCCCAGAACACTGTGATGGAGAGTAAACACAGGACCAGAAACAGGTGGATGAGTTCATGCGAATCTAACCTAATGTTTCTCATAATAATAATAATAATAAGAAGAAGAAGAAGAAGAAGAAGAAGAATGTCCTATGTATGAGAAAATGTGTACATATATTGATTTTTTGGAAAATGATCACTGGATGTTTTTTTTAATTGGCATGCAAAGAAAAAAAAGCTACTTGCTACGTATCTGTTGCTTTTTTCATCAGTCTCACAGGCAGGGAGAAGCTTCACTAATTACCAACAGAGAAGATAATGAAATCCCACCTCAGGGAGATCTGCAGTGATTAATTCAAAACACACAGATCCAGAACTGCAGGTGATGAGGAAGGAGAGCGCTCAGGTCATTCCATTCAGCCGTGATGATTAACATTAAGACAAACGGCCGGAGGAATGAGCAGTACGGTTTCTTTTCTCCTTGCTCTGAAGGCAACTCTGAATAACAAAGAGTCTGGACGTGAAATCTGCTGTCCCGAGCACCCAGGCTACTGACTTTAATAATAACAGGAATAACTGGTACGTTATCATACAGATGATAGAATACTATCAGCCAAAAGGTGTAAAGCAGTTAAATTCTGTGTTCCAGTAAATACAGATGTGCTAGCTTTTTGTGCAGCTGGATTCAGCAACTCTGATCTTACATTTGCTAGAACATGATCCGTGACTCCGTGCATAAAAAGATCATTATTCTGCGAGCTGGTGTGGTCTGGGCATGCAAACACCTGCCCAGTCCCTGAGCGCGAGGAAAGCTAGGAATGTAACGTGGCAGTACGTGTGCTGAGGAGAAGTGCGCTGAGGAGAAGTGCGCCGAGGAGAAGTGCGCCGAGGAGACGGTGCTGAGGAGAAGTGCGCCGAGGAGACGGCGCTGAGGAGACGGCGCTGAGGAGAAGTGCGCTGAGGAGACGGCGCTGAGGAGAAGTGTGCTGAGGAGAAGTGCGCTGAGGAGAAGTGCGCTGAGGAGACGGCGCTGAGGAGAAGTGCGCTGAGGAGACGGTGCTGAGGAGAAGTGCGCTGAGGAGAAGTGCGCTGAGGAGAAGTGCGCTGAGGAGACGGCGCTGAGGAGACGGCGCTGAGGAGACGGCCGAGTTTTAACACAGCACTCACGCATCCTTATTACTAAATCTGACTGCGATTATTGAAAGTTTCCTGGGAAGTGAGAATGAGATAGAAAGAAGATGACAAAGGGGATATCACAAGCCAGAAAGAGTGAATAAGTCAAGAGGCATGTGAATGGTTGCAGATCCACTCTGACTAACTAACAGCTTTCATGTGTGAAAATCTGATAACAAAAAGTTTCCCTTTTGACTCAGTCTCTCTAAATATGGAGAAACTTTCCCAAGAATTTTGACGTAATACTGCTGCTGTTGATCTGATTTCAAATCTGTCACACGTTCGAATCTTAGCACATCCAATAGCATTTACACCTAGTGCACACTACACACTTTTAGCCCTGATTTCTCTGCCCCAGGCTAATTTTAGGACTTTAGAACTCCTCGCTATGAGCGCCGCAATTTGATATTTGAAGTTTTCAGTGTGATGTTCTCAGCGATGAATCACGCAGTGTGAAGCCCTCTGTGACACACAGCGAGAACGGTGCTGAGAAACATCCAGTGAGAGTTCAACAGGAAATCAAATTCATCTCCTGTCCTGCGCAGCAGATCCCTGAACCCGGTTTATCAGTTTATTGCCTATTAGCGAGGGAGAGTGAGAACAACACGTAAGCAGAACAATAACGCTTAAGAAACTTCTATAAGAGATGCTCTGGCATGTCATACTCTAATGGGGTGTTAGGAAAAGCAAAAATAAACGCATTATTCCTGAAGTTTGAAAACAGCTATGCTTCTTTTCACTGTACCTCCAGTTCTCTTTGCAGAACAGACGACTCTCACTGCCTGCATCTCCACACACAATCCTCCCTCCACAGTTTTCCTCTTATTTCTTTTTTCTTGTTTGCATAGAAAACAGTGACAAAGTCACAGGAATAGGCAGCTTTCATGACTGTATTCGTGAGAAAGCAGGATTTAGGGATCTAATGTGCTCGTCTGTAATCAAAGACGGTTTAGTGCGCACAGCCACAAAACAACAACAGACAGCAAGCGATTAGAGTGAAAAAGTCTTTACAGGTAGGCTACTTCAGGAATAGATCATACAATCAAAGTCTACGCATTAATTTTGTGTTTTTCGATACGTCTCACCAATCCACCCATCTGAAAGTGGCATCGATTATTCTCTGTAAATCAGCCCAATCACAGCACGCTCACGTTAACACCTTGTTTGAAATCCACGTGAGCGCATCCCTGTGCTGTTTTTGGGCTCTTTTCATTACCATGAGTAATGAGTACAGCGAGAGTACATCACTGAAGGTCACAGCACCATTAATCAGACAGTGTGTGTTAGGATCAGACTCACGTCCTAAAGGAAAAGTAAAATGTTTTGCACAAGGCGGCTCTCATTGTTATCTGCACGCTGCAGAGGGATCAGAGGGGTGTATCAGGCTGCAGCTGCACTGGCCATGACAAACCCAAACCCAAGGCTACATCAAGCTACAAACATAAACCCCTAAATGTATATACCCTGTCTGAGGAAGTGACTTCAGTGTGCGACACCGATGGCTTCAGATTACTCTCAATTCCCCTTTCCCCTTCTTAGAACATGAAATACTGCCAGGAACTGAGGGATGAGTTTCCTAACACATGTTCCTGTGTGAGTGCAATTTCCGAGTCCAACCTTGAACTGAAGCCTGAACACAGTCAGTCAGTGAGTCTTATCAGCAGTCGCAGGCCTGGCTCTTTCAGTACACTCTGGGACACTTTTAGCCTGTGGTATAAAATTTGGCCTCCATTTTATATCATTATATCCTTAACTTCCTCTCGCCACGTTTAACCCTGCACGAACCAACCGCAACTTCAAATCCAGTGATTCTGTGTGATTTCCAAATGATTCTGAGATCTTCAGCGCTCTTGTCTAGATGAGTAGAGCATCCGTTAGACTCATGATTACATTCTACAAGGAATCGACACCCTGCTTGCAGACGGGACGTGGTGTTCAGACGTGAAGCACGCGGGACAAAGAAAGGCCACTTTCATTAACCAAGCAGCGCACTGGACATACGCGGCACTGTGGGACACGCTTACTGCCTTCATTAGATTTAACATTTCTAAGAAAGTATTGTGGGTGTGTACAAACAAACATAACTGCTGAGTGAGAGGGATTAGTCAGAGGTCCTTCAGGGGAGGGCGCGACATGACTCAAGGAAAGTGTTGAATCTTTACAGTAAGGACTGGAAGCCGATAGAGCTCAAGGGTTTCACGCCTGTGAGTCCGAATCAGAGCAGAAATCTTATACTTTTGATTTGGTTGCCGTTTTGCCGTTTTGTACGCAATTAAAAGGAGCATGTAGGGCTGAAATTGTACTCATAAAGCTCTTTCACTCATTTGTCAGAAATACAGTGATGAGTAAAAAAAAACGTAAACTATATATTTCTGTAAAGCTGATTTTGTGCCCATAGCTAAAAGCTTGAATTGACTTAAACAAACTTTTGCCAACTGAGTGTAAAAACAAACCTTCATAAAAATCACAAGTGTCACCTGAGCACAGAGAACACAGCACCAGCGCTCAGTAAATGGTTAGATACTTATATAAACATCTAGTTTAAAACATTTTGTGTGTCACACGCACCATATATTCTCTTTTGTTTGTTTGTTTTGTTGGTCCAAATCTCCAGAACACGTGACATTTCTGCAGCTCGGTGCCGTGGCTCAGTTTAGCAGCTCACGTCTACAGAAGAAAGTCCAGACCCAAAGCCCACGGCACGTCTGATTCACTATCTGCAGTGAGTCGATTCCACACTCGAGTTTGATTAGAGCCGGAAATGAACACCTCTCTCAGATGTGTGAGCGTGTGTGCTGTGCTCGGACCCGCACAGAGAACCGTACTGAAGAGGAAAATGCACCAGGGTCCCATTCAAACGCGAAGAACGAGAACAGCGCCGATACCAAACGACACCTCGAGGAAGAAAAGAGAAGGAGGAGACAGAAGAGTGCGATTCTGACCTACTGCACTCATGGAGAGCATTAAAGACCAGCTGCGAACGAAAGCAAATCATTTCCTCTGCATCACTGTCAGGAACTTAGTGCTTCACTTAAATACACTGAGAAAACATCTTAAGCATCAAGGAGTAAATTTATTTCTCACATCATTAACAAATCATCCTGATTTAGTCTGCCTGCTTATAATCATCGAGTCTTGCATTCCTCAGGGCTCATCAGCTCGCCTTAACCGCAGATGATGCAGATGATCGGGGCGAGGCGCCGCTTCATCCGAATCTTTGGTTTCACTCCAGTGTGCCAGAAGTAATCACCTGCTCAACTTCAAATCCCGCTCATATTTTACCTCAGATTAAGCATCGAGCTTGAGTTCTGGCCACATCTCACTCCGACACGTGAAGGCAACGTTAGGAGATTCATCAAAAAATAAGAAGGGAGATATTTCCTGAGGAGTGCTGGCCTAAGATCTAGCTGGCGTTCTCACTCTAAATCAGTTTATTTGAGTTGGCCACTTCTTCAGAAGTGACAAGCTAACACACACACACACACACACACACACACACACACACACACACACACACGCACAGTATGGCCGGAACCAGAGCTGTGATGAACCAGAGCCTGCTCCACACAGCGCTAATCTGGACCTCATCATGGATAAGAGCGAGAGAACAGACCCAATTCATCAAACAGGCGTTGGTGGCCCATCTGTTATTTCCGGTCTTCTCACTCAAGTCTTTAGAGGAGAAGAACAAAATGGTATTGATCCTGACTGTGAGAGTACATCTGCCCAGAACTGACTCACGCTGCTGTGGATTTAGTGGTAAACGTGCTTTTTAAGAAAGTACACCACAGATAAGGAAGTGTGAACAAAAGACACGTGCATGATCGCTCACTAACTCTCTCATTTCTGCTTATCTTATTCACGCTGCGCTGTTTTTCACCACGTGCAGCACACACGTGACGAGTGCACCGCGCCGCGTTCAAGGACAAAACGCCATTTTACACGTTAGGATCATACAGAAACTTCTACTCGCTGAAAACTGATTCTACCAATTATATACAACACATATATTCTGTGCAGTCTTTAATAAGCCTTTCAATTTAAGTGTCCACACACACAGGACTGTTCGCCTGCACGACGCCGGCTGTGTCTTCGTCAGCACACGTTCGTGGACGTCCACGTCTCAGTTGCTCTGCAACACTTCCAGACTTTTTGAATTTGTTAATAAGTTTGGCAACAGTGTGGTGAGTGATGTTTCCTGCTGAAGTCCATCGCAACCTCGCGACAGCTTCCTGGTCCAGCCATGAGAATGACTTCAATACGCCCTTCGTTTGTCAAAGGCGTTGTTAAAGCAAGCATGAACAATTTTGGGAGACATTTTGGTGAAAAATGTTAAGTTCCCCTGTGTATGGAGATTTTGGGACACGCTGTATGATCAGTGACGCACCAGAATGAAAAGTCTGAATGAAAAAAATCTAAATTGTGGACAAACTGGACCAAAAATCAAAACCGACAAACCAAGAACCTAGAACCTAGAACCTAGTGCTAGGGAACGTGACAAAGTAATGAAAGTTGTTTCTTTCAATAAGAAGCTACAAAACTTCAGAACTGAGCTCACAGTAAATAAAATATAAAAATATAAAAAATACAAAAATATCTGTGACGTCTTTTCTGAATTCTTTTAACTGAGATTTTTGGGATTTTACAGTATTTCATTACTACATGTATTTATATATTTATTTATATATATATATAAATTATGTCAGCTGTTGTTTAATATTTTCACACACACTATGAACACCTACAGCTAGGGCTGAGCAATATGACAAAAACATCATATCGCGATACTTTCAACGATGCACGATATGCAGTACTGTCTACAAACATAAATTACTTTAAACTGAAAAGGGTAAAAATAATCTTTCTTTAATTTTAATAAACATGTCATTACCTGCAGTAAGTGTAGTGAGACAGAATTGATCAGTCTTCATGTTATATATCGTTATTATATCGTTCTCTCGCCCAGTGCCAGTTAAAGCTGTGTGTAATCGATTGAAAGTGTTCTATATCAGTACCGAGACAGTACCTCTGATTTGATACTGATACCAAAACACAATTTTAATACCTTTGTGAGAATAAACAAAGCATTACTGTAAGCACTGCTGATTAAGGGGCCGGCCTCCTTATTAAATCTTTAATAACGCTTCAGGATGTCATTTTTTGTCCCGAGTATTAAAGAAGGCACCGTTTCAGCACCTGGTAGAACAGAAAGTTTTCAGCTACTGATTTTCAGTACCTGGTCTTTCACACTGACAGCAAAGGTGTGTCCTGGTCACGGAGCGGCTGCATCATGTGACTCACACACAGGATTGTCTGATAAAAGGTGAAAGGCACGAGTCCTCCACAGGTCCGTCAGTGACCCTGGCTAATCATTTCCCACATTACTGCTTCCACCTCGAAGGGTCACGACCCTGAACACACTTACACTGGACCTGAGCAACAGAGTAAGAAGCGCTGCCTGTGAATACGAGTCAGAATGAAAGCAGGGTCACTTCAGGGCTCACGTAGGAGTCCACATCTCAGCCCCGGGACGTGTATCCAGCTACTGAGCGACAAAAAAATAATAAAGATTCCATTCAAAAGCAATGAGAGTTTCATTAGTTAACGATGCGGCTGCCAAAAGTGCTCGACTGTCTTCATTCACGTCCAGTAAAAACATCTCAGCACACTCTTTTCCACAAACGCATTCTTCATTACTATTCCACACAGTTATATAATAAAATAATTAAACACTTTCCAAGCTTTTGCTTGATTTTACTCGTATACAACTTGGTTTAACGTGAATAATTTTACAGTCTGCTCTTTACTCTCTAAAGTGATTTCACCTGCCTGTTCTCATGAAAATTAAAAGTTTAAATGCAGCATTTTTTTTTTTTTTTTTTTAAACAGAGGAACTTGAAGCACGCTCCTCCCGGCCAGGCCGCGCTGTGTAATGAGGCAGGTCACAGACACTCCTCGTCTATTCTCCGGCTCGGGAAACACTGCACTATTGTCCAGCCACTTTCACCACTCCTCATGAAGACTCGCTGCTTCTTAGAGCAAAGATCAGCCCTAAAGCACAATGCCATGTATTCAGCTAGAGAGAAGAAAGACACAGCGCTAGTGCTGCTCCTGATGATGACGACAATAGTGATGAACAAAAGGCGTAAAAAGATCAAATTGCAGATGACTCAAAAAAAAAAAAAAATTCCACAGCTGTAACGCATGAAAACAAAACAGTAGTGTTTTTAGCCTGACCTCCTCCACGTCCCTCAGGGGCCATTCCCATCACCATCCTAGTGGCCATTAAAATTCTTTCCCAACGCTAGCGAACTTCATGGGATGACACTTTGGAGGGTTTAGGGTTTGGATCAGAGGTCCAGCTTACTCAGTGGATCTGGTGCTTTTCATCACTGAAGTGTCTAATAACCTTTAAAAGCGCGATCCCTGGAACTCTCCCAGTGACCAGATCTGACTCAGAGAAGCTCCTTCTGCTACCGAGTTTGGAATTTGGTGCACAAACGCCAATCAGACTGCAACCTTCAACATTCTGAAGCCTGTGGCCAAAAACCAAACCACACATCAGATATCAGAAGCTCCAGGGACAGAATTACAGCATGGAGCCGAATCTACACAAACGTCTCTGCAAAAGCACAGAGGCTCCGAGCCACAAGTGGCGCAAAAACGTTTACCTGCTGTGCCGTTATTTCTACTTAATAACTCATTACTTGGAGTTATTATCTTATTATCTTGTTACTTTGACATTATATTGTGAAATCAAAACAGTAAGATGAGCTAAAAGCAAAACAACTCAGGGCTGTACGATATTAACCGCTGTCGCAGTACCGGCATCTTTACGGATCTGATGGTGAGAAGGTGGCACGTTACTGTGCTCTGCGACGACTGTGACCTCTGAAAGGTTCCAGATTTCTGTCAGTGGTCTGTAAGGAATTACACACAACAGATCGTACTGTTGCACAAAAACAACCCGCGAGCCGGAGAGGCGTGACACGCCCTGATGCAAAGAGCTACTTCTGGTTAATCTTACTGAACGTTTGCGAGATGAGTTAGTTCCTGTTCTCGCTTACGCTACAGCAGCTATAAGCTATAAGCTATCGTTCCCTCACCAGCTTCTGCTTTTCTCTCTCTCCAAAAACACGTCGTGTCACTGAGAAACTGCAAAAAAGCGTAAACTGAAGATGTCCAGAAAATGTACATTTTCACTGTTCCACAGTGCTGACACTGGAGACTCCTTCCATAGACGTGAACATCTCCTTCCAGAAAACTTCACCACATCACATATGATCACATATTTATTTCTGTTAAACAACACCACAGACTTTGTTTAATCTGTTTATTAGTAGGTTTAGATTACGTGAAGCGTACACCGTACACGTCCCTGTGAACGAGCGGTTACTATAGAAACGATGACATCAGAACGAGCGAATGAATATAAACCTGTGATTTGTGTTACAGCCGAAACTAGTGTCAGAGCTGCTGTTAGAGAAAATCCTGATGCTGAAGATCGCTTTCTAACAGCACAAACATTCCCACTTCCTGTCAGAAAAGTGCTTTCAGTAGACCAGTGATGAATCTGAGCATGTGAATGAGTCTATTCGATTAGTCCGACAATACACAGTGAGTGCTTTCTCTCTTACAACACAAGGCTACGGTTATTTTTAGTATAATGATAATGAAAAAGTAGCTACAAGCAGCGAGTCTCAGTAACACACTCCCTTCCAGCACATAGCAACAAGCTGCTCCAAGCTGTAGCGTTAGCAGGGGATGAACACACAACCATAAGCCAAAGTGTCTGGCAAAGTTTAGCCCAGTGAGAGATGAATTTTAGATGTACATTGAATATAAAAGCTAAGCACGTCCATGACCCAGCTGCATGCTTCTCATCTTTCACTCGCTGCATACATGAAGAGTAATGAAGGGTTCAGGCTGACGAAACAACAGGCAGCGTTTGCTCTCCATCAAACAAAATGAATCTCTGTGCCTGGATGGGATTGCATACTCCGTGTATGAGGCTATAAATGAGTAAATATTAAATCCAGTTGTCTTTACGGAGCAGGTTCACATCCCAGTGTTCAGTCAGGAACATCTGCTCATGGCAGGGCCGCACATCACTCAAAAAACAACAGCCGTGTACACAAAATACACATTCTCTCTTTCATCATCATACAATCATCAACACACACTGATTAACACTCTGAAAACCTCACGTCACTTCACTTCACCTCACTTCATGCAACATCTGATCCAAAACACTGTCTGCAAATCATGGACATTTCATCAAAACAAATAAAAAACAAATAAAAGCAATCATCAGACTGAACAAACGTCATTGCTATGAAGTCACAGTACAGTTTCTACAGTACGGTCATAAAAATAGCAAACACACCGAGTTACTGTGACTCAGATCAAATCATACAAGATGTAGAAACATATCTGTCCAATGCCATAAAGCATTTACACCGATTTTTTCATCTCAGAAAAGAATTTGAACTTAAGACCACAAAACGTGATACACTCGTTTCACAGATTAGTGCCACTGCGACCAAACACCGCTGACGATGGCGTCGGCATTTTTAATAAAATCCACCAAGAAGAAGGACGAGAAAAGAAGAGAAAAGAAGAGACGAGAAGAGTGGATGGTTGGATGAATGACACCAAAGTAACGTAACATTAGCACTTTACACCGATGGCTTGTGTTTCTGCATTGAGTCGATACACCGATGGCTTGAGTCCATTTCCTGCACGCTGAACTGACGTAAGCAGAAAGAAGTAGCTTTTCTTAATCGCGAGTCTATTGTTAGAGGATGTTCAGAGAGCCTGCTGGGATTTATCGGGATCTCGTACAGCGTGATGAGTCATTTTTATTTTAATCATACACTACTCTGAGCTCTCAAATCTGCAGAAACTACACACAGTGGCTTTCTTTACAGCATCAGAGTATGGTGTTTACACACACACACACACACACACACACACACACACACACACACACACCCCTTTAGGGTCTAAAGCAAACAGATGTCTGCCAAATTAGACTAAAATCATGCAAATCATGACACTGACTAATCACCGTGTTATGACACACAGCCAATGGGTGTAATTTGAGAAGTAAGTGTAATGAGCCGTCACTCCAAAAAACAACTACATCTAAAAACCATCGTGCTTCTAGGAGTCAGTAATTCTCGAAGTGAAATGAAGTGGCATTGCCTGCTACTGCGGTTAGAACTTAAAGCGGCGAGTTTTTAAATGTCCGGCTCTAAAAGCACCATGAGCTTTAATGCCGTTAAACCCAATGAACCACCCGATCAATTTCCTGTTCAGGTTGGAAGTTTATTCTGGACGGACTTTATGCAAGCTAGACAGCGAGAACACGCGGAGAACACGTGGAGAACCCGAGTCACAGAGTCACGTCTCAGATGTTTCTGCACTCTCTCTTACCATGATCTTTTATTTCATTTAGAGATAACTCACACCGTCTGACTGAAACAAGGAAATTCGTCTCAGGTTGAACTGCGCACCAACAGCAGAACCTCAGCACATCATGAAGCTGGACTCTGTGTGACCTCTGCAGCTCCACGTGTAATTAAACCTTTCTGACAGAGTGAAATGTGCAGGACTCGGCACGGTTCATGTTCAGACCTGAGTTTGCCACGGTGCAGCCTGAAAATCCGGTCAGTGAAAGACACAAAATCAGAGAGAAGCAGCTGCAGCTTTAAGGCTGACTGCGAAAACTGCCAAAATTAGTTTCAGGGCATTTTACATGCAAACCAAGCTGACTAATCTCACTGTTTTACTGCAGTCATTTCTGCAGATATTAGTTTTATTCTTCTACGTGTGCATTCCTCATGATTCAGTAAGTGAACTGTAAGTCAGAATGCTTCTTCATCAGCGCAGTAAACCAGGCGAGACGTTCTGCAGCGAGGAGCGTCGAAGCCTGGCCGATCCCTGTCTGACCACCGAAAGGCCACCCAATCAGAGCGTGCTGAAATAAAACAGGAAGTTCTGGCCAGGTCAAATGGCACTGTGTGTGTGTGTGTGTGTGTGTGTGTGTGTGTGTGTGTGTGTGTGTGTGTTGTGAGAATGATGTTTAACACTCCTTCCCCAGTACCACCTTAGCTAAAGATTTCCCACTGAATAAATAGGTGAGCATGGCACTGCTCTGCTTCTAGAGTAAACGTCAAGCCTAACACCACGCTGTCTTCACCCCGTATCTACGGCACAGAAAATACTTCTTCAGACGTTTTGTTTTCTTCTGCTGGCTGGCATAAAAAATTCCTTCTTCGGATTCTTTTATGCAACTCCGATGTTATGCCAGGTCCAAAAGTCAGCCCCTAAAAATAATGCCTCATGCTGAGCAAGTGAACCTCACTTCCTTTTTCCTGGTTAAGCAGCAGAGGTTTTGAAAACCATGGACTTGGTGCATACTTCTTCCAGATGGAGACGACTACATACAGAGTAAACCACGACGCAGCAAACAGGACCGTAACGCTTCCTCTCCCTGCTGTCTCTAAATCTCATGCCTCCTTCATTATCTTATTAAACATCGAGTGCACGCCTACGGCCGAACAGTTATATGAAAGCGCCTTGAACAGATTACATTAATTTACATTTAGGAAATCCTGTGTGGGAAAAATTCCACTGTGCAGAAATGATGTGAATTCATCTCGGCTTCATAGCTCCAGTTAGTGGCTTTTGAATTTCAATGAACACACGAGAGGACAACAGAGAGAGGGGACATGATGAACATATTAATGAATCTGGAACAAAAGAACAAACACTACATGACAGAAAAGGCAGCCAATAAAACTTCAGGAATCATCTTTAGGAATTAATGAGCAAAGAACCCGGAGAAAACCCACGCAGACACGGAGAGAAGATGCGAAACTCCGCTCAGACAGGCACCTGAGAAGGCTGGAGCTGTGAGGAGACGCCGCGATCTGCTCCACCACCGTATCGCTGTTTACTGACCGTTATTGTCCCATTCATCTCATTCTCATGAAGTCATGTGGTATAACGTCTACGGTCCCTGGTCATGGTGAGTAACGAGGGATAGCGGCATGTTATTTTATACGACTGTCTGAGTCCAAATACAGCAGAACCAAACTGCATGGAGAAATGACTCAAGGTCCTGATTTTAAAACAGTTTATTCTGCAGTTGTATATAAAAACATCTGTTATGCTCAAAGTTAATAAAGTGATGAGTGATAATAAAGTGATAAGACACATCCTTACTCACACACCGATATGCACACAAGCTCAGGTCGAAGCTCCATTACTCAGCTGAGCACACGCTACCTGGAGGCTGTGCTTTTTATTTTTATAAACAATCTCGTTATCCGTCTAAACAATGGTTTCCTCATTAGGTACGCTGATGATGTCACTCGGATCGGACTACGCTTTACAAACGGTGTCCAGTAAACTCACCGATATCAAATATAAAATATGAATGGAAATAGTTTATAAAAACAAATATCTCTAACATCTTCCTGATTCAGAATTAAAGCGGTCAGCAGATATTAAAGCAAATAAAATATAATAAACCATCTGATGGAAGCTCAGGGATTGTAATGTTCAAAGGACGATGTTGATATTAGGAAGAAAAAATGAAATGAAACTCAAATGACAAAAATACACTTCACAGAATCAGACCACAGATCAGACAGCAGATCAGACAGATACCAAACATTTCTAGTTTTTATCTTAGCATTAACCCTTTGTTAGGAAGCCTAAATAATTCCGTCAGCGTGATCTCGTGATCGAGGGTTTAGTCATGATTGCTATGGAGGTTGTACAAAATCCAAAGCCTGACTCAGTAATGGATTATAAAGCGCACCGCTCACAGACTTACAGCCGCTCTAAGCCAATCAAGACGAGTGACAGGAGAAGCCGAGGGAACAGTGCTGCGTTCGACTACAGTTTGTAAGTCGGAAATTTCCAACCTCCGACTAGGAGAAACCAAAGGAAACGCCCCTTAACTTGGAATTCCTATTCACAAAGTAGGGAAGGTTTCCTCAACTCCGAGTTCAGAACATGACGTCGTGTCGCTCACACCGTCATCAGTAAATAAAATATCACTTCTCTTCTTTAAATGAGTTCACAGCAGTATTTACCTTAGACACTTTAGATGGCTAAATCTCTGTACAGTTCACTATTTTGTGAAAGTAGCTTGTTGCTAAGGAAACACACGCTTTAACAGGGGTGTCCATGTTTTTTCCCACTTTGTAGCTCAAACATGCCAAGCTGGAAAATTACGGAATTCTGAGTTCACACTACATACTTCTGAGGAAAGACAAACGCAGCATTTCTCGACCGTTTGGGATAAACTACTGGAACACATCTCTACAGGCATTCCCCATGAGTCAGTCCTCCAAAACGAGTGTGTGAGAAAAGTGTGAGCAGTTCATAATAACTTACTTCATACTAACCTCCCACATTATCCTCTTAAATCACGCATTCTTCTGGTTAAGCTGTAATCATTCCACTTAGTCACTTAGCTTATAAAGTGTTTATAAAGATAAGGATTCTGCGTGCTACTGTAATTAACACATTATACAACCCCATGAACTGAAGTCACACAGAGATAATAATATAATTTACATGGGAATGGGATCAGAGCTGCTGAACAAGTTCTGCCCGTGAGCACGACTGCTGAACACCACGAGGGTGAGAGGTGTGAAGAAAACAGGCCAAGTTCAAACTTCATTAAAAACAATAGGTAACATTCTGTTTCACAGGTTATAGACTGAACAAAATGACCCTCTGATCTGACTGGTTATATTAGTGCATTTTGTGGAAGGAGTCTCCAGTGTCAGAGCTTTGTAACAGCCAGAGGTAAAGCTGTAACGTTTAGTTCTTGGCATCCTCAGTGGTTTCTCAGTAGCATGTCCGGGCTGTTTATAGCTGCTATAATGTAAGCAACAACAGGAAGCAACTCGTTCTGCGGATGTTAAACGTAGCCATAAATGGATAAAACGCACATGCTGTTCTTGAATAAATTGTTAGCGTGGGTATACAGGGAACTCTGGGATGTGCTCTTATTGGGGAATACGCTACTGTTATATTTATATATAATATATATTATATTTTAGCTGCTGTTATATTATATGCTACTGGCCCTCGACATTGTCATTCTGTTATTACTAGTTATTCTTTGCATCACCGCCCACATTTCCTCCATGAATCAGTAGCCATTTTGTCTCATCATTTGGACTTTAGTGTCAATTAAAATATCAAATACACACCGCAGGCACGTGTTTGAAATGACAGGGCCGTGGCTTCAGTCTGGGAGAATAATGAATATGGTTCAGAGCTGAGGATCGAAACAGCAGCCTTTCATTGTGTGCTTAAATAGAAGGTTCAGTGTGTGTTTATAAGCAAGCAGCTAATGCTCGCTAATGTTTACGTTGTGCAGAGTCGGGAGCTCCACATTAAAGTCTACAGTAATCGCTAGTCGCTAGACAGTGAACTCTGTGGTCTGAACTGTGTGTGTAGGCTGAGTTTCACAGTCTGACACGAGCTCTTCAGCAGAACTTCCTGTGACATCCACAGGTATTATAGTCCAGACATGCCTGGGCAGCGGTGCTCGCTCCAACACACACATAAACCAAGCTGAAATTTCCCACAGAGTGGAGAAAACCGTGTGTGTGTGTGTGTGTGTGTGTGTGTGTGGGTGTGGGACTTGTACTGCAGATGCTCCACATAAACAGCTTTTAAAAATAAATAAATAAATAAATAAATAAATAAAAATGATCATAAGGTGAAGTTTTCTGTAACGTCTTGTTTATCATTCATGGAAGGAGTCTCCAGTGTCAGCACTCTGTAACAGTCAGTAAACCTTTGTGTTTTCTGTACAACGTGTTGTTCCTGTAATCGAATCGGCAAATTTGGTAAAGGATACAACACTCTGGAGGCATGCTGTTATTAAAAAATAATCAACGGTCATGTTTTATCACTTAATTAACGCGCGTATATTAATAAGAGAGCTGTAAACCAACAGAGAGATCTGAGTATAGGGATATTAATCACCCAGCCTGCACCTGTGCCAAAACTTATGTTAAAGCGCATGAAGTGGAAGCGTGCAGAAGATCACTGCTGGTGCTGAAGCTGCAAAAAAAAGTCAAGCTGAAACTTTTTTGCTCTGCAATAATGCAATACGTGACGAGCACGAGCACGCAGCCAAGCTTTTATTCTAACACAGCACACACAGCTAACGGGCTCAGTGTGATAGGAATCAGAAAGCCTCTCCGCCCAGCAGCAGGGCAGCAGAGCACACAGGTCTTACTCTTCAGGGCCTGGATGAGCGCTTTTCCGTCCTTAATCAGCTCCTTGATGAACTTGTTGGTGTTGTCCAGCTCCAGCTCGTGCGACTTTAATCTGTCTCGGAACTGAGGACTGTCCAAGTAGCAGTCGCTGAACTCCAAAGCGGGCAATCCCATTCTGCTCCTGCTCCCGAGCTCCCCGCCGCGCTGGGCTAGAAATGTTACTAATCAATGTCAAAGCGAGAGGAGAAAGAAAGAAAGAAAAAAAATACCCCGTAACGCGTTTGGGAGTTAATTATCCTTCCATTATCGACGCGGTGACTGTTCTTTCAACACCACAGCGCGCGCTGCAACACGCCGCTGCCAGATAACAACAAAAACAACCAGCAAAGCCGCATCCCAGGATGTGCAACTTCCGCGTAACAAGCGCGTGTCCTGCGTCTGTGTGTCCTGCGTCTGTGTGTCTGTGTGTCCTGAAACTGAAGCAAGGCCGTCAGGAGGACTGGAGGTAAACCTGCGCGCCTCTCATGACACCAGGAAGGAGGAGGAGGAGGAGAGGTGAAGCTAAAGACAGAGCAATCCTCTCTGCGCGTTTTAAACGCCTCGATTCCCCCAGTTGCAGCTCCAACCTACCACCACACCGGTAATCCGATGACAGACGCTCCTTCAGCCAATGGGATTACAGGATTCCAAGCGCGCCATTCCGATAGGACGCATCGCCCCTGCGCGAGAGCAAACAACGCGAGAGGAGGAGATCTAAAAGCTGGTTTGGTCGAGAGCCACGATGTCATCGCAAACCGGGGAATTCGTCTGTTCTTCCAAAATAAATAAATAAATAAATAAATAAATAAATAAAAATGAAATGTTGTCCCGGATGTACTGTGATACGCTCTGGCTTTGGAGAATAGAGTACAGAGCTTTACTGTCATTACTGTTTTCATCAACCAGGAACAGGAGTCTGAGCTACAGTGGGCACAACTTTTTATTTTTAATGGACAGATGAAGATTATAAAAATGTCACCTGGTCTTTATCTAATCTCCATCTGTCCAGTCTGGGTGAGTCTGTCCTCACTGTAGACTCAGATTCCTGTTCCTGGCTGAGGAACCTGCCCTGGTCTTCTGCTGGTATAGCTCATCCACCTCACAATTCATTCTGAGATGCTTTTCTGCTCACCATGGCTGTACACAGTGGTTACCTGAGTTACTGTAGGCTTCTTGTCAGCTCTGGTCGTTCTCCTCTGACCCTCTCTCATCAACACTGGATGTTTTTCTTGGGTTTTTTTTGGACTGTTCTGTTTAAACTCTAGAGACTTGTGTGTGAAACTGCCAGGAGATCAGCAGTTTCTGAAATCCTCAAACCAACAAGCATGCCACAGTCATAGTCACTGAGATGACTGAGATTTTTTGCCACAAATTTAGATGAGTATGTGCACATGGCCTGAAACCATGTGGGCAGTAAATAAAGTCCAAGAAAAATCAATCAGTATTTTCCCGTCCATCCACCTTCCCCTCCTGAAGTCTTGCTTGGCTCGTACCAGAAAGCTGCTTTACATTTCCAGTCTCCGGTGTTTATAGTCAAATTAACTGATAATGTGACGTTAAGTTGTGATGGCTAAACACTAAAC